>JAEVFL010000082.1:2500-5000 GCA_021018615.1 Phlebopus sp. FC_14
CTAGTGACCACTACCACAGATGCTAATAAACCGCATTTTTGCTACTCACACTGCACAAGGACTACAAAATTTGGACAACAGCTTGCTAATCAAAAAATGCGGACACCACTACACAACACTTCTTGCCACATGCTTACTACACATTTGCTAATCAAAAATGCGGACACCACTACACAACATTTGTGGCCACACATTTGCTAATCACAACACTACACAACACTACACATTTGCTGATCAAAAATGCGGACACCACTACACAACACTTGTTGCCACATGTTGACTACTCATTTGCTAACCAAAAATGCGGACATCACTAAACAACATTTCTTGCCACACATTTGCTTAATCACAACACTACACAACACTACGCATTTGCTAATCAAAAATGCGCACTTGACTACACAACACTTGTTGCCACATATTTACTACTCATTTGCTAGTCACTTCACTGCACAACACTTGTTGCCACATATTTACTACACATTTGCTAATCAAAAATGCGGACACCACTACACAACATTTGTTGCCACATGTTTACTACACATTTGCTAATCTCTAAAATGCGGACACCACTGCACAACATTTGTTGCCACACATTTGCTTAATCACACAACACTACACAACACTATGCATTTGCTAATCAAAAATGCGCACTTGACTACACAACACTTGTTGCCACATGTTTACTACTCATTTGCTAATCAAAAAATGCGGACACCACTGCACAACATTTGTTGCCACACATTTGCTAATCACAACACTGCACAACACTACACATTTGCTGATCAAAAATGCGGACACCACTACACAACATTTGTTGCCACATGTTTACTACACATTTGCTAATCTCTAAAATGCGGACACCACTGCACAACATTTGTTGCCACACATTTGCTTAATCACACAACACTACACAACACTATGCATTTGCTAATCAAAAATGCGCACTTGACTACACAACACTTGTTGCCACATGTTTACTACTCATTTGCTAATCAAAAAATGCGGACACCACTGCACAACATTTGTTGCCACACATTTGCTTAATCACACAACACTACACAACACTATGCATTTGCTAATCAAAAATGCGCACTTGACTACACAACACTTGTTGCCACATGTTTACTACTCATTTGCTAATCAAAAAATGCGGACACCACTGCACAACATTTGTTGCCACACATTTGCTAATCACAACACTGCACAACACTACACATTTGCTGATCAAAAATGCGGACACCACTACACAACATTTGTTGCCACATGTTTACTACACATTTGCTAATCTCTAAAATGCGGACACCACTGCACAACATTTGTTGCCACACATTTGCTTAATCACACAACACTACACAACACTATGCATTTGCTAATCAAAAATGCGCACTTGACTACACAACACTTGTTGCCACATGTTTACTACTCATTTGCTAATCAAAAAATGCGGACACCACTGCACAACATTTGTTGCCACACATTTGCTAATCACAACACTGCACAACACTACACATTTGCTGATCAAAAATGCGGACACCACTACACAACATTTGTTGCCACATGTTTACTACACATTTGCTAATCAAAAACGCGGACACCACTACACAACACTTGTTGCCACATGTTGACTACTCATTTGCTAATCACTTGACTACACAACACTTGTTGCCACATGTTTACTACACATTTGCTGATCATAGAGCCAATGTCTGGCTAGTACATGAATGTGTGATCAAGAATGTCATAGAAATGTATGGCAAGCAGTAGTGTCTGCATTTACCACCTGCAAAGGTAGAGCAAATGTCTGCCAACAGGTGGTGTAGAGTAGCATAATGTGCAGTAAACATGTGGCAACAAGTGTTGTGTAGTGGTGTCCGCATTTTTGATTAGCAAATGTGTGGCAAGAAATGTTGTTTAGTGATGTCCGCATTTTTGATTAGCACATGTGTAGTGTTGTGCAGTGTTGTGACTAGCAAATGTGTAGCAGACAACTTACTACTACATAGATGTAACCCTACACTACGCTTTTCCTAACCCTAAGACCTGCCCTAAACCTCTAACTTGATAGTGTCCATGTCCATCCACAAGATCCTAACCCTAACCCTAAGCAAGCGACTATTATTGACCTGCCCTCAACCAATGGGGTTAGGGTTAGTATCACATACCCAGGTGACTAGCATAGCCTGTGGGTTAGGTTTAGGATCGGTGTCTGTCGGCGTTCAGTTTTCTATGCTTTGCTTTGCTTACATTTTCTATTCTTCTATCTTCTTTTCTCATTCTCATTCTCATTCTCACTCTGATCCTTCATCCTCATCCTCATTCTCACTCTGATCCTTCATCCTCATCCTCATCCTCCCCTCTCCCCTCTCCCCTCTCCCCTCTCCCCTCTCCCCTCTCCCCTCTCCCCTCTCCCCTCTCCCCTCTCCCCTCTCCCCTCTCCCCTCTCCCCTCTCCCCTCTCCCCTCTCCCCTCTCCCCTCTCCCCTCTCCCCTCTCCCCTC
>JAEVFL010000082.1:15000-17500 GCA_021018615.1 Phlebopus sp. FC_14
GCGGACACCACTGCACAACATTTGTTGCCACACATTTGCTTAATCACACAACACTACACAACACTATGCATTTGCTAATCAAAAATGCGCACTTGACTACACAACACTTGTTGCCACATGTTTACTACTCATTTGCTAATCAAAAAATGCGGACACCACTGCACAACATTTGTTGCCACACATTTGCTAATCACAACACTGCACAACACTACACATTTGCTGATCAAAAATGCGGACACCACTACACAACATTTGTTGCCACATGTTTACTACACATTTGCTAATCTCTAAAATGCGGACACCACTGCACAACATTTGTTGCCACACATTTGCTTAATCACACAACACTACACAACACTATGCATTTGCTAATCAAAAATGCGCACTTGACTACACAACACTTGTTGCCACATGTTTACTACTCATTTGCTAATCAAAAAATGCGGACACCACTGCACAACATTTGTTGCCACACATTTGCTTAATCACACAACACTACACAACACTATGCATTTGCTAATCAAAAATGCGCACTTGACTACACAACACTTGTTGCCACATGTTTACTACTCATTTGCTAATCAAAAAATGCGGACACCACTGCACAACATTTGTTGCCACACATTTGCTAATCACAACACTGCACAACACTACACATTTGCTGATCAAAAATGCGGACACCACTACACAACATTTGTTGCCACATGTTTACTACACATTTGCTAATCTCTAAAATGCGGACACCACTGCACAACATTTGTTGCCACACATTTGCTTAATCACACAACACTACACAACACTATGCATTTGCTAATCAAAAATGCGCACTTGACTACACAACACTTGTTGCCACATGTTTACTACTCATTTGCTAATCAAAAAATGCGGACACCACTGCACAACATTTGTTGCCACACATTTGCTAATCACAACACTGCACAACACTACACATTTGCTGATCAAAAATGCGGACACCACTACACAACATTTGTTGCCACATGTTTACTACACATTTGCTAATCAAAAACGCGGACACCACTACACAACACTTGTTGCCACATGTTGACTACTCATTTGCTAATCACTTGACTACACAACACTTGTTGCCACATGTTTACTACACATTTGCTGATCATAGAGCCAATGTCTGGCTAGTACATGAATGTGTGATCAAGAATGTCATAGAAATGTATGGCAAGCAGTAGTGTCTGCATTTACCACCTGCAAAGGTAGAGCAAATGTCTGCCAACAGGTGGTGTAGAGTAGCATAATGTGCAGTAAACATGTGGCAACAAGTGTTGTGTAGTGGTGTCCGCATTTTTGATTAGCAAATGTGTGGCAAGAAATGTTGTTTAGTGATGTCCGCATTTTTGATTAGCACATGTGTAGTGTTGTGCAGTGTTGTGACTAGCAAATGTGTAGCAGACAACTTACTACTACATAGATGTAACCCTACACTACGCTTTTCCTAACCCTAAGACCTGCCCTAAACCTCTAACTTGATAGTGTCCATGTCCATCCACAAGATCCTAACCCTAACCCT
Organism: Phlebopus sp. FC_14; assembly: GCA_021018615.1. Classification (NCBI taxonomy): domain Eukaryota; kingdom Fungi; phylum Basidiomycota; class Agaricomycetes; order Boletales; family Boletinellaceae; genus Phlebopus; species Phlebopus sp. FC_14. The sequence continues at coordinate 16,544 of JAEVFL010000082.1, forward strand.
AAGCAAGCGACTATTATTGACCTGCCCTCAACCAATGGGGTTAGGGTTAGTATCACATACCCAGGTGACTAGCATAGCCTGTGGGTTAGGTTTAGGATCGGTGTCTGTCGGCGTTCAGTTTTCTATGCTTTGCTTTGCTTACATTTTCTATTCTTCTATCTTCTTTTCTCATTCTCATTCTCATTCTCACTCTGATCCTTCATCCTCATCCTCATTCTCACTCTGATCCTTCATCCTCATCCTCATCCTCCCCTCTCCCCTCTCCCCTCTCCCCTCTCCCCTCTCCCCTCTCCCCTCTCCCCTCTCCCCTCTCCCCTCTCCCCTCTCCCCTCTCCCCTCTCCCCTCTCCCCTCTCCCCTCTCCCCTCTCCCCTCTCCCCTCTCCCCTCTCCCCTCTTCCTCCTCTCTTGCCCTCAAGATCACCTCCCCATACTTCTTCCTCAAGGCCCTTCCTCTGAAGGGCTCCAAAGGAGAGTACAGGCCCTCTACCCCTCCTTGTGAGGGGTAGAGAGTCAGCACCTCTTCGGGGCAGCCATGGGCTCAACTCCAATGACAGACTGTAGGCCAGTATGATAGCATGATGACATCAAAGTGTAGCATCTGTGACCGATCAAACAAGAGTACAATATATCAATATACACTCCAGTGATCTAGCCAACAAACCAGTCAAACTATCCTTTTACTATCTCTGATTAGCATCTATGACCAGTCATGTGGTGTTCAATACACTACAGTGATCTAGCTAATGCTCAAGCAAAGGCATGTGATGCCATGTCCAAATAGTGCCAATACATCATCTGTAAGCCATCTAAGCCATCTACTGTCTGTTGTTGTTGAGCCCACTCCCACATAGTAGGAAAAGCGGTCTGTTTGGTCGCGTTTGCCACGGTGCGCAAGAGGCGTGCGGATTGGTGTCCACTAAATCGCGTTTTTGACATTTTTTGACTTTGCCAAATTT
>JAEVFL010000083.1:0-26710 GCA_021018615.1 Phlebopus sp. FC_14
TGCCGATTGTCATAGATCTCAACCACCTCCTTATCAGGTTGGCGATAAAGTGTGGTTGAGCACTTCTAATCTAAAACTTCCTCGACCTTCCTGGAAGTTTACAGAACGATGGCTTGGCCCATATGACATCACGAAGCTGGTCGGCTTCAATGTCATTGAACTTCGTCTTCCTTTCACGATGCGCATTCACCCGGTTGTGAATATTAGCCACATCAAGCCTTATAAATAGTGATTGCCCGGTCAACTGGCGCAACATCCTGGTCCAGTACTAGTTACTGAAGAGGGTGATCAAGAATATGAGGTTGATTACATTGTTGACTCTCGCTTGCAAGGTCGTCGCCTCGAGTTTTTGGTTCACTGGGTTGGTTCTTCTGACGAGGAGTGTACTTGGGTGCCTGATGTTACGGGGTATAATTTTTCCTCTATTTTCTCTCTTTTTCTTTCTCTTTTTGTGGTCACGTGACTTACATCATGTGCTTATTTTATCATATGACTGGATCATGTGACTTGGTCATGTGACTTGCTCACGTGCAATGAGGACTTTATATTTAGACATCACATGACTAGAGCCTAGACTGGCCTAGAACATTCTATTCTAGACTTACCTAGAACCAGTCTGGACCATGACATCACCTGACATCATAGAACGTCGTGGAATGTTGTGGAACATTCCGATGATATCATTTATTTGTAGTGTACAAACATTGTAACAGTATATATATGGAATGCCATCGCCCAGAGATCTTAGCTTGGTTCTCTTGGGGCTACCCGTCCACGAGCGAACATAAGTCTTCCTCCTCATCATCTCGCTCATCGTTGAAGAGTCTAAACTCGACGCTTTTCTCCCTTCACTCTATCACATCTTCAGGTCAGACGATAACTGATCTGTTTTCTCTGTGAAGTTTTAGTGTTGACGTTGCGAAAGGCATTAGTCCATCGCTCATCTCATTAGAACCAAGCTCCCCACTTTTCCGGCATCAGCACTATTCATGCCTTTGCCGTTTACATACATCATTCTTCTTTGCCGTGCATTACTGCGCCTTTTATTTGTCTTAGTCCTCGACCATTGAGGTTCGAGAAGGGTGTTGCGCTATCTAGGGCCCCACCGACGGATTCTCTTGCGCGAGAACTAGGGTTCTTTCCCTAGATGTTAAATCTCCGTCAAAACCCCCTTTCACTTCATTTGGGCATCGTCCCGCGTCCCCGTGAGGCACATTTGTTGTAGTCGTCACTTTAGCAACCCTTCCAGTACGAAAGAGCGGTCTTGTGCCCGTACTGCCTTAGGAGAGGTTTACGTTAGCCTTACCACATCATAGTACTTCAGGGCTGTGCCAGATCGGTCGTTGACTGGACAGCGAAAGGGTAAAAAGGAAGCAAAGACCCTGTCGAAGAACACATTTATCACCGTGGCGCGTACTACCAGACAACGCGTTCTCGACACTAGGGCTCAAGCAGCGGCCCTTGAATTCCATCACCTAAATCGTACTTTCACTCCCGCCCCTCAAATCAAGTTTGAGGATCTAGAACCAGTCCCCGAGTGGCTCGTCTCAAAACAGGAGCTGCTAGATTTTCTCAACCGAATAAAGAAAGAAGAAGAGATTGAGGTAGTTCTCGAAAATCAAATCTTTCACACACCTACGCCACCGCCTAGATCTCCTTCCCCTATCCCACCTCCACCAGCTCTACCCCGGCGTACATCTAATCGCCTTCGTTTCCTAGCACACTGTCATGTGCAAGAATTTCTCCCATCTCTTCGTCGCCCCCGCCCACAGGTGCCTCTGGCAAATCGCCCACGTCACGCATCCTATTACTTGTACAATGAACCAGGATATTTTTAGAAAATGTCCACACTCCCCCAAGACGTCGCCAACCTGCAGGCTCAATTAGCCACAGTAACAGCAGCCTTACAACAGCTGCAAAACCAACCAACCAACCTCAGCCGAAAGGTTGAGATTTTTGCAGACCCCAGTTCCTTTGACGGTAACTGGAATAACTTTTCTGTTTGGTGGGTCAAGCTCAAAACTTGGCTTGCCACAAACTAAGGAGTACTGACCACCAACTTTGATGGTTGTGTGGCTGTACTGTCATGAATGAAGGGTCCGGTAGCCAGCCAATTCGCCGAGGCCCTCATAAGAAAATATACGGAGCAAAACGCCTGGCCAACGTTAGCCATCCTAGGGGAGGAAATTGAAAGATATTTCCGACCCCTAGCAGATAAGGAATGGGCGAAAAATCAACTCGTCCAATTAAAACAAGGCAAAATGCGGACAGATGAGTTCGTTGTCAGGTTCCATTCATTGGTCCTGCAATCGAATTGCTCTCATACACATTCAATTTACCTGTTGGAACGGGCAGCTCGGCCCGACATTATCAAAGAGATTTACCTTCAAGGTACTCAAAAGGCAACAATAGAAGAGTATCTTGATGAAGTCCAAAGGATCGGTAGCCAATACGATCTCTTCGAGTTCCAATTCGGTAACAGGTCTTCCCAGGGGCGTGCCTGGGTTCCAATTCGGTAACAGGTCTTCCCAGGGGCGTGCCTGGGTCAACAACGTGCAAAACAACTCTTCCTCCAGCCGTGGAGATAAAACATACGGAACCAGTGGAGGCGACGCGATGGACATCGGCGCCGCACAGAAGGGCAAGCAGCCAGAGCAGAGACAGCTCCAAATGGACTGCTATAAATGTGGCAAGTCAGGCCACTTTGCCCGACAGTGCAAGGCATCCAACTGTCGTTGCGGCTCGGACCGCCACACCACGGACCGGCATAGGCAGCCAGCTAACAACGATCGCCAAGTGCGACAAACAGAAAGCGCGCCAGCTGATCACTGGCGTGGCATGGACTTTGAAGAGGCGAAAGCCTTCTTCTTCGACATGCACACAACGGAGATGAAGGCGCAGGGAAAAGCCTTCGGTCCTTGAAGACGGGGACAGTTCGAGGTGCCACATCTCTGGCAGGCGGCAGACAGCGCCTAAAAGCATCTGTCAGAAAGCCCGAGCCTGTAACTCAAACAGGGCAAAATAAATGTGTTAATGACAATATTTCTTTTTCTTGTAGTAATAGGTTTTCTTGTCTTGATGTTTTTGATAGTTCTGATTTTCTTGATAGCGCAATAGGTAGTTCTAAAAATACAAAAGAATCTACAAAAATAGAAAATACAAAACAATCACAAAAAAATAGTTTAGTTTCTTTATTTTCTGATTTTCTTGATACATACGTAGAAGGGGGGTCCTCCTTACGAGGCTCGGCGGCTCAACCCGTGCTTAATTCCCCAAAACCCAAAATAACTTCTTCTATCAACTCCCTGTCCCCTGGAGATGATTTCCCTGAGCAGATAGTTACTAGATCGGTTTCCCTTAAAAAGGAATTGAAAATCCCGATCGAAGTACTGGACAAACACGTGGATGTTGACACCATGACCCCTATCCAAGTTCAAGCTCTACTTGATAGTGGAGCTAATTCTATCTTTATCGATCGTCAATGGACTAAGCGACAAGGCATTATGCTATGCAAGTTGCCTATACCTATCCCAGTCTTTAATGTCGATGGAACCAAGAACCGAGCAGGAGACATTACTCATGTCGTAGAAATCCGTATGGAATACAAAGGTCACAAAGAAGTAGTTCAAGCCGAAATCAGTGATCTCGGCACTGCTGCGATCATCCTCGGATATACCTGGCTCGAATTCCACAATCCTAACATTAACTGGCAAACTGGTGAAGTTAAATTAAATCGCTGCCCAAGATCTTGCTACCAATTATCTAATCGTGCTATGCGCCTCACTTCCATGGAACTAGAAGAAGAAGTCGAAGCAATCTCAAGATGGAAAGGTCTTATCAGTGACCTTGAAACTGATGACACGTGGAAGAAGCTGAGAAGTACAGTCGTGTTGGAAACACCTGTCAAGGAACTGGTTCCTAGCATCTATCACAAAGACTTTTACGACACTTTCTCGAAGAAAGAATCTGAGCGCATGCCAACACGCAAGCCATGGGATCATGCAATCGAACTTAAAGAAGACTTCAAACCTAGAAAAGGGCGAATGATTCCCCTTTCAGCTCAGGAGCAGGATGAAGTTAAATCATTTATTGAAGATCAGCTCTCAAAGGGCTATATTAGACTGTCTAAATCACCTCAGACGTCGCCTGTATTCTTTGTACCTAAGAAGGAAGGCACTAAGCGGATGGTTCAAGATTACCGCTATCTGAATGAAGGAACGGTTAAAAATAATTATCCCTTGCCCCTGATTAGTCAGCTTGTTGACAAGCTAAAGGGTGCAAGATACTTTACGAAAATGGACCTTCGATGGGGATATAACAATATACGTATCAAAGAAGGCGATGAATGGAAGGCAGTGTTTGTCTGTTATCTCGGTTCTTTCGAACCTCTTGTCATGTTCTTTGGTCTCTGTAATTCGCCAGCTACGTTCCAGGCAATGATGAACGAGCTATTTGCGAATATGGACGATATTGTTGTTATCTACATGGACGATCTATTAATTTATACCAAATCGGACAATATCGATGGGCATCATAAAGCTGTTGCACATGTGCTTCAGCGGCTCAAAGATAATGACTTATTTGTCAAGCTGGAGAAATACTTCTTTGACAAGACAGAAGTAGAATTCCTCGGAATGACTGTGACTCGCAATGGCGTTCGCATGGACGAATCGAAAGTTAAAGCAATCCAGGAGTGGCCAGTCCCACAAATGGTCAAATAAGTCCGTTCTTTCCTTGGTCTTGCAAACTTTTACTGTCGCTTCATACTCGGTTATGCGGGAATTGCAAAACCTCTCACGGACTTAACATGTAAAGATCTCCAGTGGAACTGGGGAGATAAAGAACAACAAGCGTTTGAAACGCTTAAAGAACGCTTTACGACAGCACCTATTTTGGTATATCCAGATATCGATGCAGAGTTCCGCCTAGAAACCGATGCCTTGGATTTTGCCACAGGAGCTGTTTTATCTATGAAATGTCCCGATGGAGAATGGCGACCATGCGCCTTTAGTTCCCACGCTCTATCAGCCCAAGAGCAAAACTATCAAGTTGCAGACAAGGAAATGCTCGCTATTATCCGTGCGTTAGAAACGTGGCGACATTATTTAGAAGGTGCTCAGCACAAATTTGAAATTTGGTCCGATCACAAGAACTTGCAATATTTTATGAAATCTCAAGATCTGAATCGAAGACAAGCACGATGGTCCTTGTACCTTACGCAATTTGACTTTACCTTGATCCATAAGGCAGGAACCTCTATGACAAAAGCAGATGCTTTATCCCGACGTTGTGATCACTCCAATGGGGTTGAAGATGACAACAAGGACGTCACCGTAATCCCTCCTGAAAAGATTAGGGCTCAACACATCGTTGTAGAAGCTGAAGAGCAGTCACTCGTTGAACGAATTAAAGGACTATCAAAAGATTTGGATCTAGGATCTAATTATAAGCTCCAGGATGGGCTTTATTACCGTGAGAACCGTATTTATGTTCCTGGTGATGCCAAGCTTCGCCAAGACATTCTCACACTCCATCATGATAACCCTATTGCTGGACATCCTGGTCAGTCTAAGATACAGGAATTGGTGGAACGTAATTATTACTGGCCTGGGTTACATACACAGGTCAAGGACTATGTTTCGTGTTGCGATCGATGCGCACACATGAAAAGTTCTCGCATTGCCCCAGCTGGCATGCTCCAACCACTGCTGATCCCATCTGGACCATGGGTCGATATCTCGGCACATTTTACAATAGACTTACCGCTTTCAGATGGTTATGACACAATCCTAGTGGTTGTTGATCGTTTCTCAAAAGAAGCGATATTTATTCCAACCAATAAAACAATCACGGCTCTCGAAACGGCTAAATTATATTTGCAACAACTCTGGAAGCATCATGGTCTTCCCACGACTATCGTTTCGGATCGTGGTCCACAATTCGTGTCTCAGGTCATGCGCGAATTAGGAAAATTCCTAGGGATTAAGCTTAAGCTCTCCACTGCATTTCACCCGCAAACAGACGGGCAAACAGAATGGATGAACCAGGCGTTACAAGAATACATCTGTCTTTTCGTTGCCGAAAAGCCATATGATTGGTCTGATTGGCTAGCGCTGGCGCAATTTTCTTACAACAACAAGCGCCAGGACTCACTTGGAAAATCTCCATTTGAGGTCACTCAATCCTACAAACCAAGGATGGGCGTTGAACCGCTTCAGTCCAGGGTCCCTGCAGCCGAGGATCTCGCTTCCAACATGGAGAAGACCCTTGAGCAGGCTCGCAAAAATCTAGAGAAAGCGCAAGCCGCTATGAAAAAGAAAGCTGATCGTCATAGATCACAGCCACCTCCTTATCAGATCGGCGATAAAGTGTGGTTGAGCACTTCTAATTTAAAGCTTCCTCGACCAAGTCGGAAGTTTACGGAACGTTGGCTCGGTCCTTACAAAATCACGAAGCTAGTCGGCTCCAATGCCGTTGAACTTCGGTTACCTTCTACAATGCGCATTCACCCAGTTGTGAATATTAGTCGCATTAAACCTTATAAGGAACGATTGCCCGGTCAACCGGCGCAACAACCTGGTCTGGTGCTAGTTACCAAAGAGGGTGATCAAGAATATGAGGTTGATTACATTGTTGACTCTCGCTTGCAAAGTCGTCGCCTCGAATTCTTGGTACATTGGGTTGGTTATTCTGACGAGGAGCGTACTTGGGAGCCTGAGGCTAACCTAAGTAATGCTCGCGATTTCTATCGTCGCCACCCTTCCGCTCCCAGGAAATTGCGCATGGTTCAGTCGCAATTCGATTCTTTATTCTCTCCTTGTGTTAATTATTGCTCTGTGGCTTCTGCCCCGTTTAATCGCCTGGAAGTCGATTCCTAGAAGGGGGGTAGTGTTACGGGGTATAATTTTTCCTCTATTTTCTCTCTTTTTCTTTCTCTTTTTGTGGTCATGTGACTTACATCACGTGCTTATTTTATCATGTGACTGGATCACGTGACTTGGTCATGTGACTTGCTCACGTGCAACGAGGACTTTATATTTAGACATCACGTGACTAGAGCCTAGACTAGCCTAGAACATTCTATTCTAGACTTACCTAGAACCGGTCTAGACCATGACATCACCTGACATCATAGAACGTCGTGGAATGTTGTGGAACATTCCGATGATATCATTTATTTGTAGTGTACAAACATTGTAACAGTATATATATTGGAATGCCATCGCCCAGAGACCTTAGCTTGGTTCTCTTGGGGCTACCTGTCCACGAGCGAACATAAGTCTTCCTCCTCATCATCTCGCTCATCGTTGAAGAGTCTAACTCGACGCTTTCTCCCTTCACTCTATCACGTCTTCAGGTCAGACGATAACTGATCTGTTTTCTCTGTGAAGTTTTAGTGTTGACGTTGCGAAAGGCATTAGTCCATCGCTCGTCTCACCTGAGGCTAACCTGGGTAATGCTCGCAATGCTATTCACAATTTCTATTGTCACCACCCTTCTGCTCCCAGGAAATTGCACATGGCTCAGTCACAATTCAACTCTTTATTTGTTCCCTGTGTTAATTATTGCTCTGTGGCTTCTGCCCCATTTAATTGCTTGGAAGTCGATTCCTAGAAGGGGGGTAGTGTTACAGGGTATAGTTTTTCCCTTATTTTTCTCTGTTTTTCTCTTTCTTTTTGTGGTCACATGACTTACATCATGTGCTTATTTAATCATATGACTGGATCACATGACTCAGTCATGTGACTTGCTCGCGTGCAACAAGGACTTTATATTTAGATATCACATGACTAGGCCTAGACACGCCTAGAACATTCTAGCTTAGACTTATCTAGACCAGTCTAGACCATGACATCACCTAACATCATATAGAACATCGTGGAATATTGTAGAACACATTCCGATGACATCATTTATTTGTTTGATACAAACACTAGTAGCATATATAGTCTACAATGCAAACACCCCAGAGTCCCAGCTTGGTTCTCTTGGGGCTACTGTTATGCATCGAGCGGAACAGAACAAAGAAAACAAACCACTAAAAGATAAGAGACTGGGCACTATCGTAGCCTGACACGGAGTCCACAAGACCCATTAAGTCCCACGCCCTTCTATAGCAACGAGGCCAAGGGTTTTACTGTGGAACCACGAATATATTGAACTAAGGAATACAACAGGGAGGAACGACTACTTATATACTCTAGATATCATGCACGGACCATGATCCGTGCCCCTCTAAGGTGAGCGAGCTAGATGCTATGTAAGGAAACCCTGTACTAATAAGGTAAACCCTAGAACCGTAAGTCTAGGTCGTAGGTCTAGAGGCTATCTAGACTACCTAGCCACAGATGAGATGAGATAAGATGAGCGCTCACCGATAAGATAAGCGCCATCCGATAAGATAAGATAAAAGAAAATAAAAGAAAGTTAGACGCTAACGAGCACCAACGGGAAGCGCCTTGAGCGCTAGTGGCACTTTTGTCTCAAAAACTGATGACGTTAAGGACACGAGAAGATTGTCAAAGAAGTCCTACGTTGATTGGAAGAAAATGATTTATTTATCAAACCAGAGAAGTGTACCTTTATGGTACTAGAAGTTGAATTCTTCGGTATGATAGTCAGCCGAGATGGAATGAAGATGGACGACTCCAAGGTTAAGGCTATTCTGGAATGGCCTGTGCCGAAGAATGTGAAAGGAGTTAGGAGTTTCCTTGGACTTGCCAATTTCTACCGAAGGTTCATTCAAGGTTATGCCCAAGTGGCTAGACCCTTAAATGATCTGACAAAGAAGGATACACCCTTCGTGTGGAAAGAAGCACAACAAGAAGCATTTGATATGCTTAAGAAGAAGTTTACGTCTGCTCCTATCCTCTCCTATCCAGATGAAGAAAGTCGTTTCCGTCTTGAATGTGATGCCTCAGACTTTGCAACAGGCGAAGTCTTATCTATTGAAAAAGATGGCTTATGGCACCCAGTTGCCTATGTCTCACGATCCATGACCCCTGAAGAGAGGAATTATCCAATTGCTGATAAAGAGATGCTCAGCATGATTCAGGCTCTCAAGGCATGGAGACATTATTTAGAAGGTGCCAAGTATGAATTTGAGATCTGGAATGATCACAAGAATCTCCAGTATTTCATGAAGGCACAAGATCTTAACTGTCGCCAAGCACGATGGGCACAGTATTTATCTAGGTTCAACTTTAAACTCATCCACAAAGCTGGAACCTCGATGGGAAAAGCCAATGCCTTATCTAGACGAGAAGATCACATAGTCGGCATCGAGGATGATAATAAAGGAGTAACCATATTGACGCCGGAGAAGATTAGGGTGACCATCTTCATCTCCAATGAAGACAATAAAATCAAACAACAGGTTCTTGATGCTATACATAAGCTGAAAGAATCAGAAGCCCAGATGAGAGAAGTTCCACATCCACGAAGGTAGTGATGGAATTCTCTATGATGAAAAGATGAGAATGTATGTGCCTGACGACGAAGGTCTATGGCAATCTATTATTACGTTGCACCATGACACTCCGGTTGCCAGACATCTAGGAGTTGAGAAGACAATAGATCTGCTACAGCACAGCTATTTTTGGCCTTTAATGTCACAACAGGTCAAAGATTATGTTTCCCATTGCAATCAATGTGCACGAATGAAAGGGAGCAATCAGCCTCCCACTGGAAAATTACATCCCTTGGAAGTTCCAACTATACCTTGGGAAGACGTATCAGCAGATTTCACCACGGATCTGCCTGACTCAAGTGGATTTGACTCCATCCTTGTAGTGATGGACAGGTTCTCCAAAGAAGTCGAATTCATTCCTTGTTTAAAAACAACGATGGCCCTTGACATAGCTCGTCTCTATTTATAACACGTGTGGAAGGCACATGGCCTACCCCGCACTATCATATCTGATCGTGGACCGCAATTTGCTATGGAAGTAATGCGTGCATTGTATAAACGATTAGGTATCACTCCTAAATTATCCACTGCACATCACCCGCAGACAGATGGTCAGACGGAAAGAATGAACAGGGACTTAGAACAGTACCTTCGTTAATTCTGTGCAGAAAAGGAAGCAGAATGGGCTGACTGGCTTGCCATCGCTCAATTCTCCTATAATGCCAAGAAGCAGGCTTCTACAAAGAAAACCCCTTTTGAAGTCACACGGTCCTATGCTCCAAGAATGGGCTTCGAGCAATATGTGTCTAAAGCACCAGCTGCTGATGACTTTGCCGAAGAAATGGCCAAGACTTTAAAAGATAGAGAAGCTAATTTATTAGAAGCTTAGAAGGAGATGAAAGCGCAAGCTGATAAGCACAGATCAGTTGCCCCTGAATATGTCATTGGGGATAGGGTCTGGTTCAGCACAAGTAACCTGCACCTGCCAAGAGCTTCACGTAAATTAACTGAACAATGGATCAGTCCCTATGAGATCACCAAGTTGGTTGGTTCTAATGTGTTGACGCTTAAGCTACCAAAGTCTATGCATATTCACCCTACAGTTAATATTTCATGGGTCAAGCCTTACAAAGAGCACTTGCCTGGGCAACTGGTTATTGCCCCTGGACCCATTGAAGTAACTGAGGGCAGGGAAGAAGAATATAAAGTAGATTATGTCGTTGAATCTCGAAAGAAGAGGAACTGACTTGAATATTTGGTCCACTGAAAGGGCTACACTGATGAAGATAGAACGTGGGAACCCGCTGGCAATTTGGCCAATGCTTTCAATGTGGTTGTAGCCTTTCATCGGGCAAATCCCTCAGCTCCTCGTAAGCTACGAATGGCTTACTTAGATTTCTTATCTTTATTCTAACCTTTCACTAACTTAACGGTTCCTTCCACTCATGACACTCCCTTTGATCGCCTGGAAGTCGATCCTTAGGAGGGGGGTAGTGTTACGATATGTATTTTTCCTCTATTTATTTTCTTTTTCTTTCTATTCTAATTTATTAAGCCTTTAGCGCCTAGCATGCTTACTTTCAAGACTTAGAAACGTCTAAGTCTCTTTTCCATTCATGTGACCAGTCATGTGACTTAACACGTGCAACTGGCTCGCATGTGACATGGACTAGCCCCTATGCTATCTCTTCATGGACTCACAGGCTTTTATAGCCTTATGCCTCACCTTTACCCACATGTTTCCCTCATGTCCATGCTTCGTCTTCCATTCTATACATGTTTCCCTCATGTTATGATTCTCTTCCATTCCATGGCGATGCTTGATGCACGCCTGGTCCTCTTGTTTTCCATCTTATGTTATGGGGTATAATTTTTCCTGGATTTTTCTCTATTTTTCTCTCTCTTTTTCTGGTCACGTGACTTACATCACGTGCTTATTTAATCATATGACTAGATCACGTGACTGGATCATGTGACTTGCTCCCATGCAACAAGGACACTTATATTTAGATATCACATGACTAGGCCTAGACACGCCTAGAACATTCTAGCTTAGACTTATCTAGACTGGTCTGGACTATGACATCACCTGACGTTATATGGAATGTCGTGGAATGTTGTGGAACATTCCGATAACATCACTTGTTTGTTAGATACAAACATTGTACTTGTATATAAGACTGAATACAATCGCCCAGAGACCCTAGCTTGATTCTCTTGGGGCTACCCGTCCATGAGCAAACATAAGTATTCCCCTCATCACTCTACTCATCGTCGAGGAGTCTAACTCGACGCTCTAACTCTTCACCTTTGCATGTCTTCAAGTCAGACGTAAACTGATTTGTATTCTCAAGTTTAGTTGTAGTGTTGACATTGCGAAAGGCTCAGACCATCGCTCGTCTCATCTTATTGGTAGATCTGGACACTACATGTACAAATACTTGTAAGGTATATAAGCATGAATGCAGCGACCAGGAGATTCCCCATTGAATCCTCCTGAGTCTTGTTCTCTCAGCTACTCTAGCAAGCAACCTCAGCCAACGATTGCCTCTCAGTACGCACTCAACATAATGTGAGCCGCTGACTGTATCAAGACATCTGCCCTAGACATGCCAGAACAACATGGACTTGTAGAGTGGATGAACCAAACTCTCAGTGTACTAGCAAATACAATGCTAGAGGAGTCAAAACTACCCAAATCCTTCTGGGGAGATGCCATGGCTACTGCAGCATATGAGACGAGTGGCGGCTTCTAGCTCTTGTAACGTCGAACACCAAAACTAAGACTCAAGAAAACAAATCAGTTAACGTCTGACTTGAAGACGTGAAAGGTTTGTGAGGGTAGCAACAACTATACTCTCATCGATGAGTAAGATGATGAAGGGAAGAACTGAGGAACGCTCATAGATGGATAGCCCCAAGAGAACCAAGCTGGGGTCTTGGGTGTTGGCATTGCAATATATATACTATTACACTATTTGTACAGAACAAATAAATGATATCATTGGAATGTTCCACAACATTCCACAACGTTCCATATAACGTTAGGTGATGTCATGGTCCAGACCATTCTAGATGGGTCTAGGTAAGAGTATTCTAGGTTAGTCTAGGCCTTAGTTACGTGATAACTAAATATAGTCCTCGCTTACACATGACAAATCATGTGATTTTGAGTCATGTGATCTAGTCACATGATTAAATAAGCACATGATGATAAGTCATATGACTACAAAAAGAGGAAGAAAAATAGAGAAAAATAGAGGAAAAATTACACCCCATAACACTACTCCCCTTCTAGGAATCGACTTCCAGGCAATTAAATAGAGTAGAGGTCACAGAGCAATAATTAACATAGGGAGAAAATAAAGAGTTGAATTGCGATTGAGCCATGCACAATTTCCTGGGAGCAGAAGGGTGGTGACAATAAAAATTGCGAATAGCATCGTGAGCATTACTTAGATTAGCCTCAGGCTCTCAAGTATGCTCCTCGTCAGAATAACCAATCCAGTGAACCAAGAACTCGAGGTGGTGACCTCACAAGCGAGAGTTGACGATATAATCAACCTTCTATTCCTAATCACCCTCTTCCATAACTACCAGCGGGCCAGGCTGTTGTGTCAGTTGACCGAACAATCACTCTTTGTAAGGTTTGATGCAGCTAATATTCACAACTGGGTGAATGCACATTGTAGAAGGTAGATGAAGTTCAACAACATTGGAGCTGACCAGCTTCGTAATTTTATATGGACCAAGCCATCGTTTGGTAAACTTCCGGGAAGGTTGAGGAAGTTTTAAATTAGAAGTACTAAGCCACACTTTATCGCCGATCTGATAAGGAGGTGACTGAGATCTATGACGATCACCTTTTCTTTTCATAGCGGCTTGTGCTTTCTCTAGATTTTTGCGAGCCTGCTCAAGTGTTTTCTCTATATTGGAAGTGAGATCCACAGCTGTAGGGACCTTGGACTGAAGTGGTTCAACACCCATCCTTGGTTTGTAGGATCAAGTCACTTTGAAAGGAGATTTTCCAAGTGAATCCTGACGCTTGTTATTGTATGAAAATTGCGCCAGCACTAGCCAATCGGACCAATCATATGGCTTTTGATATGATCAGCGGCTCACATGGTTGAGTGCATACTGAGAGGCTATCAGTGACTGAGGTTGCTCTTAGCTAGAGAGGCTGAGAGGGAAATGACTCAGGAGGATTCGATGAGGAATCTCCTGGTCACTGCATTGACTCTTATATACTATACAAGTGTGTGTCCATGTGTACACTAGATCTATCGATAAGATGAAAGGCATGAGGAACAGGTGTGCATCAAGTATTGCCATGAAATGGAAGAGAACCATAACATGAGGGAAACATGTATGGAATGGAAGAAGCATGGAATGAGGAGAACATGTGCTGCCACATTAAAACGGTGTGTAGGCCATGAGGTGTTGCAGCCTATTAAATATGAAATAACAGAGATGAAAAACATATGGTAAAGGTGAGGCATAAGGCTATGAAAGCCTGTGAGTCCGTGAAGAGATAACATAGGGGCTAGTCCTTGATCATACGATCTAGGTTATATGGGCCAAGTCACGTGACCAGTCACATGCATAGGAGAGAGACTTAGACGTTTCTAAGTCTTGAGAGTAAGCGCGCTAGGTGCTAAAGTCTTAATAAATTAGAATAATAGAAAGAAAAAGGAAATAAATAGAGGAAAAATGTGTATTGTAACAGCTTTTTGGCTGTGAAGAGATGGATATATTCCTGTAATGCCTGGTTCATCCATTCTGTTTGCCCATCTGTTTGTAGGTGAAAAGTTGTGGAGAGCTTAAGCTCAATCTCTAAGAATTTTCCTAATTCGCACATGACCTGAGATGTGAATTGTGGACAACAATAGTTGTGGGAAGACCATGATGCTTCCAGACATGCTACAAATACAATTTGGCAGTTCCGAGAGCCGTGATCGTTTTGTTGGTTGAAATAAATATAGCCTCCTTGGAGAAATAGTTGACTACCACTAGGGTTGTGTCATAACCATCCGAAAGAGGTAAGTCCATGGTAAAATCTGCCAAGATATCAACCCATGGTCCAGATGGGATTGGAGTGATTGGAGCATGCCAGCTGGGGTGATGTGAGCACTTTTCATGCGTGTATATTGATTGCAACGCGAAACATAGTCTTTGACCTGTGTATATAACTCAGGCCAGTAATAATTATGTTTCACCAATTCCTGAGTCTTCGATTGACCAGGATGACCTGTGACTGGACTATCGTGATGGAATCCTGGCGAAGCTTGGCATCACCAGGGACATAAATATGATTATCTCGATAGTAAAGCCCATCCTGGAGCTTATAGTTCGATCCTAGATCTAGGTCTTTAGATAAGTCCTTGATTTGTTCAACAATTAACTACTCTTCGGCTTCTACAACAATATGTTGAGCCCTGATCTTCTCAGGAGGAATGACAGTGATGCCCTTGTTGTCATCTTCAACCCCATTGGAGTGATCACAATATTGGGATAAAGCATCAGCTTTTGTCATGAACATTCCTGCCTTGTGGACCAAAGTAAAGTCAAATCGTATAAGATACAAGGACCATCTTGTTACGTGTGCCTCTTACTATGGGAACTCTTTTCCTTTTTGTACGTTTTCTTTTTCGCACTTTATCTGTTTTTATCCAAAAGACCTCGATTCAATAGTGACCCCATTTCTTGTCTTTCTTGATGGTCTGTGCACGTTAACCTTTCCATGGTCCGTGCACCAATCACTTACATATATAAAGGACGTGTACATTAGTATTTATCCTAAGCTAGTTCTACGCAGAATATAGCTTATTCTCATCTGAACTCTTGTGTGCGATTGCACGAGTCGTCGAACCCACTCTTGAGTGGTTCACTCGATTGAATAGTTTGCAGCTCTGTAAAAGCTTGGGCCACTTGACGACTTTGTTCGCGATTGCACCTCGAGTTCAATCCGCGTAACAAAAGAACTAGCTTCCATATCGTCCTCACTCATCGTAGTGCCAGGACTTTATTCAAGTTAGTATCAACAATGACCTCTTGTTCCAAAACTGGTTTCAGCCCGTGAGGACAAGACAACGATATCCTCGACAACATAGTCGACGGACGACAGGAGCCAGGGCAAACTCCAGCAAATACCCTTGACCACGTTTCCTTCAAGGAAATCGACACACACGGCCTCTTCTAGGCACGCTACTGATACGAGGCCTAGGATCTCACTCTACCCTCATGCGGAGTCTATTACTCCTGAACAAAGAAGAACCGGGAAGCAACGTGCTGAAGAAGCATCGGAACTTCCTCCCAGATCCCCGACACCTGAATCTTCGGAACATATCTCTGAGATATCCGAAGAAGATACTCCTTATTCAGCAGTAACCCTCACTTCCCTTACCCATCGACCACCATCTCCTATCATGTCGACCTCTATCCCTGCTGAAATCAAGATTGGAGCTCCCACACACTTTGATGGAAGCCCAGACAATGTCAGAAGATGACTAGCCTCTGTCGGGGCATACTTTACCCTGAACCACAAGATTTATGATACCGATACCAAGAAGATTATCGCCGCTCTGGCGTATATGACAAAAGGATCTGCTGCATCTTGGGCACAGATCAGATATGATGAAGCTGACAGGACCTCATGGGGTACCTGGGACAAATTTAAAGAAGACTTCAAAACAGCCTTCATCATCTCCGACCAGAAGAGCAAAGCCATCGCTCAGATCTCAACCATCAAACAGAACCCTCACTTCAAGACATTGGGGGGAATTCAACTCCGCCTTTAGACTCCTTGCTCATCGTACAGGAGTAGCCGATGAAAATGCCAAGATTTCTTGGTATATGCAGGCATTGAACCGAGGCCTAGCCTCTCAGATTATCAAGATGGAGAACGTTCCTGATACCTTGGAAAAATGGATCACCAAGGCCGAGTATTTCAATGTCCAAAACAAAAGATTGAAAACTCTCCATTCCTATTCCTCCAACTTCAAATATGTTCCTACTCAATCTCGTCCTACT
Source organism: Phlebopus sp. FC_14 (assembly GCA_021018615.1). Taxonomy (NCBI): domain Eukaryota; kingdom Fungi; phylum Basidiomycota; class Agaricomycetes; order Boletales; family Boletinellaceae; genus Phlebopus; species Phlebopus sp. FC_14. Next base: position 16,439 of record JAEVFL010000083.1, read on the forward strand.
CCCAAAAAGGATCCCAACGCCATGGACGTAGATCGAACCTCGTTGTCTCCATTACAACGAGTGGAATACATGAGGAAAGGATTATGTTTTTGCTGCGGACAACAAGGACATACAAGCCGGGACCATAAGACATCCAATTTCCAAAAACAAGAAGTCACAAATAGACCTCCTCCTCCACAGAACCAACGAATGATTGCCGCTGTTACTCCTAGAGCAGCACCAACAACACCGAGACCTCTTCCCACACCACCTTCCCAAGTTGCAACATACGTAAACCAACTTCGGAACCGGAATGTACGAGAAGACGACATCATGAGAGTACTACGTACTGTCTATGATTATGAAGAAGAAGAAACCACAGCTAAGATAGAAGAAGTCTCTGATACTGCATCAGTAAAAGTCACTAACATTCCTTTGGATTTTTAGAAGAGAGGACAGAATCGACGCCTGTACCTCTTGAAGTTGTACCTGTAATTGTAGCAGAAATCTCCCAATCTATACACATCCCCGCTATTGCTACTATCGGTGCTGAAGCCGTCGAAACTCGCATCCTCGTTGACAGTGGAGCGGGAGCGAACCTTATCGATTGGGGGTTTGTTCGAAGACATAAAGTTCCATATACTCATCTTCGACGACCTCTAAAACCGATCAATGTCGATGGATCTTCCAACAAAGGAGGTCTTATCAAATTTCAAGTCCCTGTTTAGCAGCAAGCCCACTTCTAGGGGCAATACGAGCATAAGTCCCTTCCGGGACTTTTACCGTAATACCGGTATCGATGGGATATCGTTCATGAGGTGGAATGCAGATTTCGATATGTTCGGCTGAATATAGATCAAAGCCGGCCACCTGTTCTGATCCCTTTGTAGGAATAGTCATGTGGGGAGACAGTTTCTTCACCAGAAGAGTGTCTTTTTCTTCTTTCTTCTCCTTATCTTCGACCTTTTTCTTCCTTATGAGAGCGGCCAGTTTTTTGGCACATTCTAAAGTCCTCATGGCATTGATTCTTTGTTCCTGAGGGAATTCTTGGAAATCGCTCTTTTCAGGTAAATCAATTGTTCTGAGATCCCAATCGATTATCGGGTTTATTTCTCTCAGCCATGGAAGGCCAAGTATGAAATCTTCTTTTCTGCAGTCCATTACGAAAAAGGTTCATTCTTCTTTGAATTCCTGCATTTGAATGGGAATTCGATATCGCTGCTGGAGTAGTTGATGCAGACTTTCGAGGCTCTATAAAGGTCATGCTCATTAACAATGGCCAGGAAGATTTTCACGTCGTCAAAGGAGACAGGATAGCTCAGCTTATACCAGAAAAGATCTCTTATCCTATCATCAAGGAGGTTCTAGAACTTGACAACACCAAACGAGGAGATAAATGGTTTGGATCCACCGGAATATCAACTGGGAGGACAACTATCTCCACAGAGATCGCTCAAGAAGAGAAGAAGGAAAAACCTATTCTTCCATCAGAATATACCGACTTCTCCGAAATCTTCCAAAAGAAATCCACAGATCATGTACCCCCAGAATGGCCCTTCGACCATGCCATTGACACCAATGACACCTTCGTACCGAAAGTGGTGAAGATGTATCCCTTAAACCCTAAAGAATTAGAAGCATGTCAGGCATTCGTCAAGGAACATTTGGAAACTGGCAAGATTGTACCATCGAAATCACCACAAGCATCTCCTTTTTTCTTCGTACCCAAAAAGGACTGGTTCATTTCGACCTTGCCAAGATTATCGATATCTAAATTCCCACACAATCAAGAACGCTTACCCTTTGCCCTTGATTTCTGATCTTATCGATAAACTGAAGGGATTCAAATATTTCACAAAATTCGATATCTGATGGGGATACAATAATATCCGAATCAAACCAGGTGATAGGTGGAAGGCAGCCTTTATATGCCCTCTCGGACTTTTTGAACCCACGGTGATGTTCTTCGGCCTCTGCAATTCGCCTGCTACATTCCAGGCGTTCATGAATGACTCCTTCAAAGATCTGTTGGCCGAAGGATGGATTATTATCTATATGGACGACATTTTGATTTTCTCCTCAGATCTTACGGTCCACAGAGAACGCACCAAGAAAGTTCTTCAATGACTTCAAGAGCACGATTTGTATCTTAAATTGGAGAAGTGCAAGTTCGATGTTACAGAAGTCGATTACCTCGGAATGATCATTTCGGAAGGATCAGTCAAGATGGATCAAGGAAAACTCAAGGCCATCAATGACTGGCCAACTCCTTCCTCTGTCAAACACGTCCGATCATTCCTTGGATTTTGCAACTTTTATAGACGATTCATCCCATCCTTCTCCACCATCGCTCGACCCCTCATTGATTTAACAAAGAAGACCGTATCCTGGAATTGGACTAATGAATGTGATACTGCATTCCTCACTCTAAAGAAGAAATTTGCTCAACAACCAGTGTTGTTGATGCCCAATATCTCTCGTCCATTCTTTATCATGACGGATGCATCTCTACACGCCACTGGTGCTGTGTTGATGCAGAAAGACTCTAACGGCAATCTCCACCCTTGTGCATTCCTTTCCCAAACTTTCTCCCCTGCAGAAAGGAATTACGACATCTATGATCGGGAACTCCTCGCTGTTATACGCGTACTTGTCGCATGGCGACACTATCTTCAGGGGACTGAACATCAGGTCACAGTTTTCACCGATCACAAAAATCTCACCTATTTCAAATCCCCTCAGAAGTTATCTCGTCGTCAAGCCCGTTGGCTCATGATCCTTCAAGATTTTGACTTAAAACTTGAACATGTCCCTGGTTCTCAAATGGGACCTGCCGATGCGCTGTCACGCATGCATGACATTGATACCTCTGATGATAACACTGCCGTTACACTTCTTTCCGATAATCTCTTCACTCGATCCTTTGATCTCGCCCTGGTCGAGAAGATAAAGACTTCTACACTCACCGACCCTCTGGTACTTTCCACCTTGCAGGCCCTTGAAAATGAAAAATCCCTCTTCCCTCGATACTCTCCTTTAGACTGGCATTATGATGGTGCCAATCTTTTCTTCAAGAATTGGTTGTATATTCCTCTTGATCATCGCCATACTGTTGTGAAGACTCTACACACGTCTCCCACGAACAGACATTCTGGAATTTTGTGCACTATCAACTTGGTGGCTCGTGACTTCTGGTGGCCTGGTTTATCCACTTTCATACGGAAATTCATTTCTGGTTGCACCACCTGTCAACAAATGAAAGTCAACACCCATCCTTCCATTCCGGCGCTGATTCCTATTCCTTCCTCCTGCACTCGCCCCTTCCAACAGATTTCTATGGACCTGATCACAGATCTTCCCCTCTCCGATTCCTATGATTCGATTTTGGTCGTGGTCGACCATGGTCTTACAAAGGGGGTAATTTTATCCCCATGCAATAAAACTATCGATGCTGCCGGTATAGCACAAATATTTTTCAAGAATGTTTTCCTCCGATTCGGTCTCCACAAAAAGATCATCTCGGATAGAGGCCCGCAGTTCGCCTCAGCCTTCTCTCAAGAACTTGCAAGATTACTAGAATATGATATCGCTCTTTCTTCGGCATATCATCCTCAAACGGATGGAGAAACGGAAAGAACAAACCAAGAAATTGAAACCTTCTTACGAATATTCTGTGATGGAAACCCAGAGACATGGGCTCAATTTATTCCTTTTGCAGAATTCGCCCATAACTCCAACGTTCACTCCGTAATGAAGAAAACTCCTTTTTCCCTTATCCTTGGTTACGAACCCAGATCTTATCTGGAACTTGTCAAGATCTCATCAAGTCTCCCATGTATCGAAGAACGACTTACTTCTCTGTGAGAAGCACAGAAGGAAGCACTTGCTGCGCATGAGATTGCGCAACGAGTCATGAGAGAACGCATTACATCAAGGTTTTCACCCTGGAACGTGGGTGACAAGGTTTGGCTAGAAGGACAAAATCTACGCATGGCATATCCATCTCGGAAGCTAAGTCCTAAAAGAGAAGGACCTTTTGAAATTGTACAGGTCCTCTCTCCTATCTCTTATTGGCTCAAACTACCCCTGACCTGGAAAATACACGATGTCTTCCATGCGTCACTGTTATCGTCCTATCGGGAAACTCCCGAACATGGACCGAATTTCCTTCGACCATCCTCTGACTTGATAGAAGGTGAAGAAGAATACGAGGTTCATCGGATCTTGGCCCACAAAGGATCACCGGGCCGTAGGCGTTATTTAGTTTCCTGGAAAGGATATCCCTCATCCGAAAACCTGAAGAAAACCTCAAACACACGAAAACAATCCTACGAGCATATAAACTTCGACATCGAAAAGATTTTCCTGTAGTCCGTTCTCTCTCCACTCACAACTAAAGTCAATGCCTCCTGCTCGAGTTCATCGATTCCACAATCTTCCCTTCCATCCCCAAGACATAAACCTCGTTGATCGACTTGATCTATACGCCTCTATACTCGAAGACCACACGTTCGTTTTACCCATAAATCAATCTCCTCATTATCATCTAGATCTCGAGCATCTCCTCACCATCTACCGACTCCATGCCACGTTCATACATAGATACCACCGTCTTAGATCAGGAGAGATCTCCCTTGCCGCATTCATTGCGACCACCGACACCACTATCTTCCACATCCGACGAGAACTTTTACTCCTTGCCGACCTCTTGGGATTCTCTAATGTTACTTTGGATCTCCCTCACGATAATCTCACTAGAGTTATGGGAGACATCATCCCCGACCGATTATCGCCTTCTCCTGAACCTCTACCAGTTCCTCCTCCTGATAACTCTAGCGAGCCTTCTTTGGAGACTATAGAAGAAACCCCTGCATCAGAAAGAACTCTGGTCAATCCATCTGAAACTGGTTCTTTGTCCTCCTTTGTCACACCCACTCCACCTCCACAAGTGGCCAGAAGACGTTCCCCACTAACCCCAAGGAGACGACGCTTTCTTGTTTCTCCTTATAGATTGGCTAGTAGCCCACAGTTCCGTCGACCCACCGTTGCTCCCACGTCACCTGCTACCTCACCACCGTCTTCCTCTTCGTCTGGGACTAGAGAAAATCCTATTGACGTAGATGCAATCCCCTCCCCTACTCCTGAGCCAACTCGTAACATCGTTCCTATCACTTCTCTGGAAGTACGATGTTTCCAGTGCAATGAAACTGGACACGTTCGCATCAATTGTCCTCACTACAAATGTCCATATTGTCATGTCTTGCGACCTGGACACAACCAAGGACAATGCCCTAGTCGGAGGACCTGTCATCATAGGAGAGGATCAAGAATTTGTGATTGCCCAGCTCACATAGAACAACCCAGAAGGGTGAGACATGATCTTACTGATCACGATCTTCACACTGCAGGAGAGGCCTCATACGCGGAGCACGATTATTATTATGGGAGTGATTAGTCGGTGACTAACATTTACCCTACAAAGGGGGTAATGTTACATGTGCCTCTTACTATGGGAACTCTTTTCCTTTTTGTACGTTTCCTTTATCTGTTTTTATCCAAAAGACCTCGATTCAGTAGTGACCCCATTTCTTGTCTTTCTTGATGGTCTGTGCACGTTAACCTTTCCATGGTCCATGCACCAATCACTTACATATATAAAGGATGTGTACATTAGTATTTATCCTAAGCTAGTTCTACGCAGAATATAGCTTATTCTCATCTGAACTCTTGTGTGCGATTGCACGAGTCGTCGAACCCACTTTTGAGTGGTTCACTCGATTGAACAGTTTGCAGCTCTGTAAAAGCTTGGGCCACTTGACAACTTTGTTCGCGATTGCACCTCGAGTTCAATCCGCGTAACACATCTTGCTTGCCTGTGATTTAGATCTTGGGATTTCATAAAGTATTGCAAATTTTTGTGGTTGGACCAAATTTCAAATTTGTGCTGAGCACCTTCTAAATAATGTCGCCATGTTTCTAACGCATGGATAATAGCGAACATTTCTTTGTCTGTGATCTGATAGTTCTGCTCTTGTGCAGATAGAGCGTGGGAACTAAAGGTGCATGGTAGCCATTCTCCATCGGAACATTTCATAGATAAGACTGCTCCTGTGACAAAATCCAATGAGACGAGCAATGGACTATGCCTTTCACAATGTCGAACACCAGAACTTAAGCCAAGAAAACAAATCAGTTAAAGCCTGACTTGAAGGCTTGGGATGATTGAGAGTAAAGTGTTGACTTAGGCTTGTCAACAAAAAGCGAGTAGAGGGGACTTATGGATCACTCGTGGACGGGTAGCCCCAAGAGAACCAAGCTAGGGTCTCTGAGCGATGGCATTCAGTCTTATATACTAGTACAGTGTTTGTATCTAACAAACAAATGATATCATCGGAATGTTCCACAACATTCCACAATGTTCCATATGACGTCAGGTGATGTCATGGTCCAGACCATTCTAGATAAGTCTAGGGTAGAATGTTCTAGGCCAGTCTAGGCTCTAGTCACGTGATATCTAAATAAAGTCCTCGCCCACACGTGACAAGTCCTGTGCTACCGAGTCACATGTTCTAGTCATATGACCACAAAAGTAGAGAGAAAAAATAGAGAAAAATAAAGGAAAAATAAAGGAAAAATTATATCTCGTAACATCCAAAGTATTGGTTTCCAGGCGGAATTCCACATCGATATCTGGATATACCAAAATAGGTGCTGTCATAAAGCGTTTCAAACGCTTGTTGTTCTTTATCTCCCAAGTTCCACTGGAGATCTTTACGTGTTAAGTCCATGAGAGGTTTTGCAATTCTAGCATAACCGAGTATGAAGCGATGGTAAAAGTTAGCAAGGCCAAGGAAAGAACAGACATGTTTGACCGTTCGTGGGACTAGTCACTCCTGAATCGCTTTTACTTTCAATTTGTCCATGTGAACGCCATCGTGAGTCATGGTCATATCAAGGAATTCTACTTCTATCTTGTCAAAGAAGCACTTCTCTGGCTTGACAAATAAATCATTATCTTTGAGCTGCTAAAGCACACGTGCGACAACTTTATGGTGCTCATCGATATTGTCCAATTTTGTATAAATTAAAAGATCATCCATATAGATAACAACAATGTCGTCCATATCCACGAACAGCTCGTTCATCATTGCTTGGAATGTGGCTGGCGAATTACAGAGACCAAAGAACATAAGGAGGAGTTCGAAAGAACCTAGATGGCAGATAAAGGCTGCCTTCCATTCATTACCTTCTTTGATTCGTACATTGTTGTATTTTCATTGAAGGTCCATTTTTGTAAAGTATCTTGCACCCCTTAGCTTGTCAACAAGCTGACTAATTAGGGGCAAGGGATAATTATTTTTAACCGTTCCTTTGTTTAGATAGTGGTAATCTTGAACCATCCACTTAGTGCCTTCTTTCTTAGGTACGAAGAATACAGGCGATGTCTGAGGCGATTTAGACAGTCTAATATAGCCCTTCAAGAGCTGATCTTCAATAAATGATTTGACTTCATCCTGCTCTTGAGCTGAAAGAGGAATCGTTCACCCTTTCTTAGGTTTGAAGTCTTCCTTTAGTTCAATTGCATGGTCCCACGGCTTGCATGTTGGCATGCATTTGGACTCTTTCTTTAAGAAAGTCTCGTAAAAGTCCTTGTGGTAGATGCTAGGAACCAGTTCTTTTATCGGTGTTTCTAACACGACTGTGCTTCTTAGCTTCTTCCATATGTTATCAGTTTCAAGGTCACTGATAAGACCTTTCCATTTTGAGACAACTTTGACTTTTTCATCTAGTTCCATTGAAGTAAGGCATGTAGCACAATTAGATAATTGATAACACAATCTTGGGCAACGATTTAATTTAACTTCATCAGTTTGCCAGTGAATGTTAGGGTTGTGATATGCAAGCCAGGTGTATCTGAGGATGATTGCCACAGTTCCTAAATCACTGATTTCTACTTGAACTATTTCTTTGTGGCCTTTATACTCCATACAGATTTCTGCAATATGAGTAATATCTCCTGCTCAGTTCTTGGTTCCATCGACATTAAAAACTAGGATAGGTATTGGCAACTTGCATAGCATGAGGCCTTGTCGCTTAGCCCATTGACGATCAATAAAAATAGAATTGGCTCCACAATCTAGTAGAGCTTGAACTTGGATTGGGGATACGGTGTCAACATCCACATGCTTGTCCATTACTTCGATCGAGATCTTTAGTTCCTTTTTGAGAGATACTGATCTAGTAAGGATCCTTTCAGGAAAATCATCTCCAGGGGACAGGGAGTTGATAGAAGAATTATTTTGGATTTTTGTTTTTGGGGAATTAAGCACTGGTTGAACAGCTGAGCCTTGTAAGGAGGACCCCTCTTCTATGTACGTATCCAAGAAATCAGAAAAAAGAGAAACTAAGCTATTTTTTTGTGATTTTGTTTTTTCTTCTTTTGTAGATTGTTTTATGTTTTTAGAACTACTATCAGAACTATCAAACATATGAAGAAGAGAGAACCTATTAGTACAAGAAAAAGAAACATTGTCATTAATATACTTACTTTGCCCTGTTTGAGTTACAGGCTCTGTGACAAAGGTATCACTAGCGCTCACGGCACTTCCGCTTAGCGCCTATGGCATCTAAGTTTATCTTATCTTATCTTATCTTCAGCACTCATCTTATCAGATGTAAATCATCTTATCAGTGGCTGGGTAAGTCTAGACCAGGTCTAGCTTGTGACCTAGAACTTAGAGGTCTAGGGTATTACCTTAAGCGTACATGGACTGACTTATATAGTACTTAGTGTGCTCACCTTAGAGGGGCACAGATCATGGTCCATGCACACTATCTAGGGTATATAAGTAGTTACAGTCCTCTGTCGTAGTTCCTTAGTTCAATATATTCGTGGTTCCACCTAGACAGCCCTGGCCTTCATTGCTAGATAGAGTGGTGGAACTTAACGGGTCATGTGGACTCCGTGTCGGACTATGATAGTGTCCAGTTTCCATCTTTTAGTGGTTTGTCCCTGTGTCGGTCCATGGTGTAGCGGTCTGAACTGCAATGACAGTTGAGTGCAGTGCACTGCTGGGAAAAGTGGCCTGACTTGCCACACTTGTAGCAATTCATTTGGAGCCTTCTCTGCTCCAGTTGCTTTCCCTTCTGTGCAGCACCAATGTCCATCACGTCACCACCTGCTCCATATGTTTTACCTCCATGGCTGGAGGAGAAGTTATTTTGTGCATTGTTAACCCAGGCATGCCCCTGGGATCCCTTGTTACTGAATTAGAACTTGAAGAGATCATATCGGCTTCTGATTCATTGAACTTCGTCCAGGTACTCTTCTATTATTTGTTTCTGAGTGCTCTGGAGATAGATCTCCTTTATGATATCAGGCCGTGTTGTCCGTTCCAATAGATAAATCAAATGTGTGTGGAGCAATTCAACTATAGGACCAACAAGTGAAACCTGACAACAAATTCATCCATCCACATTTTTCCTTGTTTTAACTGGACAAGTTGGTTCTTCACCCATTCCTTGTCGACCAAGGGTCAGAAATTTCCTCCTCAAGGATGTATAATGTTGACCAGGCATTTTGTTCAGTATATTTCCTTATGAGGGCCTCGGTGAACCGGCCAGCAACCAGACCCTTCATACGTGAGAGTACTACCATGCAACCATTGAAGTTGGTGTTGAGTACTCCTTGGTTTGCAATAAGCCAAGTTTTAAGCTTGACCCACCATACAGAGAAGTTGTTGTTTCGATTCCCAACAAAGGAATCAGAGTCTGCGAATATCTCAACCTTTCGGCTGAGGTTGGAAGGGGCATTTTGCAGCATCTGTAAAGCTGCAATTACTTGAGCTAACTGCACTTGCAAGTTAGCGACATCTTGAGGGAGGGTAGACATCTTTTAAAAAGATCTGGGTTCATTATATAAGTAATATGGTGTGTGCCTTGGACAGTTGGCTATGGACACCTGTTGATGAGGGCAGGAAAGAGATGGGAGATATTCTTGCATGTGACAGTGTACAGGGAAACAAAGGCGATTTGATGTTCGCCGGGGTAGAGCTGGTATCGGGAAAGAAGATCTGAGAGGCAGTATAGGAGTGTGAAAAATTTGTTGTTTGAGATCCACCTTGACCTCTTCTCTCTTCTTTATGTGGTGTAGAAAATCTAAGGGCTCCTATTTGGGGATGAGCCACTCGGGAACGGGTTCGAGATCTTCGAACTTGATCTGAGGGGGAGGAGTGAAAATGTGGTTTTGGTGATGAAATTGGAGGGCTGCTGCTTGAGCCCAAGTGTTGAGAA
>JAEVFL010000084.1:0-26593 GCA_021018615.1 Phlebopus sp. FC_14
CGATCCTCTATCTCTTCGTGTACGGTTTCGCTTTACTCGGCATCCTCGTATGGGTGGACTCCGGATCCATCATACCCCGGCGCTACTTGAAGACTCGCAAACAGCAGGCACGGATCCAAGAGCATCAAGCCGCTAACGAGATATCAAGGAAAGATGTCGCCACAGAGACCCGCACAGTGGCGCACTCCAACGATTCATTACGCGTCCTTCATGTCACAAAATCGTACAATGGAAATAGAGTGGTGGATGACGTCTCGTTTGGTGTTTCGGGGGATACAATATTCGCTATGCTTGGACCTAACGGAGCAGGTAAAACGACCACGTTCAATATGATTCGTACGTCGGTCTCGTGGTTTTTGCTGTCTACTTCAGTTTGGCTTATGTGTCTCTTAGGTGGAGATGTCGTTCCAGATATAGGTGATGTCATGATTAAAGGCACTTCTGTCGTCACGTCTCCCAGGAATGCACGGCTCTCTCTTGGTGTCTGTCCTCAATTCACCGCGATCGATGCCCAACTGACTGTTCGAGAGCACTTGTTGATTTATGGTCGTCTCAAAGGATTGAACAGTGGTAACGAGCTTAATGCAAACGTCGAGTCGCTCATGCTCGCCACGTCGCTGAATGTATACGCCGAACGTTTGGCAAGCCAACTTTCTGGGGGGAACCAGCGCAAACTCTCACTTGCCATTGCTCTTATCGGTAAGTTTCAGGTGTCTATAGTAGGTATACCTGATCGTTGATCCGAGCGCCATCATCTGTCAGGAAACCCCGCTGTCGTCCTCATTGACGAGTTTTCGACGGGAATCGACGCGAAAATCAAGCGAGAGATGTGGGGCACGCTCAGAAATGTGGCTGTTGGAAAGGCTGTCGTGATAACCACTCGTACGTATCTTGGCTTGTGGGGTCCTCAACGCGCCTGACGCCTTGTTCCACGTTCCCTTGACTCTAGATTCTATGGAGGAAGCATCGGCACTGGCGAACAAAGTCGGCATCATATCCAAACAGATGCTTGGTAAGAACACCACCCGATCCCGCGTTCCATCGATTCAAACCTTTTTTCTTTCTTGTGTGCAGCGGTCGGCACTACCGAGAGCTTGGCCGCACGCTATGCCACCTATCAGGTCCACTTTTCATGTCCCACGCGCGAAGACGTCACTCGAGCTCAGGTTCTCATGAGTCGCATTCCCGGTGCTCGTCTAGCAGATGACGTTGCCACTCGTTTCGAAGTTCCCGTTCAACAACAAGGCAGCAACGATCTATCCCTCGCCCGACTCTTCCACATCCTTTCCTCTCAAGGCGATTTCCAAGAGTACACTGTAGAAAAAGCGACTTTGGAAAACGTATTCCTCAAGGTGATCCGAGAGAATAATGTATTGGAAGAAGATCAATCTCCTCGAAGACGTCATAGATTTAGACCTTGGTAAAGAGGCATTGTTAGATTTGTTTTTAGGAACGGACGTTTTTTTGCATATGGACGAACTTGTTATATTATTATAGCAAAAACACATTTTCTGTTCAAAAAAAAAAATCCTTTTTTTTGTTCTGCAATGCAAAAACTGACATGGCAAAGACCGTAAAGAACTTGGAAAGCGGGAATTAGGGGGGGGACAAGGTGTAAGGGTCTAAAAGGATTGTTTATCATTTGATGCGCAGGACCAAGCAAAACAGCAATGCAAGTAATGACAGTAAAACAAGTAATTATAACCTTGGCAAAGTAATGTCGTCCATATATGAAGGGGACAAAAAAGTCAGACCACGATTGGTCTACTTGTAGCCAAATCCACGATGAAAGAAGCGATAATAAGGGAGGGAGAGAAAAAAATAGGCAAAAGAAAGAGAGTGCAGGGACAAGCAATGGTCGAGGTGCAATGCATAGTGATAATGAACTAAGAGATGAAGCTTACACGACGAAGATCGATAAAATTGGACAGGAAAAGCGACAGTCGACGACAGCATCAAAGGTAACCAGCCCTCTATGCGCGCACCAAGAATCATGATTGACGCTGCGAGGCAAAGAGGGATAGAACCTTCTCTGCGTTCTCCTTATACTTCTTCAGCTTTTTGCTCTTAAGCTTTTCGGGCTCCGTGACGTGAGAGTGAGACGACGCCTTGTGGGTTTCGGGAGAGGCAGGTTGTGAGATGAGCTCAGGTGCAGTCTCGCTGTTGGACTGGTCTGATGACAGACTTTGCTCCCCTACCGATAAGGCTGACTCCTTCGATCTCAGCGAAGGTGCCAATGTCGTCGTACCGGCGGCCGAAACGGAAGGTGTCAACAAGCCATGGCTAGACATTGTTGATATCGTAGCAGAAGTCGCCGAGGCAGAATGAGCAAGCGTTTTCGTAGTAGAGCCGGTCTTGGTAGAAAACGAAGAGGGGGGCGACTTTCCTCTCAAGAATTGTTTTGGGGTCTTGCGGAATTTCAAGCCTGGCGTACGTCCGCGGCGATGCTTTTCCGAAGGACTGGGGGACACCGTCAAGTCAGTGCGTAAATCAGATTCCTTCGAGAGACCAGAGAATGAACGTCCAGGCGTTCGCTGAGACGGTGTGGAAGCTTTGCGGAACACAGCGAGTCGGTAACGGTCAACGACACCACGAGCAAAGAGACTCGTGCCCTTGGCACCATTACGATCTTCACCATCAGCCGCTTCGATAAAGTCCCAATCGTCGTCTTCATCCTCTTTCTCCGTCATATCGCCATCTTCCTCGGGACCATCAAATAGGAAGCGGTCCAAAGCAGGAACACCAGATTTCTCACGCCGACCGCGAGTAGTTCGGGCATTGGCTTTGGGAGCTGTAGCAGCCTTGGTCGCCTTCGGTTTCGTGTCTTTGGAAGGTGGCGGAGGAGCCACATCCTTGGATATGCTGGTCGCGTCAACAGGCGAAATGATTTCTTTGCTGGTTCTAGGGGTAGCCAAGACTTCAGATGGCTCAGCAGAAGTCGTTGCCGTCTCCTCCACAGTTGCGACGACGGCATTAACTAGGGCCTCTTCGGGCAGGGCATGTGGCCTTGCTTCCGGCGTCTTGGGTTCAGGCTCTGGCGTCTGCTCCTCAGAGACAGGCGACTCCATAATACCGTTTTCTTCCTCCACTCGTTCTGCCGGAATATCAACGATATCAGTGAGAATAGACGGAATGTCTTCTTCGTCCGTCCCTCCCCCAGACTCTCCAGAAACTTCTTCTTCCTCGTCATCCATGATTACAGAATGACGTCCCTTGAACGAGTATCCATCAAATACGTCAACGCCGTCGTCCGGATGAACCGAGGGACTACGGGAATGCGAAGGTGTTGGGTATGCGTCCTCGCCATCCGTACGCTCGCCGTCTGTCTGGTCGCGGTCCTGGTCGGTATCTGTTTGATCTTGATCATTCGGGTCGTCTATTACTGGTTCCATATCCAGGAACGTGTCATCAAAGTTCTGGGTATCACTTGCATTCTGAGGGTCAATCGGTGGAATATAGGGGGCTGCGTCGTTAAAGAGAGATGAATGCAATGAGTCCAAAGAACATGTGCAAGGATTATATAATGCCTCACGTATGTAGCGTTTATAGTACACGTGCGACCAATCACTGAACAAAAAAGGAACGAGTGCGGATGTCAGAACAATGCAAAACGTGAGCTTTGTGACTCTACTCACATCATAGAGAAATACGGGTGCCGCTTGATCCGCGGTTCACATATTCTGAGAGCAGGATTTCGTTGCAGCAGCTGTGACACGATCAAATTTAAGACACGCACGCCAAACCAAACCGAGTCACTTACGCCTCGAATCAGGCTCTTGGTGTCGTGATCAATTGCCCGGTCTTCAGGGAACTGCAGCTCATCTTGCAAGACCCTGACGTACATATCGGAGTGGTTATTCGCCCAGAATGGAGTCTGCATGCAATGTGTCAGACACCCTGAAATGTCAGGAATGATGACGCAAACGCACTATTCCCGTGAGCATCTCGTACAGCATGGTGCCGAAACTCCACCAGTCCACCTCATAGCTATAGGGAAGACCCTGGATGACCTCAGGGGCAAGGTATTCTGCCGTTCCACAGAACGTAGTCGTGGTGTCCGTGGGCCCAACCTGAGCTGACCAGCCCATACTGAGGTCCTTCTCGCTCTTCATCCAAGGTGGGGTGGCAGCTTCATCTCCAGAGGGATAGAACTCCCCACGTGTTCCCGACGGGGTTGGTGGGGCTGTAGTGGGTGCCAGTCGCCGAGGAAACTCCTTTGACAGACCAAAGTCCGTCAGGACGATGTGCCCATCTGCACCAATTAGAATGTTCTCGGGCTTTAGGTCACGGTAAATGACGCCAGCCGCGTGTAGGCCTTCGACTCCTTCGACAATCTCCGCGGCATAGAAGCGTGCACGGTCACGGCCCAGTCTACCCCAACGTGCAAGCTGCGTGGCGAGATCGCCACCAGGGTGGAAATCCTGTGTATGATCACAGATTCAATGCAAAGGCGAAAAGCATATAAAGCGTGTCCCGTACCATGACTAAGAACAAGTTCTCCTTGTCGTGAAAACTCCACCACAACTTGACCACGAATGGGTCTTTGGACTCTTTGGCCATTCGTTTCAAAACGGCTTGCTCAGTCAGGGTATGTTGCAATTCCTGGTGCGCCAAGACATGTCGCTTCGTGATCGCTTTCAGGGCATACAAGTCTGCGCTGGACTTATGTCTCACGAGGAGGACTTTGCCCGCACAACCCTTTCCGAGGACACGCATCATCTCGAAATCATCAATGACGACCTTGCGTTGAGATTTCTTCTTACGGTGGGGGTCGGTCGATTGAGAACGCTGCTTGCGTGAGCGCCGACCAGCGGTGGTAGAAATCGAGGATTCGTCGCCTGTAGCAGACGAAGCACCGTCCTGCAACGTCGACGAGGTATAAGCTCGCGAAAGTCGGGTGGTTCTATCAGGATCAGCCGAGTGCGAGCGAGGAATCCGTGACGTTGGGGCGTCGGCAACGGGGGTCGGAAGAGCAGTACCTTCTTCTTCTTCCACTGCTCCATTTGTAACAGCATCTGTGTCCGTCCGCTCCTTGGAAGACTTTAGTTCCTCCTCCTCCACAGGAGAAGAAGTCGCTTCTTGGTCTGGTATATTTGTGTCGCCAGGCTCAACTGGGCCCGCAGGACTCTCTCCCACAGCTGCATCAGGAGGCACGTCGCCAGCCTCGACATCTTCCTCTTCCTCTTTGATACCCTCTTCACGGAGATCGCTCTTACTGAGATCATTCGCAACATTTTCCCCTTCGACGGTATCATCTATGCTCTCAACATCCAGCATCTCACTGAAATTACTCGAGCTAACGTTGGCGGAACCTGCCTGCGGAGGCGCCAGATCCGGGACCTTGGGGCTTACGTGTGCCGCGAGATCGGAGCGCACACGCTTGATCGCCCTCTCAACGCGAACGCTCTCCAAATCATCTGTGCGAACGCGGACGAAACGCTTCCATGCTCGAGTTTGTCTAAAAGAAGGGTCGTTCGAAATCGTCGTCAGGTACGCAGCGAGACTCGTCATCATGTTGTTTGCAGGTTTGGAGATGGTGCTCGCAGTCGCAGAGAGAGTTGTGAAGGGGTCTCCGAGCTCGTGTGACGGGGAGGCGACAGGCGTCGTTTGGTTAGACACTCCAAAATTTGGATGACTGGGCGGCGGCGCCCGAGTGGAGACAGAGGCGTGGCGGCCGACTTTGTTTGTGGATGGAGATGCAAGGCGGGAAAGGGTATTGAGGAACGTGGATCTGCGTTTCACGGGAGGTGCAGGGAGGGATGCGATGTTTATCGGAAGTCGGGGAAGTTTTGTGGCCGCATCCGAGTCTGCGAGTTTCGCATGGAGCTCGACGACCTCTGTGGCAGTGCGGGTGAGGGTAAGATTATGTGTCGGTGCTGCAAAGCAAATAGCGCCATCAGTCAGAGCGCTCTTGGAGGTCATTTTACGACGAGGGAAGTGAAATGCAGATATATAAGCATTTCCCTGACATTCCCATGGGCATCACGGAGGTACGCGCCCAGAATGCCGAGGCATCCGGAAGCTTGGTAGAGACGGTCAAAAAGACGGTGCAATGTATACATATGATCTAGGAAGTGGAGAAAGAGTGGCAAGGAAGTACGACACTCACTCTTTATGTAAATGGAGTATGAGCAAGCATCATGTGGCGTCTCTGCAACGCTGACGCTCCAGGGACCTTCCTGGGCATCAATCCGGACTGGAGGTCTTCTCATAGGCCGTGGAGGCGCAGCATCCAATGCCTTCATACTGCGGACGGAGTTGTTAAGGGGGGCGTGTTCTTTGTGAGGAGAAGGGGAACGTGATTGAAAGAGGGCTAGGTCTGAGACACTGGAACGACCTGCTCTGGCTTTGCGTTTGTATTGGTAGCTTCTTGCGGTGTCGATGCTAGCCCTGGCCGAGGATTGGCGAGGACGGTAGGTGTCGACGGAAGAGCGGCCACGCAGGGAGTTGGAGTCGTTCAAAGACGAAGCACCGAAGCCTAGGACGGACTTGAGGTTTTTCTTGGAAATTCGGCGATTGGGGGTGGGGGAGGTGCTGTGCATACGAGCACAAGGAGACGACAGACCTCGCGGCGACGATGTCTAGGAAAGTGAGTACGCCGGACTCGTCGCGGGCTATATGTGTGAGGGGGAAAGAGAAAGAAGGACAAAGGGCCAGTTGAAATCGATTAATTAGGGATGGGCGGAAAGGATACGTTTGGTTAGTTTTGCGGGCGTGCGGAGAGGGCGTGAAAGCCACGAGCTTGAGGAAGCGGAAAAAAAGGTGACAAGGAGATCAGTGCCTCGAGGCTCAGCTGTGCGGGTGCTGGCAAGACCGCAAATGCCAAATTGTATCTGTCCTTGCCAACTACGAGATTTGCCAGGTAACGTATTGTCGAGAGTAAAAGAGAGACTTCAAGTTGAAGCGGACAGTGCTTGGAGGGTTGGATTTTTCCCAAACGTAAACCCAACAGCGACCAGGTTATTATTCTCCAAACATCACAGCTCAATTATGACTGTCTATGATCACCGACATCGCTTGTTATCTCTCTGCTAACAGCTCTCGTACGAGCAAATCTGGACGAGCACCAGCGCTGAGACGGGCCTTTTGGACGTGCTTTGTCGTTGGCAGTGTGAAAAGGACCGCCCTGCCTCATGGCGACCACCCAACGTTGCCAGCCAGATCACAGCTGATAACAGGTAACCAACAAATCGTAGCCTGAGCGCTCAGCTTGTGATCTTCGGACCCTTGCGAGGGTCGCTCATAGGCATAACCCCAGAACACAAAAGAGGTCTATCTCTCGAAACACCTCCAAGGCTCCGTCCATCACTTGCGGGAACTCCCCGTGAGGCTAGAACTCGTCCTGGTTATATTGGGACCACTCAGTCCTTCCCCTCATCGTCCTTGACCTTCAAGAGCACTTTTGGACTGTCTTCCGGAATCTGTTCAAGCCATTCAAGAATCGTACATTCGTGCGCAGTTCGCACCATCCAAGTCACTAGTAGGCTCCAAGGCGTCGCTAGAACGTTCTTTTGAATTGCTGACAGCACACTCGAAGCCAAGGCCATTCCGAATTCGCCCCAGTGTCATTTGATTCGACGAAAACCAGACATAGCCACGTACGCCTCGGGATTTGGCAGTGGCAGCTTGACCATTCCCACTGCATCTTCTCTGGTCACGAAGTTAATCCCATGCATTCGCGAGGTCAGAAGCGGGAAATTGGATGGCGACGATGACTGTGCGGCGACTCTGCGCAGTTGAATAGTAACGAATCATGTGCACTGGTCCCAAGCACCAACCAACAGCTTGAGAAAAGTCCAGATTGTCTACACCTTCGCACGGCTAAACAAGTCATGGGGAAGAGGCCAGATACGTCTGTGCCAAGATCACGCACAGGGCAAACGCTGGTTCGCCGCGCAGGATTGCCTGTGCGTGGCACTGCCTCTGGGCGTGATTAAATCCAACGCAGCAAATCCGAGGTGGACATGTCTGTGCTTTCATGGAGAACGTTATCAGATGAGATGGATCGATAACTACCGTTGTAACAGCCCACGACAAAAAAAACGTGGTTTTCCTGTTTGAAATCCCATGGGACATACAACTACCACGTCATGACTGGATAAGCCTCGCAAAAGCCTCGTGTTGTTCAATCGCTGGGTATGCGCAAAGCTATAGAACCTGACAACGTGCCTGGCAAGAAAGTAAGATATCAAAAGGAACCCCGTTTGAAGTTCTTGCAGCTCTCCCTTCATCGACCGCACTCTACACTTTTGCGCATGTCGGTCTTTTCCGGACACCCCTCCAGAAAACGACCCCTCTCTGATTCGACCCCCCAAAACAAGACACCCCTCTCCACCCCTCCACCCTTCCAAATTCGTCAATGGGCCCCTCTGCAGGTTGAGTAAGACTCGGGAATGCACAAACGTTTGTGAACTACGTCCAGCGGTGTCATCAGCTTCTTGCCGTCTATTCGGTTGACCTTAGCGCTGGCTTATTAGGCGTCCGCCCTCGGTTTGTGTTTTCTTGTTGACCAACCTCGTTCTCATACCTTGTAGCTGTAGTACATTCAGCACCTCGGGAGTGCACACCGCACATATTTTGGGCCCCCTTCCTGCTCTACGGCCCCGCCTGCTCTCCGTATTTCCGTCCTAGGACCCGAACGGAAAGACCCCACCACCCGCACCCGCTCTCCCCACATAACCGCACGAAATGGCAACCAAACCTACCTCCCAACCCGCACCTGCACCCGAAGCAAAATCCAAAGAGGTGGAAGAAATAGAGGAGGGTGAGGAGAGTGACGTGTATGAACTCGAGGTACGCATTTTTCATCCCCCTTACAAATACCTACTCATATCTGCTTGTGTGATTGTGTGTTTTATTAGGACGAAGACCAGGGCGACTCGTACGAGCCCGAAGAAAATGAAGGGGACGAAGAGGACGAGGATGATGAAGGGGGCGAACCAGAACCAGAGAATGTATGTGTTACTTTACCGTCACGACTTTTTCTCTCATTAATGATTTCTTTCTATTCTGCCCGAATTTCATTTGCGAAGATGACCGCCCTTCTCCTTGGCAAGGTCCGTTTGTTTGTATGTTTTGAGCATGCCGATCTTTGGGCGCTCAATCCTTCTACCCCCCTTTTTTTTTCTCATTTACTTCCAGAAAAACGGCGTCATGAACGGTGCAGAAGAAGAGGAGGAGGAAGAGGAAGATGGTGACGACGACGACGACGAGTACGAAGAAGACGACGAAGGAACAGCCGAAAATCCCGTCGACCTCACCGCACCCGTCGCAGGTTCCAAACGTGGTGCCGATGAACTCAGCGAGGGCGATGCAGAGGGCGATGACGAGGACGGCGACGAGGATGGCGAAAGCGCTGCGAAGAAGGCTAGGGTGTAAGGAAAGACATACGGACTGCGTTGGGTGAAGGAAATGTAGGGGGGGGGACCTAAGATTTATCGCGTCCTTTATTGTTTCTTTTGTCCGTGTTAGATATTGTTTTATTCTTGCGTCCCTAGATTTCAGTCGCTATTCTAGCTAACTATTGCGCACATGATGTATGTTTTATGCTGGAAGTTGATATTATGAAATTATAATGCTACTCGCGGGCCCGCCACTTATTGAATTTCTCAGAGTACCGCCAGTAGTAGTTGGTACTGACCTGGTGTTAACAGCGCTTGATCAGGTCTATATACCGGCTGCTATAGGACGTCATGGGCAGTTCGCCATCTCTTGTGATATATGGGTTGTGAGTGCGTGTGGTCAGCTTAGACCAGAAATGCCTTCTCAACCTCAAAGAAATAGCACCACACCACGCGAGGAGGAAAGTGAACCGCAAAGAATTAAAAATCAACGATAAACTCAAGAGTCACAGGTCGGTCAAAGGATATCTATTCCTCCCGCACCGCTCCGAGTCATCTTATACCGGGGGTTTGTTATCCTTTTGCGCTGTCCCAGGGTACAAACTCATCAGTCATCGTCCACAGAGGAGAGAAGGGGAAAAAGAAGAGGGCAACGGGTGCACCAGAACACGGATACTCACACATCGTAATGCGATCACCAAGCGAAAGCGCGATACCCTGCGTTTTACTGCGTATACGCACGTGTCCGACGATCGTCCCCGCTTCGGTCCTCTCGATACTCAGGTTCGCGAGCGCATCTTCACCTGCAGATCGACGGGTCAGTTAATATGAGAAGGATACGCGGACTAGACAAACATAAAAGGAGACTGACCGAACAGACTCCGCGCATACATGTTTGCGGAGAGGAAATCGCATTCTCCAGACATGGCACCTTCGGGCGTTAGACACGACATGTTGGTGGATTTCATGACGTGTTTCAGATAGTCACGAGGATCACTGAATTCGAGGAAACAGGTCAGATGTAGGGGGATATGGCCGCTTCACGGTTGAAAGGACGTACGCCATCGTCACGGACACGTTGACACGGTTCTCCCACTCGAACTCGGTCCACATGCTACGGAACTGTTCACCAGTGAATCAGAACAATTGTCCATCGTGAAATTCTCAGCGACAGAAAACAGACCTGTGTTTCGCTGCAGTACGCGGGCTTGATATAATCCATGATATCGATGTGGATATCGTTCAAGACGACACAAGACTCAGCCAGTCCAGGGCCCTCCCATAAGATACTCCCGAATATGACGCCCGTTTCTGTCGACGAGACCTTGATTGTGGCTTTGATGCTTTGGAAGCCGTGAGGTGCGATGGTATACACAGCTGGTCGCTCAACAAGCTTCAGGTCTCCAAGCGTCGCGAAGTCGAGGCAGAGATTTTGCAACGTGTTCGGAGTCTGGTTGACGAGTAGAACATCTTTCCGCGTCATGCTAACTTAGCCAAGTCGGTAGTTAACAGGCAGAGAATGCCATACCAAGTAGAATGTCAAATCCGTGCATTTTGACGTATGCTTCCGCATATATGGGGTCCGAGAATCCTAACGCGTTATACATGTATGAGCGAACAGAACAATATGTTATGGCTCCACTTACCAGTGAGCTGAGATATCCTACTCAAATTCGAGATAAAGTCCTCATGCACTTCTGCGGTGCCCGTAGCTTTCCCTAGGTCTTCCGCATACTGGAGCACACCAGTGAATAGACTAGCCAAAGAGAAGCGAAATAGAACCTCACGTCTATTGCATCGTCTGCTGACTTCTTGGAGAATTGGCGGAACGTGAGTAGGTCGTCAACTTGTACAACTGTTTCCATCGTGCTCTCGGCCTCTTTCTTCTCCGCCGCGCGTTTCTTCGTGGTTTCTCACCTATGAGCAGAAGCAACAAGAAGAGAAGAAACGATTGGACATACCTCCTGGGCACCCAGCATCTTCCCGTATGCGACTCTCGTATCCTTAAGGAATATATCATTCACCTCAGG
Organism: Phlebopus sp. FC_14; assembly: GCA_021018615.1. Taxonomy (NCBI): domain Eukaryota; kingdom Fungi; phylum Basidiomycota; class Agaricomycetes; order Boletales; family Boletinellaceae; genus Phlebopus; species Phlebopus sp. FC_14. Next base: position 11,372 of record JAEVFL010000084.1, read on the forward strand.
ACGTTCCCGCAACTCGCTCAGCGTCTGGATACAGCTCAGGATGCGCTCGTTGGAGTCTTCGTCGATCGGGGCAGTGACAAACTTCGATTGGCCGACGCGGATGATGGAGGTCATGATGAGCATTGCCTCCGCGCGTAGTGCGTTCGCCTTCACCCGATCAGCTGTTTGTTCATCGTATCGGAGGACGAGCTTCGTCAAGGCAGATGCCAAAACAGCACCCGTGAAAAAGTCTCCGCCCAAGATGAGTGCTATGAAGGATTATAACTGGGTTGTCTGTGACTTTGGAATTCAACATACCTCGGAGAGGAGGTTTCGTAGCCTTGGAGGATTCACCATGTATGGGGGCTGAGGTATAAGCGCTCTCCGTGGCGTATGTCCCATCCGCCAAGACACGCGGTCGGCCTCCGCCACCTGCACCACGAGTGGCCTCCACATCCTCCTCCGCACCCTCCGCACCACCCCCCTCCGCCTCCCTCATCTCCGCAGCCAAGATCGGAATCTCTCCCAGGATCCTCCTAATTTCAGCAAGTGCAGCCTCGATGTCCGCTATATCCTCCACGTATTCTCCCAGGATCCATAACACACCACGAAAAACCTTTCCAGACTTGATACTCGATAGAGTGCTTGTTAGTTTTTTCTGTGATCGCCGGGCGAAGCGCAGGGAACTTTTCCACTACCTCGCGCACAAATGCAACGACGTCAAGGGCGGACGGGTTGTTTGAGTCTCCCAGGAACTCCATGAGTGCGTGGACAACGCTGGCTGCTACCTCGGAGAACCTGATCGCCATTACATGGATGTTCTGGATGAGGAGTTGTCTGTATTCTGACACCTGGATCGGCACCCTCTTCAGTCAAACGTCAGTGGTGGCTTCAGACAAGACTAAACCTTATCGAACTCCTGCTCCTGGGTACGCTGCAACTGTTTCTTCAGGAAGAGCACTACCTCTTCAACGTTTCGGCTTGATGTCATGCTAAGGACGATGCTCATTGCTTTTCGACGGACTTCAATGTCGGCGCTGTGAGGCAAAAGAGTTGTGAGAGAGCGGCAACGTTTGAGGGGTGGACTCACCTCGACAATACCTGCAGCACATCCATGATTAGCCCATCCAAGACATGGCCATGTTTAGAGCGTAGTGTATCCAGTCTGTCCAGGACAATAAGCTTCACGTTGTTGTCCGATTCCTTGACCACCAGGTTCACGAGGCAAGCGGCCGCGGCTGTCAGAGTGCTTGGATAAATACCTATAACAGAACTCGAAAGACAAATCACAGCCGTACCTTTGACTGCAGCAGCATTTTGAGTCAGGCTTGTCAGCGTGGTGGCAGCTTCATATTTGACCGCATGAGACGATGAGTTGAGCAGTTCAAACATGCACCGTATGTACCGAGGCTATGGCGCATAATGAGGACGCGAAAGCATATTTTGAAGAGCATTGTAAACCCACTCTGTGCGTCGTATCCGCCGTACTATCCATCCTTGCCACCTCAATCACAGCCATCTGCAGGCCCTCATCCATCCCACTAATACCATCCCAAACGCTCCTCAACCACTCCACCGCCTTGTTCATTGCTACGCTGGCGAGGAAGACAAACGCATTACGTTTACACGTCGCGTCCGACTCTGCCGCGAGAAACGTCTGCATGAGCTCTGGAGCATCTGGAACGAGGGATTCATGCTCGCGATGGACTGTGTAGAGTGCGAAGACAGCTGCTTTGCGAACGTAAGAATGGCGATGCTCGAGGTTGGCGCGGAGGGTTGGAATGAGGGGCTCGAGCAGCTCCGCGTCTTTGGATATTTTTTGGAGGAAGCGAAGAGTTGCACCACGGATATATTCATTCGGGTGTTGCTTCACCCTATATGAGTGGTTTGCTGAGGCATTGAATGCTACAGATACTCACCAGATCGTTACGAATGGCGTTGCTGGAGGATATTCAGACGCGACTACAGAAAGAAAGGGGAGAACCACGTACACGACGAGGATCATCTCCTGCTTCAGTTTGCCATTCTCATCGTACTTGGGGCATACCTCCCAGTAGAAATGAAGGAGTTTCTTGAGTGCCTTATTCTTTGACGGAAGGATGTATTGTATGATCGGCATCAACAACGTGGGCTATCCATCAACAATGAGGACTATCCTCCGCGCTCACCGGTGACTGAGCGCACTCACCTGAGGACTTCCGTTGATAGTTGCAATAATAATCCTGCGCAACGTGTCCAGTTTGTCCTCATCGGAACCCTTTTCGAGAGCTGACCGAAGCTCCTGAGTGGTGGGGGTCTCTGAGTTGTCTTCAAAGACTACAGTGTAGCATGGAGCTTCGCCAGACATTGTTTTCCTCGTCACTGCCGTTCGTCGTTAGTATTGCGGACCAGAGCGTCACTTTGGAGGTGAAGTTCATACGTGGGAGTCAGTTTCTTGATTAGGACTGGCAGGCAATGTCGGCGAGACTCGTCTTTCAACGTTTCGTTCACGTCGTCCGTTACTTTTTGTGCCAGTAGGCCGCTGCTTTTTCTTCAGGCAGCGTCGACGCTAACGAACGAAGCAGATCAGCCCAACACTCACAGTCATGCCTTTCTTTGGACTTCGCAAATGGCCTACACCCGTACGTCCATGCGACAAAACCCACCAAAAAGATTGTCTGACCACATCATCACCTCCACCATGTGTATCCTTCATATTCGATATGAAACAACGATGCCGCGTCTGCACTGGCACTTGTGGTGGCTTCTGAATTTTAGGTCCTGAAGCCTATGGCACCGTTCCTTGCTGCTTCTGCCATTACATTCTACCTCGTCTCCACGATGCAGGATCTGGGTGTCAGGTGTACGTATCTCTTTATTCTTCTCCCTTTTCCCTACTTTCAGCTCTGTGTCACCTGCGCCGATATTTTACTCGCCTCGTCTGGTTTCTTACATTCACTGCCTACATCCCATTTTTTAACGTATGGGCTGACGACTCTTGTAGCGGAGCAGTATGCAAAAGACCCTAAGAACCCACACGCCGCACGGATCGCGAAAGAAGCGCACCATTAACCGTCACCCGGGTTTATGGGTGACGCTCGGGAGTCTGGTGAGTCAAACCGTGTTGCAAGTGTAGGAAGTAGGAGCTTACTGGTATCCTGACCTAGGAGGTCTTGGAGCTGGAGGCAAGACTATTGAAAACCAATACTGCTGTTTGTGCCGAATACATAGAAATCACACTTTTTACAGCTTAATTGGACGCGTACGAACGCGCGCTTGGAAGACTCCCGAGTGGACTGGCACCGTTAATACGATCATTACCGACAAGAGAGCTGCGGAATATCACTGACATGGGGCGAATATACCCTGCTAAGTTCATGCGTTATTCGCGGTTCACCATAGACACGGTCGTTACGTGCGCTGAAACCTGCGAGCGCGACGATATGGTTGCGATTTAGCCCATCGTTACAATGCATACCGCCTCAAGAATGCATGATTGTTCCACCTTCCCCAAAGTCCTTCCAGACGATTCACAACCGTCTTTCTCGAAACGCTTGAAAGTTAGAACCTACGACTGGTTCGAGATGGGATGGACGCTGTGATTGTCAACTGTGTTCTGCAACTTGTAGCGGGTCGCAAGCCGAAGCTGTTGCTGAAAACAACGTTTACGGATCATTCGACCAGTGATGTCGCATCCCGGTCAAGATACGAGTAGACTCCCAATGGGGCGGCGATGGAAGGACAAAACGAGAAATTGACAAGGCGTCTTGTCATTACCATTCGTGCCAAAACCTCAGAGCCCTCCGAGGATTCTTTTGATTTGAGAAAGAATGAAGGTAGGAAGTTCAGTTAACGGGTGTATTCTACTGCAGCGGAAATCTAATCACCCATTCGGTTAAGAGAAATGGAGGGATGAGAGAAATAAGACGTACACTATACGAGCAACCACAGAAACCGAACTCCCTTTTTATGCCGTGTAGAGCTCTTCTTTTGTGTCTATGCCTGCAGAGAAACAAAGGGGTCCAACAAATTGAAACGTGCTCGCGCAAAGGGAAAAGGCAGAGACACGTACCCAACTCCTCCCGGACCGGTTTCAGCTCATCCAAATATGCCTGATATTGTTGCTTGTTCTCCACCTTCTCCTTTATCCCTTCGAATATACGAACGGCAGTCGCATAGTCATTCACTCTCCTTGCAGCGCGCAAAGCAGCCTCAATCACATCCGGTGCAGGTACAAGGTCATGCGCGAAGCAGTTGTTCAAACCGCGCTGAACTTCGAAAAGGTCTTGTGCGCCCTTGAAAAAGGCGACGTAACGCTCCGAGAAGGCTTCGAACGTCTCTTGACCGTGAGCATCCGATGATGAAAAGCGAACGTTGGTAACGAAGGTGGGGGCTGCTGCGCGACGGAGAGCGGCTGTCGTAGGACGTGCGCGGAGGACGGCGGAGACTATGCGTTGGCTCATGGTCGTTCAAACGAGCAAAAGTAATGCGAACTCGTCCGTGGCTGCAACGAGAACAACTGGCGAAGATAAAACGCGAAACCCGAGTTTGCAAGTTCACCTGCCAGCCGGACTTTTCCGGGTACGCGACACCCCTTGCGACCCCCCCAACCGGCCCGCCAAGCCGCCAGACCGGCTACAGTACTACGTGTAACAATATAAAGATTTTTTGTTTCTACTCTCCTACGGCACGAGGATCGTCTTCTTGAACTCGACAGCGCCAGAGTCTCTCCGGAATTTCGTCCTCTTCTGCGGTGTGGTGCCCAACTCGACAAAGTCCACCTCAAACGGTTCGATCAGCAACAAGGCGAAATTCTCCAGAGCATACTCCAAGTTCTTCTTGTCCTCCTCACTCTCAGCCCCTCCAAGCTTTGGGAGTTTTTCCGGCCACTTGTTAGCCTCTTCGTATCCGCCCTCGAGTGGAGTCCCTGGGATAGGACGACACCAACTTGCCTTCAGGTGCCCGCTCATACGATCAAACACCTCCACCCGCTTGTTCTCCCAATCGAACCCTTCTTTCGCCAACTCGTCGAATATGAGTCCCGACCCACTCGGGCATGGACTTTGACAGCCGGGTCTAGGGATCACAGATGCCTTGCCGGTGATCCGGTACTGTTCTTGCGTGCTCGCAGTCCAGTATACCGCCTCTACGCGTTGGCCGATGTTCATCATCTGGAACACCTTGGGTGTACGTATGTCGGTGGTACTGACGATCAGAGGAACATTTGGGAAGGCGTTGGCGGTAAGAAATTCGCGGTGGACGACAGACCGCACGCGAGGGGTGTCGGATCCTTCGAGGGTTGCAAGTTGGAGGACTTTCGTACATAGTGTAGTAGGAATTGGTTGCGACCGATAATGAGCACTTACCGCCACCATTCTCGCCCTCTTTCTTCAAGGCATGAGTGAGAGCGGCGTACCAGTCTTTGTATACAGGGGTTGACATGGTCACCGGGTTGGAACTAAGCGTTGACAGGCGAGGTGATAATGAACTAGACAGTTGAAGATGAACGATCTACGAACGAGTCGTCGCTGTTGAGCCCGTTGAACCCAGTTGTTGAGGTTGTAAGTAACGCGGCGTAGACGTGGATTTGGCTGCGACCGCCTCTGGTAACTTGAACAGCCGCCTCACGTTCCCTATGAAGACTGCAAGCGAATAAACTTATATGACCGCTGTCCACGTCCTTGATTCTCCAGGTCACTACCAAGTATTTGCTTCATGTAAACCTGCATCCCATTGTACACTAACGAATCCGCAACCAGCAGTCCAACTCTTGCTATGCCTCGTGAAAATAGTTTCAGCGACTCAGAGGGCCGTTCTCTAACACCAGACCTCAGCGAAAGCGAGGACAACATGGCTCCAGACCATACTATACTCCCGGGAACCACAAGGCGAACATCTCCCATCCCTAACGCTCCGCCGTCCTCTTGGCACGAGGCGCGTTCAACCCCTCAGTGGCATACTCCAAGAGACCGCTTTAAAGCCTCGGTCAAAAAAGTCATTCAGATGCGTCGGGCGTCGAACGTCATCTCGCGGTACGGCGAGGTTGGGGCTGAGCCAGGGGTTGACCCCCGTCGGTCATCTGCACACCTCCATTACGGACACATCAGGCAGAACTCTCTCATCGAGCTGGTGGACTACTCCACCGTCCGGGCGTCGTTTGGACGCATGACCAACAGTGAATTCATCACGCTGTTGAATGATAAGGATGCAGGGAAGAGAGCCCCTTGGGTCAAGGTAAGGTGGATTAACATCTGTGGTATCAGTTGGGATGTTATCAGTGCGCTTGCTATGCATTACGGTAACTGCTGTGCTACTCGGATTACAGAATGGGTCTAACATTATGTCATTGCAGATCTTCATCCTTTGGCAGTTGAAGACGTCCTGCAATGTGGAAGTCGTAACCGCTCCAAAGCGGATTATTATGCAAAACACCTCTTCGTCCGGGTTCTCAGCCATACCCTCGACCACCCTGAAAATGTCCTCACTGACACTTCCCGGTTCATTCCCGAGGACACGGACAACCAGTTATTGCCAAGACAGCCTGTCCGCCGTGCCACCTCACCGGGACCCATGACAGCTACCGACTACCTGCGCAAGGAATCAATCATCGACAATGACCTGAAGGGACGGTCTGGAAGTAGCGACGAGGACCGCACTGTGTTTGGGAGTGCACCTGCGACATGGGCACGAGCAGCTTCCGCCATGCATGCGAGTTCCCGGAGGGGAGGAATCGTCAAAAGACGGGCGGGTGACATTGCGGTTGACATGCAGACCGGAGGTGCGAGCACGGAAATGCTTCGGCCGATGTTGACCTCGGGGCAGAAAGCGTCTGCTGTAAGTGCCTGAGCCACGGCGTCCGCGAGTCATTGCTCACCGCAGTCATCTAGTCCCGAAGAAGACGCGAGAAAGCGCAGATTATGCTCGAAGAATTGAAGAAAGAAAGTAGAGTTCATGTCAGTGTGCAACCTGTGTGCATCTTCCTTCTCAGGGATGGTAAGTTGCTGTTACAGATGTCTTGTTCGAATGTAAACACCATTTTAATCAGGCACGGTCATTTCGATCCTCTCGCAAAATTATGTCGATTTCGTGGGCCCTATTATGGCTCGCCTGCGTCAACCCGATACCAGCCTCCGCATGTCTGCTGATGCATCTCTACTTGTACAGAGTCTCTTGGATTTGAGTGCGTATCGTGCTCATTCCAGAGATACTTAATTAACCATCACCTTCATAGTTGTGGATTCTGCCGTTGAGGTTGTCGACGCATTCCACGAGAAGATTCTTCAGCTTGAACAGGACGTTCTAATAAAACCCGACATGAGAGCCGTCTCAAGGTGTGAGTCATCAACCGCAGCATCGCGGCGCGCCTCCTCACTATCTTGTTTGATAATAGTACATATTCTCTCGGGTGACCTGACGCTGCATAAACGTACCCTTGAGCCTCTGAAAATTCTCATATATGGACTGAGGCGGTACGACATTGATCGTTGTGCTGCGCTACTAGAGCATGGGTCAAAGATTGATCACGTCGAGGGCTTCATGAGCCATAAGGCGAAGATATACCTGGTGAATATTTTTGCCCTGTTATCGTGTTTGTTACTGAGGTTGCCAACACAGGCTGATGTTCACGATCACATGGATCATATCTTGGCGAGCATGGATACATTCGCTGGGATCGCGGAGAACTTGATCAATTATACGTTCAACGTGGGTCTTGGGATAATTCCGAAGTGGCTTGAACTCGACGTCATTTTCGTTTAGATCAAGTCCTATGAGATGAACGAGGTGATGTGAGTGTTTGACCGAGTCGAACATGCCTATGACTGGCACTCACGAGCGATTGAAAACTAGGCGTCGTCTTACCATGGCCACGATCATCTTCCTGCCCCTGACATTACTCACCGGTTATTTCGTGCGTCTCCACGTCCCCGGAGACTATGGATGCTGAATTTTATCGCAGGGAATGAATTTTGAAGCGATGTGGTCCGTGCATATGCACTCCGATCTTTTGTCAGTCTCTCTTTTCATAAGTAATGTAAACCAGCGCGCTCACTCATACAATCCAATACACAGTTTCTGGGAAATCGCCATTCCAGTCATGGCCGTCGTCATACCCATGTTCACCTGGCCAGACATCAAGCGAGTCGCGCACTACGCCAAAAAGCGGTTTGCTACGCGAAGAAGGCATAAATAGGTGCTTCTGTGTGGTCTTCTGTGATCACCATAACGGAAATCCTAAAGAAAGCGTCCTCTGTCATTCCAGACTGGCAAACCCAAAAATGCATGAAAATTTAGATTTTGGTTCCCCTCTTGTCGTGGTATGTTATTTCATGTCTTGGACCTTTTGCGTACATGTTTTGGTTGCCGCTTTTCACTGGTTGTACTTATGGTTTCCAGTTTTGTAATATTGAACATTATAAAGCGCTCATGATGAATGACTCTTGTCTGGGAGGGCGAGCAAGGAAGATACAAATATACTCGATGGGAAATGTGTCTGCATCAAAATACACTCGGTTACAGATTTTTGCGTCGACATTCTAACCATATAGTTGTTCAACAGCGTCAGGCAATTTTTACGAGGCCGACACGTTCACACTGGGACCAGTCGTTTCGAGCGTCAGAAAGCCCGCTGCTCCATCTCCTCTCCTGCTCCCGTACCTGCACAATCCGCCGACTGAGATGACGCACTCGCGTCCACAACTGGACAAAATCCTGATTCGAGCGCGTATGGTATCCTTCAATGCAAACATTAGGACAGACATCCGAGAAAAAGACTGCCAGAGGGATGACTTCCATCTCCGTGATGACTGAATCTACGACCTCAATTAAAGATATCGAGCTCGTATACCCACCACCTGGACGATCTTTCGGAATCATTGTGAAGTCCCGAGTATCGATCGCTATGGACAAGGTGTCGAGTGATTTGCATCTCTGGAGCACCCGCAGCAAAGAAGGCGGCGTGATGCCCATGGAAGCAGTACCCAGATTCAGCCTTAATACGAGAAGTGCGCATATCTGGCCATGATGATGCGAGGGCCAGCAAATCTCCATCGCTGAGATCCGCCCTAGAATACGTCTCTATCTCCATTTCGACAAGCTTATTGAAAGACATCAATGGAGCGAAATCCTCGAGAACCAATGGATGCGCGAGGGAATCCGGTGTTTGGACTAGTTGGTCGTGATTGTCAACGCCACGCCATGACAGAGTAACCGCTTCGAGACGATCTTGCGAACAGATGTCCTGAATCGTCATGATAAAGGTTCTGATGTCCTCAGGCGTTGGCTGTTCCTCGATAGTGACATGGATCGCTTTGGGTGATCTGCGGATCGAGTGAAGCAGTTTGGATATGATCGGCAACGAATGGCATGATAGCCCTAGGCTGGAAGACTCGGGATCGAACTCGGGAAAGGTTCCTCGCTTAGACGGAGACGGGACTCTTTCAGCTGAAAATCTATGTTCTTGATTGAAGCTGCGCGAGATAAATGCAAAAGCATAGCCTCGTCGATAGGTCGACATGTTATCGACTGCAATTGCACAGGAGCTCCGACAGCTCCTCGTCGGGGTCGAGCTCATCCAAGTAGATCGATGCGCGTTCAATGTTTGGGCACAGGTTCTTGAGTGAGCGAAGAATGCTTCGCTGGACGATACCCCATGTGGGTCTGATCGTCAGAGCGATAGTTGTGAGTGTTGGTCCAGCAGCTTCACGGAGGACAAAGTGCTTGAATGGTCTTTTCATCGACTCGGCAAAAGCCATGTATCTCTCGCACGCGTTGCGCATAACCCCGCAACGTCTCCCACTCCGACTCTTTCAGAGGTCTCTTCAAAACATAACGCTCCCATACCTAGAGAACAACAATACATCAGATGGTTTGCAAAGGCTCTCACGACGGCATGTTATTACCTGACTTTTTTGATCCACTTCATGTGCATCAGCTGGTAAACATCTGATCAATGGAGACAAGTAATATAGCGTCTCCCAACGGAGGTCGAGCGCGGGCTCTTTGAATGTCAGTACTAGCCAGTATAGCCAGATCTTGACGATTAGATTGCCGTACTTCCTCGAAAGTGAGGACCAGGATTTCTCCAACTTCGAGTGCACGGTGCATTAGTCTCCCCTCTGATAGGTAGATCAATGAGAAGGAACGACGGTCGTCCTTCGATCCTTTTGGTCTGCCTAGGGAGGCTAAGGTAAGTCAAGATACTAGTGGAAGGACAGTTATTGCTTACATAACTCGTCCAGCCACCTAGTTTCGGTTTCAGTTCCAGAATGGGAACAGTCTAGCATAGTCCGCCAATTTTACCAGTTCCAGTTCGGAGTTGGCAAGGCTTATTTGACCATATTCAACTCCACGAAGGAAACCAAGCCTTGGTATGAGGACAGTAAAAGATGGTTCTAAGCAGGTTCTGAACCCATTAGTCCAGTCCGCAAAGAGGGCATTCCACATACATACGACAATGAGCGAACGGAAAGACCAGCGTTATTTGGTGGCAAATTCATAAATCGCGAGCTGCTCGCCACTTGCAGCCATGCAAAGTCACTCATAATCGTCTCCCTTTCCATTTTCTTAAACGGAAAGGAAGACGATTACGAGCAACGTCGCATGAGCGAGATGTCAACTATGGGCTTTACATCGAAGTTCCAGTACCCGAGTTCGGAGGAAGGCAGAACGACCTGACCAGGAACATTGGGTGCCCATTCATCGTAACGTCTCGCTTGAGTGAGTGGCAGCCTGCCCACACACTTGCGGACAAGATCCTGTAGTATCAACGTCAGTTCCTTCTGCTCGCATTTTTCAACTTTCGAGCTACTAAGGCAGTGGACATTAGCCTCACTCTCCTGCATCTTGGCCTGTTGATCTGCAATCTTCTCGTCCACTGTCGCACGACCTGGGTATAGTGCTATATTCCCCCCGCAGCTCTCCACATCCTCACGCCCTTCGTCCTGCATGCGCTGGCCCTCTCCGCCATGGAACCGTCTAATGCATCTGACAATGGTCTCGCGCGGGTCACACCAGGTCACCGGGAGGATGTGGATGAATATATTCCGTATGGTTAGGTCTAAAGTTTGGACCAACTCACCACCAGAGACTGGGCATCCGACTTCCTCGGCGAACATGTCGATCAGGCATGGAGGAAGGCACGGCCGAAGTGGGACCGAGTATTTTCTCAGGTCGTCAAGATGAGGGGCGTAATGCGGAATATAGTTAGAGAGAAGGCGCCTACGAGTAATGGGGAGATAGATGGAGAGGGTGGATGATCGGTCGTCCTTAGGTATGCCTGCGCGGCGATTGGCGTGCTGCGATCGGGACGCCTTTCTCTACCGCGCAACGAATGACACGCGGAGAGGCGCGCGGACGCGTCTTTTGGTTACAACACTGATCATTGGCATTCTCTTGTTGCAGTGGTCGTTCAAGGAATCAAAGACAACTCCAGTCTGGCAGGTCTGCAGTTGAGTTGACAAAACTGGTAGCGGGATGCATGGGGTCGCAGTCACTTATCTCCACATAATACAAGGATTAGAAGCGCTTTGGTTCCAGTTATTTTGTCGACCGTCGAGTACCATCAGAGTAGGTTTGGGTGTTCTGGACCTGGCCCGACTGAAAACCACGAGTATGCCATTCTACGACTTTAGCCTCGCTGCCCAAACAGTTTCGTGTCCTCTCGCTAGCGGCAGGTGGGATTCAACGTTTCAACGTTCATGACCTCCGCTGGTCGGTCAGAATGCCGACGTCGTCGTGCAAGGTCCTGCAATGTATGTGGTGAATGGGACTAACGTGTTGGCGTGAGACTTCAAATAGTAGTAAAATACTAAATAGTACTTCTGCTCTGGCGCCGGAAAGTGCTGGGATAATACCCTACGAGATCAAACATCAACACAAATACAAGCGAGTCACCCAATAATGGACTGATACAAAGGAACGACGCAAGCGTCCTGTAACGCAAAATCAATTTAGACCTTCCAAGCTTTCCCTGATCACCCGTACTCGTTCTTCCACCGCTTCCAGCATCCTGCTAATACTTACCACCTCCGTTTGCAACTCTCCCACTGGTCCCGAAGGTACTGGTAACGCCACACCCGGTCTGACTCGACCAGCGGCCATCTCTTCCCATATGCCAGTGACGATCCCCTGGACCCATTTCTCCCGCTCCTCCGTCCGCCTGGCTTCTTTTCGTCGCCCAACCTCCTCGCGGTTGCCAACAAGCGCAAGCGTCCATACGTTGCTCAGCACCAGCAACACGATGAGGAACCAGAGGATAGTGGTCGACGATGATTGTTCCCAAGCTTCCTTGACGAGTTCCAATGCGCCAATCGTAGAGCGTTTCGCAACGCCGTAGGCTCCGTCGAGGGTGTCGTATGCCCATTGAAGACCACGTCTATTGCGGTCGCGTTCCCTGGCTTTGCGTGCTTCCTCATCTGATACGGCGTGATCGCCTGCCGCCCCATTGAGCTCGGCGATAGGAGTGATAGGTTCTACTGGCGCGACAGCACTCGGGTCGATACCCTCCGGAATGAACTCAGACTGGTGCTCTTGAATATACATCCGCATCGCCTTGTCTAGGTCAGAATGGTAGACCTTCTGACCTTCGATTGCCGACTTTTCGATCAGACCTGAATATTTCGGAAGGTCAGTGGATGAGTAAGAGCGCTAACTGTGAGGCTCCACCTTTGATAAAACTCCTTCCTGTCCAGTCTACCTGCGTCGTAACAATGACCCGCGTTGATATCGCGCTCTCCCACATTATGCACGTCCGAGTCTTCACTGCGAACACCCCTCCACTAGGCACGTCCGGCGTCCTAGTGGTAGTGAGCATCACGACATGGTCCTCAAAGTCGCAATACAGGTTCTCGTCGTGGATCTCGCACTTCGTTTGTTTGGGGCCCACGCTGTTATTCAAAGGCTTGATGTAGGACATATTGCGCGCAAGTAGCTTGGACCCTTCGCCAGTCGTACACCAGTCAGATATCTGAATGTCTAGAGGACGCCATATTAATGGATTAGTCCCGTGAATGGCATTGTTCGTTGACTTACCCGTGAGCTTCTGATCCAGCCTCATGAAGTCTTTGATGAAGCCGCTTGTGAACATGAGGTTGTAGATCTTGTCCGGCGTTCCCGGCAACACAGTCTCTAACGCCACCTCACTCAAATGACCGCCATTCTTTGAGCAGGAGCAATGCGTGACTTTATTAAATTCTCGCTTCCGACACCCCACGCTTCTCCACAGCCGACCCATCCAAGCCGCTCGTTGTAGAAATGGCGTCTGCCGCTAGGGCAGTCCGACTTTCCATCAATTGCAGGCTGTCTCCCGGTCGCGCAAGACGCCATATATTCACGATAACATCGTAGGTCGTGTCACGGGAAAGGAAGGACGCAAACGTGTATTTTGCTTGACGTGTCGTGATTTGTATTGCGTTTGGGATGACAAATGCAGTCATTCTCTTTTCAAGTGCGGTGATCTCATATATGGGGATGGAAAGCTGCATGGAAGTTGGTGAGTCTGAGGAAAAGTAAGCACTGTTGGACATACGTCTGTGATCCAACCGAATATGTTAGCGTGGAAGCAGATGTGATTCTCAGAGACGTATAATCTTCCTTGAATCAAGATTTCTCTTTGTAGTGCACAGCCATAATCTACGGCATCGAACGTCAAAGCTACAAGCCAAAAACAAACACTGAGCTCTCACCTTCAATGAGATAGTCTCCCTCAGGGATAGGAGGAAAGAGTTCGTGAAAGTCGGCGTTGCGTTTGTTGCTGGCGACCGCAAATCCTGTCACGGGAATGTCATCCTCGTTGAGGTCAAGTTCATCGTCTGACCCAGAGCTCGCTTCGCTGGAGCCGAACGTATCTGATTGGTATTGACCATCAGAAAAGTCACTTCGGCTCAAAGACATGTTTCGAGAATGAGGGCCAGCCTCCCTCCCACTGAGCATGGAATGCATGGAAGCTGAAGCTGTGTGTTGCACCTTTGACCGAGAGCTTAACGAGCTGTCTTTGGTCTTTGTTCCATTCTGAGACAAATTGACCTTGGACGCAGAGGCGGGGACGACTGGTACTGGGGGTACCTGAGAGGTTGCATTGGCCATAGTCAGACCAGATGCTGCTATGGCACTTGCGATACCCGACGGCTTGCGTGACGGGGTGCTTATTGATGGCTTGCGCCAAGTCTTCTGCTTCTTCGAGCTTGCGCTTGTCGCTGACTGAACAGATGTTGCGTCAGCGTCGCTCAGCGCGCCGAGGAGCTCTTGCGACAAGGCTTTCTGAGACGAAGATGTCGACGGTGATTCCACGAGTCCACCCGAGTCCTCGTGGCGTTCACCTTCACGAAGTACGTCACTGCCATTGCGTATGTGCTTCGGCAATTGATCGTTATTTTGGGGTTTAGAAGGCTGTGTTTGACTTCGTAATGACTGTTGTGATGTTTTCCGTTCTGCGACATGAAGATTGTCAGGGACTGGTCGCGAAGCATGTTTGTCGACGAAGCCTTTGAGATTCCCAGTCGATGATGCGGGGGTCAACTGACGAGAGCTTCTGGGAGAAGCCGCAGGGATCGTCGACCAATCGTGTGCGGGGTTATGACGAGTGAGCGTTGGAGTAGGTATATCTTCTGACATCACCGACACCCCACTCATTGGGCGCGCTGCGAGTGAAATTGCGTGTCTATCCGGGACAGGTTGGTCTTGGGAACGAACACGTCTGTGCTGCATGGGCTCTTGGCGGGCTTCCTCCCTCGGAGGAGGCTCCTGATACGCAGAGAAATCGGTATCGATAGTACGAGGTGACGGAGGAACTATGCCAATTTTGAAGCTATCGCGGGCGCTGGAGGAGTCGGAGCCAATATCATCTCTACTAGCCTTGGTAGAGAGATAAGTGGAGGGGGGATGTGATATTGTCTGTGAATGTGGGCGGCTGCGACTACCCGAGTTACGTCGCGATGAGTCTAGCTGGCCGGTCGAAGGAGAACTGGAGACAGGACTGGGTGTTGACGAACCCTTGACGAGTTTCGAGAGGAAATTGGGGGCCATTCAGCTTCAAAGCGAGCTCAGTACGACGCGTCGTTGTGACTACGAAGAGAACTGCATGCTCACCACTTGGCTCACACGGCTCGGTCGGTCGATGTTCAGGACAGAACAGAACCAAGCCTATGCCTCAGCACCAAAGCCAAAGATTTGATGCGCCAGTCCTTTGAACTTGCAATATCAGAACGACACAGCCTGGATGAGCTCTTGAGCGACAGTCGCTACTGAGCGGTCGTTTGCGTCAATCGC
>JAEVFL010000085.1:0-26460 GCA_021018615.1 Phlebopus sp. FC_14
GGTTGCTACTCACCCTTCTATCCCTGAACAGGATCGTGAACAGAAACTTCCCTATGGCTCTGGCCCTGATGCACTTGGTGGTAACGTTACAGTGAAGCCGCCTTCGCTTAGTGCTCACCAACCCCAACCCATAGTAGATTCTCTTAATATCCCTTCTCGAACCGAAAGGCCAGAGGAGGGTGATCTGGAATATACGTTCCCTGCTTTTCCACAAGAGTGGCTGTAGTATTGCACTGCAGATATCTCGGTGGCAGGCTAGCTCTTTGTGGTGATTCCAGTGTAACCCCTGAAAAGGTTATTCCTTGATCCATCCCTTGCCTGCGCGAAAGCGCGCTTGTGGGAGCCATGGTTTTGACTGTGGTACTCGAGGCCAGTGGTACATGTATCGTACGCTGGGACTTGTTGTAGTAGCTTCGTGAACGGCCTAGGCTCTAGTAACGCGGCCAACCCCTGTCCCTTACGCACTTTAGTAGTACGCCTGGATAGAGCTAAGTTGGTGACGGCACCATCCTTGTTAGAACCACCGTCCCTGTGACTGTCTCTCATACTCAGTCCTGTGGGATTGTGGGGAATCTCTCCAGATAGTTTCCTTAGCGATATCGCCCCTTGCGGTAGGTACATATGCTTATTGTGGTTACGGACTTACTAACCATGGTGTTTGGCAAGCTGACCAACCCTAACGTTAACCTAACCCTAACGTATGTACTCAGGCTAATCCCTGAAACATTCTCGTACTAAAAGAATGAATAGCCTAACCCTAACCCTAACCCTAACCCTTAACCTAACCCCAACAGGTTAACCCTACCCTAACCCTAACCCTAACAAGGTTAACTTAGGATTTGTGGACGTCCCCCCGGCTTAGATAATCACGGAACTTGCCGATGTGGCGTGGGAAATTAGGTAGGGTCTAGAACTGACACAGCCACTCCTTTTTAGGAAATGGTCTAGGCCTTGGTCTGGACTCGTCTAGACTGCGGGCCGATACCCGGTGCCGTCACTTCTTTAATAGGTAGGAGTTAATCTCCGCTAGGCTAATTTTAGTACTCCACTTTAGCTCCCTCTGGAACGTTCTGGAACGTAAGGTCCCCGTTTTTAAGAAGCAACCGTGGAATCGAGTCTCACGCTCGTGAGAATGCGCCGCATCGTACGATTATTGCCTTCCAATGGCGATAATCCCTGGTACTGTACAGTTCTGACTAATCGAGGCCTGACGAGTCTATAAAGACGAAAGGTCCGGGGTTCGAAAGTCCCCATCTTGTCTCTTTCAGAACTTTACCAAGGTCGAGCCACTGCTCCCTTATCGTCACCAGCGACCTCTTCAAACGCCCCCCGGCATTTTTCGTAAGCACACCCTATTTTTCACTCAACTCTTTGTTGTTGGGTTCCTTCCTAACCCTAACCCCTAACCCTAACAGGTTAACCCTACCCAGACCCTAACCCTAACAAGGTTAACAAAGGATTTGTGGACGCCCCCCGGCTTACGTAATGCTAACACGTGACTCGGCAAGCCCCGGTGGCGTGGGAATTTGGGTGGGTCTAGAACTGACACAGCCATTCCTTTTTAGGAAATGGTCTAGGCCTGTCTAGATTCGTCTGGCTCGGGCCGATACCCGGTGCCGTCACTTCTTTAATAGGTAGGAGTTAATCTCCGCTAGGCTAATATTAGTACCCCACTCTAGCTCCCTCTGGAACGTTCTCGACTTCAAGGTCCCCGTTCAGAAGAGAGCGTGTGACGACTCTCACGGTCGTGTGAATGCGCCGCATCGTATGATTTTTGTTATCCAATGGCATTAATCTCTGGTTCTGTACAGTTCTTAGTCATCGAGGCCTGACGAGTCTATAAAGACGAAAGGTCCCCGGGAACGAAAGTCCCCACCTCGCCTCCCGACTTCTTTATTTCGCAGTTCGAGCCTTGCTCCTGCCTCGTCACCAGCGACGCCATCAAGCCTTGTCGTAAGTCCATCGCCACATCTACTCCCCTCCCCCTTCGGGGGAGGGTCGGTCCCTAACCATTCTTGATGTTGTTATCGTCTCGTAGTCAGTACATACATGTCTTTTTAACACTACGTCGATGCTCCGCGCCCTCCTCCTTCTCCGCTCACACTTCTTCCAGCTGCGGGGAAGCTGGGGCTGACGGAATTCCCCCCGGTGAGAGGTTGATCGCCATGCAAGACGCCATTGGCGCCAAGCAGCGTCTACTGGACGAGGTGATAGCGATGGTCCCCTCGGACTATCGCCACGTCCTCGCGGAGCCCCTTAAAGGGGTAGCGTCAACGGCTACCAAGCTGTTGAACGCGCGCCACTTTAGCAAAGTGGGAGGCCCACAAGGCCGCAGGGACGTTCCCGCCCACATCGTGTCAAGCTGCCTGCAGTGCAGACAACACGTGGGTTCAGGGAGTCTGCCGAAGGTTGGCTGTCGGCCAACTTTACGCAGAAACATGACGCTACTTAGGCGCATGTTTGAAGACTCCATCTCGACTAAAAGAGATGAGGTGTTCCTCCAGCGGGCTCTCCTCCCGGAGACCCTATTAAAGACTTCAGATCTATGTGGCTCGCCACGAGCTGAAGATGGTATCAAAGATACCTGATTTCTTTGGACGGGGGTGAGTTTTCTCACGGGATGGAAGGAGAACGAGGCCACGAATAAGCTCTCCATGGAGATGCTCCGACCTCGTGGTATACTGCCACGGATAATCTCGCTTGTCGAAGCGAGAGAGTCATCGAGGCCTCTAAAAAGGCAAGAAGTGGCGGTGCAAGGCAGCTGATGCTGAGATGGCGGACCTCAGACCCGGCCCATCGATCCAATCGTTGGTGGATAAAGCGTCTCAGCTGCCGTCAAAAGTCGGCCAGCGTGTCGCCTAAAAAGCGACCTCAAACACGCTCGGTAAGTCTTATGTCCCCCCGGCATTTAGATTACGCTAATACTTTGCCCCAGCAAACTAAGCGTCGGCTTGAAACACCTCCCCCCACGTCCCCCCCCGCCAAAAGCGCGAGCTAAGCAAGTCCGCTATGCGACCCCAGCGGTCAAGCGGCTAACCTGCCAAAAAGGCAAAAAGGACAAGGTAAAGGCAAGCACGAGTGACGGTAAGTCCCCCCGGTATTACCTAGTGAAAAGACACTAACAAATCACTCTTTAACAGACTTTATCTCTGTTTTTTTGTCTTAGCTCCATCGTGCGACTGTAGGGTTGTACATAGTTACCAAGTATTGTTTTGTATCCCAATGCAAGATTGCTTCTTGCGTCCTCCCTCCTGTCTTCGTCCTATAAGTTTTTCTTAATCGTGTGATAAGTCCGTCTTGTCACGAGCGACAAAACCAATAAGTCTGATAATAATAATATTATTGACTTAGTCGTACTTTAAGTTTAAGTATTAACTTAACATATCCTTATTAGTTAACGTAGTTAACCTTTAATCAATCAATTGATTTAACTCGTTAAACTGGATTCTAGCTTGGTTCTATTAAGGCGTGGCTGTATTCGTAAGTCCACCTCGTGTCCCCAACGACCACCCTTACGATGTCACTTTCTTTCTGAAACGCTCGGTCATAGGGTCTAAACTAGAGTCTTGGTTACTTTAATAGATTGTAACCTGTTCGACCTCTTGGGAATGCAGTGTCAGAGCGTACCATGATAAGGATATTTATTTACGTGAGTCTACATGATTGAGGAAAAGAGAGTACTCCTTGTAGCCATGGTTAAACGTATCTTATTTATAATACCGTCCTTGGAAAAGTCGTCTTCGGATAACAAGTACATCGATATAATTGCAGTCCTTTAATTGACTCATTCCGGTTTAAATTAAACTGAGTCATGACGCCCCCCGGCATTAAGGATTATTATCTTGGGTATTATTTCCTACTTTAAATCCTGTATGGAAACCTTAGTGATCATTCACAACGGATACCTTAGGTGAATTTATAATAATTTTTAGCTCTTCTGGACTTCTTTTCTGGGTTGATCTCCTTGAGCTCCACTTGCCTTCGTTATTTAACGTCCCCCCGGCAATTTATGTGGTTTACTCTTATAAATTCGTCACTTTAGACTTTGTCTCCCATTACTTATTTAATGGGATTATTAGTATACATGTACACTAATTGTTCGCTTGCAAGGAAATCGCAGCCTACCTACTAGTGTGTCTGTATTTCCATCTAATAATATTGTGAAAACATGGCACATAACTGCTTTAACAACTCTGGTTGCATCGGAAATATTATCGCCATCTTGATTCTTTCCTTGGAACTCCACTTAGACATATGTGATTTTAGGCACGTCTTTCTGGACTTCATGGTTAGCTACGCTAGTAGTATTAGGAACACTACAACAATAACTCGTCTTGCTAGTACCTCGACTTGTTAGCGTATCCTACCCATCTGTGACTTGTACTTTCGCTAGTACCAGCGCTACATGAATATATTGCTATAACTGACTTACGTTTTAAACGTGGAAAGGCGCGGACTATATATTCGCTGTGAACCCTTAAGTCTTTCTGCTTGGAAATCCTTATCTCTGCTAAGGAACCGATTAACACTACTTGAAATATTGGCGTTAGTTGAACGTTCAACCGCCGGCTTCTACCACACAGAGCTCCTGACTCCGGTCTGGTGTTGGTGGGCGTCAAACCTCACCCTCACCGATCTGTGCATAATTAATATTTCTCTATTGAGAATAGTTCGGGATCAATCCCCCTTCTATTTCTTTTTCACTAGCTCTCTTTTAGTGTAAATTGCTAGTTAGTAGTGTTAGATTAGTTAGAGTCTAACGTTTACGCGGATATCAAATCGTCCCCTCCGGCCTTTTCAGGTGCGTTTACTATTTTCCCTACAGGATAGGCCCTGTCGTTCTGGTACCAATGTTACAGAAAAGGTACCGTTGCTTAGAACTCACCATCCCCTCCTTGTAGTAGACTCTGGTAAGTCTTTTTTAGTAGAACGCAAGTTCGAAAACAAAGCTCTTTGGAATATCATATCCCGTGACCCCGTTGTGGGTACAGTATTGCACTGCGCGAAAGGTTCGTAGCAGGTCCGTCTCTTTGGGCAATTCCAGTGTAGCCCCTGAAAAGGCTATTCCCCCTTGCATCCCTTGCCTGCGCTTCGGCGCGCTTGTGGGAGCCACGGTTTTTACTGTGGTATTCGAGGCCAGTGGAACGTGTATCGTACGCTGGGAATTGTTGTAGTAGCTTCGCGAACGGCTTAGGCTCTAGTAGCGCGGCCAACCCCTTTCCCTTACGCACTTTAGTGGTTCGCCTGGATAGAACTAAGTTGCTATGGGGTGCCCTTCTGATGGAAACCACTGCGTTCGCTAGTAACGTCTCTCATACTGTATTCCGTGGGTCCAGTGATCCCTGTGACCAAATAACTACCTTAGCATATCGCCCTTTGCGGTAGGTACATACGTTTTCCGTTGTTACGGACTTACTAACCATGGTGTTTGGCAAGCATACCAACCCTAACGTTAACCTAACCCTAACGTATGTACTCAGGCTAATCCCTGAAACATTTACGTGCTAATAATGTGAATAGCCTAACCCTAACCCTAACCCTAACCCCTAACCCTAACAGGTTAACCCTACCCAGACCCTAACCCTAACAAGGTTAACAAAGGATTTGTGGACGCCCCCCGGCTTACGTAATGCTAACACGTGACTCGGCAAGCCCCGGTGGCGTGGGAATTTGGGTGGGTCTAGAACTGACACAGCCATTCCTTTTTAGGAAGTGGTCTAGGCCTTGGTCTGGATTCGTCTGGACTGCGGGCCGATACCCGGTGCCGTCACTTCTTTAATAGGTAGGAGTTAATCTCCGCTAGGCTAATATTAGTACTCCACTCTAGCTCCCTCTGGAACGTTCTCGATCCTTAGGTCCCCGTTAATAAGAAGCCACCGTGGAAACGACTCCCACAGTCGTGTGAATGCGCCGCATCGTATGATTTTTGTTATCCAATGGCATTAATCTCTGGTTCTGTACAGTTCTTAGTCATCGAGGCCTGACGAGTCTATAAAGACGAAAGGTCCAGCGGAGGGAAACCTCCAACCTCGCCTCCCGACTTCTTTATTTGCAGTTCGAGCTCAGCTCCTGCCTCGTCACCAGCGACGCCCTCAAGTACCACTTGTCGTAAGTCCATCACCACATCTACTCCCCTCCCCCTTCGGGGGAGGGTCGGTCCCTAACCCTAACCTAACCCTAACCTAACCCTAACCCTAACGTTAACCTAACCCTAACCCTAACCCTAACCCTAACCCTAACCCCTAACCCTAACAGGTTAACCCTACCCCAACCCTAACCCTAACAAAGTTAACAAAGGATTTGTGGACGCCCCCCGGCTTACGTAATCGACACGTGCTTGGTGGCGTGGGAAATGGGTGGGTCTAGAACTGACACAGCCACTCCTTTTTAGGAAATGGTCTAGGCCTTGGTCTGGATTCGTCTGGGCTCGGGCCGATACCCGGTGCCGTCACTTCTTTAATAGGTAGGAGTTAATCTCCGCTAGGCTAATATTAGTACCCCACTCTAGCTCCCTCTGGAACGTTCTAGACTTCAAGGTCCCCGTCTTCAAGAAGCAGAGCGTGTGATCGACTCTCACGGTCGTGTGAATGCGCCGCATCGTATGATTTTTACCATCCAATGGCATTAATCTCTGGTTCTGTACAGTTCTTAGTCATCGAGGCCTGACGAGTCTATAAAGACGAAAGGTCCCCGGGAACGAAAGTCCCCACCTCGCCTCCGACTTTTCTTTGTTGCAGTTCGAGCTCAGCTCCTGCCTCGTCACCAGCGACCCCCTCACATTCAGTGGTAAGCCCGTCGCCCCTTTTGCTCCCCTCCCCCTTCGGGGGAGGGTCGGTCCCTAACCCTCTTTTCTGACGCAGGTTATCATCGTTGTAGTTAGTATTTACACATCATGTCTTTTAACACTACCGCGATGTTGCGCGCGCTGTCCCCCATGTCTCAGTCTCACTTCCACTTGCACGCTGAAGACGCAGCGGGAAGGACAGATGGTGATCCATTCGCCACGACTGCAGACGTTGATCGCCTCATGACTGCACGCCACTTGGCAATGCAGGCCGCCTCCACGGTGGATGAGGTGATCGCGATGGTCCCCCAGGACTACCGCCACGTTCTCGCGGAGCCCCTTAAGGGGGTAGCGTCAACAGCTACCAAGCTGTTGAACGCTCGCGCCACTCTAACCAAGTGGGAAGGTCACAAGACCAACGGAACGTTCCCGCCCCATATAGTAGTCAAACTGCCTTCCGTGCAGACGACGAAAGGGTTCAGGGAGTCTCGTGAGGGGTTGGCCTGCAGGGCTAACTTCACACAGAAGCACGACGCTTACCTTGGCGCGTGCTTGAACGACTCTATATCCACTAAAAAGGATGAAGTGTCGTTCCTCCAGCGGGCCCTCCTCCCGGAGAACCTCTTCCAAGAGTTCAAACACCTTATCGTGGCTCGCCACCTTGAGGTGAAGGCAGTTAGTAAAATACCTGTCTTCTCTATGGATGGGGGTGAGGTGATGCTCACCGGGTGGGAGGAAAACCAAGCGGCAAACAAACTGGGGACCGAGGTCCTCACCGACTTGGTAGTATACTGTCACCGGATCATCTCGATAGTCGAAGCGAGAGATCAGATCGAGGCCTCTAAAAAGGCTAAGAAGGCGGCAGTTACTAAAGCTGCAGATACAGAAATGGCGGACTTGACAAAGCCCGGGCCTTCGATTCAGTCGTTGGTCGATAAAGCCGTTTCAGCAGCTATCAAGCGGTCGGCCAGCGCGTCGCCTAAAAAGCGGCCCAACACTCGCTCGGTAAGCATTTATGTCCCCCCGGCATTTATGTTACGCTAACAAAGTTTGTCCCAGCAAACAAAGAAGGCGTCGACCAGGGAGCCCTCTCCCCCTCTCCCCCGCGTCCCACCCCCTGCCCGCAAAGCAAGGGCAAAGGCGAAATCTGCTTATGCGACCCCAGCGGTCAAAGCAACTCAAGCCGCGGCCAAGAAGGCTAAAAAGGACAAGGGAAAAGGCAAAGCGCGAGAGTAGCGGTAAGTCCCCCCGGTACTTACCTTTTGAAAAGACCATTAACGCTACTTTATTGAACAGGCTTTATCCCTGTTTCTTTTATTTTGCATCACAAATTCGCGCATGTACTTTCGGGTTGTACTGTAGTTATCCAATTACAGTGTTGTATTCCCAATGCAATTGCTTTGCATCCTCCCAAGTACTTCGTCCACTTAAGTTTCTACTTACTCGTCTGATAAATTATTTGTCAAACGGACGACAAAAACCATAAAGTCTAAGTAAACAAACTATAAGACTTAGTCGTACTTTAAGTTAAGGTATTAACTTAACACATCCTGTTATTAGTTGACGTTGTTAACCTTTAATCAATTTTTTTGATTTAACACGTCAAACTGCTGGATTCTAGCTTGGTTCTATTAAGGCGTGGCAGTATTCGTAAGTCCACCTTGTGTCCCCAACGACCACCCTTACGATGTCACTTTTCATCAAAACGCTCGGTCATAGGGTCTAAACTAGAGTCTTGGTTACTTTAATCGATTGTAACCTACCCGACTTATCTTGGGAATGCAGTGTCAGAGCGTACCATATAACACGCTGTCATATTTATGTTGAGTCTACATTGTTTGAGGAATGAAAAGTACTCCGTGTAGCCATGGTTAAACATATCTTATCCTTTGAAATGCCACCTATGGAACACGATACCTTCGGGTATCCTAGTACATAGACATAACTTTACATCCTTTTTGTGAATTATTCCGGTTTAAATTAAACTAATTCATGACGCCCCCCGGCATTAAGGATTGTTATCTAGGGTATTTTCTCTCCTATGAAATCCTGTATTGGAACCTACGTGATCATTCACTATGGTGACATTGGGTGAATTTATAAGTATCTTATAGCTCTTCTGGACTTCCTTTCTTCTGGGTGGTTTTCCTTGGGCTCCGTCTGCCTTTGTTATTAATTAACATCTCCCCGGCACTTTAACGGTTACCTCTGTAAATTCGTCACTTTAGACTTCTGTCTCGTATTTATTCATTTAAATACGATTATTAGTATACATGTACACTAATTGTTCGTCTGCATGGAAATCGCAACCTACTACTGTGTGTACTGTATTTTCACCTAATAATATTGTGAAACATAACGCATAACTGTTTTAACAAATATCAGTTGCATCGGAAAAGTTATCGTTATTTTGATTCTTTCCTTGGAACTCCACTTCGACATATGTGATTTTAGGCACGTCTTCGTGGACTTCATGGTTAGCTACGCTAGTAGTATTAGGAACACTACAACAATAACTCGTCTTGCTAGTACCTCGACTTGTTAGCGTATCCTACCCATCTGTGACCTGTACTTTCGCTAGTACCAGCGCTACATGAATATATTGCTATAACCGGCTTACGATCTTCGTGGACGGCCGCGCCCTTATATTCGCTGTGAAACCTTAAGTCTCTTCTGCTTGGAAATCCTTATCTCTGCTAAGGAATTGATTGATACTACTTGAAATATTGGCGTTCATTGTCTTTTCAACCGCCGGTTTTTACCACACAGAACTCCTGACTCCGGTCTAGTGTTGGTGGGCGTCAAACCTCACCTTCACTGATCTGTGCACAATTAATATTCATCTACGAGATGGTTGGGGGTCGATCCTCCTTCTTTTTCTTGTCACTAGCTTTCTTTTAGTGTAATCGCTAGTTAGTAGTATTAGATTAGTTAGAGTCTAACATTTACGCGGATATCACATCGTCCCCCCGGCCTTTTTAGGTGCGTTTACTATTTTCCCTACAGGATAGGCCCTGTTGTTCTGGTACCAATGTTACAGAAAAGGTACCGTTGCTTAGAACTCACCATCCCCTCCCTGTAGTAGACTCTGGTAAGTCTTTTTTAGTAGAACGCAAGTTCGAAAACAAAGCTCTTTGGAATATCATATCCCGTGTCCCCGTTGTGGGTACAGTATTGCACTGCGCGAAAGGTTCGTAGCAGGTCCGTCTCTTTGGGCAATTCCAGTGTAGCCCCTGAAAAGGCTATTCCCCCTTGCATCCCTTGCCTGCGCTTCGGCGCGCTTGTGGGAGCCATGGTTTTGACTGTGGTATTCGAGGCCAGTGGAACGTGTATCGTACGCTGGGAATTGTTGTAGTAGCTTCGCGAACGGCTTAGGCTCTAGTAGCGCGGCCAACCCCTTTCCCTTACGCACTTTAGTGGTTCGCCTGGATAGAACTAAGTTGCTATGGGGTGCCCTTCTGATGGAAACCACTGCGTTCGCTAGTAACGTCTCTCATACTGTACTCCGTGGGTCCAGTGATCCCTGTGACCAAATAACTACCTTAGCATATCGCCCTTTGCGGTAGGTACATACGTCTTCCGTCGTTACGGACTTACTAACCATGGTGTTTGGCAAGCATACCAACCCTAACATTAACCTAACCCTAACGTATGTACTCAGGCTAATCCCTGAAACATTCACGTGCTAATAATGTGAATAGCCTAACCCTAACCCTAACCCTAACCCCTAACCCTAACAGGTTAACCCTACCCCAACCCTAACCCTAACAAGGTTAACAAAGGATTTGTGGACGCCCCCCGGCTTACGTAATCGACACGTGCTTGGTGGCGTGGGAAATGGGTGGGTCTAGAACTGACACAGCCACTCCTTTTTAGGAAATGGTCTAGGCCTTGGTCTGGATTCGTCTGGGCTCGGGCCGATACCCGGTGCCGTCACTTCTTTAATAGGTAGGAGTTAATCTCCGCTAGGCTAATATTAGTACCCCACTCTAGCTCCCTCTGGAACGTTCTAGACTTCAAGGTCCCCGTCTTCAAGAAGCAGAGCGTGTGATCGACTCTCACGGTCGTGTGAATGCGCCGCATCGTATGATTTTTACCATCCAATGGCATTAATCTCTGGTTCTGTACAGTTCTTAGTCATCGAGGCCTGACGAGTCTATAAAGACGAAAGGTCCCCGGGAACGAAAGTCCCCACCTCGCCTCCGACTTTTCTTTGTTGCAGTTCGAGCTCAGCTCCTGCCTCGTCACCAGCGACCCCCTCACATTCAGTGGTAAGCCCGTCGCCCCTTTTGCTCCCCTCCCCCTTCGGGGGAGGGTCGGTCCCTAACCCTAACCCTAACCTAACCCTAACCCTACAGGATAGGCCCTGTTGTTCTGGTACCAATGCTACAGAAAAGGTACCGTTGCTTAGAACTCACCATCCCCTCCTTGTAGTAGACTCTGGTAAGTCTTTATTAGTAAAACGCAAGTTCGAAAACAAAGCCCTTTGGAACATCATATCCCGTGACCCCGTTGTGGGTACAGTATTGCACTGCGCGAAAGGTTCGTCGCAGGCCCGTCTCTTTGGGTAATTCCAGTGTAGCCCTTGAAAAGGCTATTCCCCCTTGCATCCCTTGCCTGCGTTTCGGCGCGCTTGTGGGAGCCATCGCTTGCGGTGGTATTCGAGGCCAGTGAAACGTGTATCGTACGCTGGGACTTGTTGTAGTAGCTTCGTGAAAGGCCTAGGCTCTAGTAACGCGGCCAACCCCTGTCCCTTACGCACTTTAGTGGTTTGCCTGGATAGAACTAAGTTGCTATGGGGTACCCTTCTGATGGGAACCACGGCGTTCGCTAGTAACGTCTCTCATGCTGTGCTCCGTGGGTCCAGTGATCCCTGTGACCAAATAACTACCTTAGCATATCGCCCTTTGCGGTAGGTACATACGTTTTCCGTCGTTACGGACTTACTAACCATGGTGTTTGGCAAGCATACCAACCCTAACGTTAACCTAACCCTAACGTATGTACTCAGGCTAATCCCTGAAACATTCACGTACTAATAAAGTGAATAGCCTAACCCTAACCCTAACCCTAACCCCTAACCCTAACAGGTTAACCCTACCCAGACCCTAACCCTAACCAGGTTAACTTAGGATTTGTGGACGCCCCCCGGCTTACGTAATGCTAACACGTGACTCGGCAAGCCCCGGTGGCGTGGGAATTTGGGTGGGTCTAGAACTGACACAGCCACTCCTTTTTAGGACATGGTCTAGGCCTTCGGGCCGACACCCGGTGCCGTCATTTCTTTAATAGGTAGGAGTTAATCTCCGCTAGGCTAATATTAGTACCCCACTCTAGCTCCCTCTGGAACGTTCTAGACCCTCAGGTCCCCGTTTTTAAGAAGCAGAGCGTGTGATCGACTCCCACAGTCGTGTGAATGCGCCGCATCGTATGATTTTTGTTATCCAATGGCATTAATCTCTGGTTCTGTACAGTTCTTAGTCATCGAGGCCTGACGAGTCTATAAAGACGAAAGGTCCAGCGGAGGGAAACCTCCAACCTCGCCTCCCGACATCTTTACCTGCAGTTCGAGCCCCTGCTCCTGCCTCGTCACCAGCGACACTCAAGACTTTTCTCTTCGTAAGTCCATCACTTTCATCACTCCCCTCCCCCTTCGGGGGAGGGTCGTTCCCTAACCTAACCCTAACCTAACCCTAACCTAACCCTAACCTAACCTAACCCTACCTAACCCTAACCCTAACCTAACCCTAACCCTACTAACCCTACCTAACCCTACGTCCCCCCGGCCTTTTTAGGTGCGTTTACTATTTTCCCTACAGGATAGGCCCTGTTGTTCTGGTACCAATGCTACAGAAAAGGTACCGTTGCTTAGAACTCACCATCCCCTCCTTGTAGTAGACTCTGGTAAGTCTTTATTAGTAAAACGCAAGTTCGAAAACAAAGCCCTTTGGAACATCATATCCCGTGACCCCGTTGTGGGTACAGTATTGCACTGCGCGAAAGGTTCGTCGCAGGCCCGTCTCTTTGGGTAATTCCAGTGTAGCCCTTGAAAAGGCTATTCCCCCTTGCATCCCTTGCCTGCGTTTCGGCGCGCTTGTGGGAGCCATCGCTTGCGGTGGTATTCGAGGCCAGTGAAACGTGTATCGTACGCTGGGACTTGTTGTAGTAGCTTCGTGAAAGGCCTAGGCTCTAGTAACGCGGCCAACCCCTGTCCCTTACGCACTTTAGTGGTTTGCCTGGATAGAACTAAGTTGCTATGGGGTACCCTTCTGATGGGAACCACGGCGTTCGCTAGTAACGTCTCTCATGCTGTGCTCCGTGGGTCCAGTGATCCCTGTGACCAAATAACTACCTTAGCATATCGCCCTTTGCGGTAGGTACATACGTTTTCCGTCGTTACGGACTTACTAACCATGGTGTTTGGCAAGCATACCAACCCTAACGTTAACCTAACCCTAACGTATGTACTCAGGCTAATCCCTGAAACATTCACGTACTAATAAAGTGAATAGCCTAACCCTAACCCTAACCCTAACCCCTAACCCTAACAGGTTAACCCTACCCAGACCCTAACCCTAACCAGGTTAACTTAGGATTTGTGGACGCCCCCCGGCTTACGTAATGCTAACACGTGACTCGGCAAGCCCCGGTGGCGTGGGAATTTGGGTGGGTCTAGAACTGACACAGCCACTCCTTTTTAGGACATGGTCTAGGCCTTCGGGCCGACACCCGGTGCCGTCATTTCTTTAATAGGTAGGAGTTAATCTCCGCTAGGCTAATATTAGTACCCCACTCTAGCTCCCTCTGGAACGTTCTAGACCCTCAGGTCCCCGTTTTTAAGAAGCAGAGCGTGTGATCGACTCCCACAGTCGTGTGAATGCGCCGCATCGTATGATTTTTGTTATCCAATGGCATTAATCTCTGGTTCTGTACAGTTCTTAGTCATCGAGGCCTGACGAGTCTATAAAGACGAAAGGTCCAGCGGAGGGAAACCTCCAACCTCGCCTCCCGACATCTTTACCTGCAGTTCGAGCCCCTGCTCCTGCCTCGTCACCAGCGACACTCAAGACTTTTCTCTTCGTAAGTCCATCACTTTCATCACTCCCCTCCCCCTTCGGGGGAGGGTCGTTCCCTAACCCTAACCTAACCCTAACCTAACCCTACTAACCCTACGTTTCCCTCCCACATCGTCATAAAACTGCCCGCAGTACAAACGACGCGTGGTTTTGCGGAGTCTGCAGAAGGCATTGCCAAGCGTAGTGCCTTCAAGCAGAAGCATGACGCCTATTTAGGTGCTTGCTTGAACGAGTCCATCGCCACCAAGGTCGATGAGATTAAGTTCCTCCAGAGGGCCCTCCTCCCCGAGACGTTGTTCCAGGAATTAAAACACCTGGTGATCCAACGCCACGCTGAGATAATGGCGGTCACGAAAGTGCCCTCCTTCAGCTTGGTGGACAACGAGGTCGAACTCACGGGTTGGACGGAAAACAAGGCGGCTGCAAAAGTGGGGACAGAAGTCCTCGTCGACCTTGTAGTCTACTGCCACCGCATCATTAGCATAGTTGAAGCGCGTGATGCTGTCGAAGCCTCGAAAAAGGCTAAGAAGGCGGCAGTAGCTAAGGCAGCTGACACAGAAATGGCGGACCTCACCAGGCCCGGGCCATCGATTCAATCGATGGTTGACAAAGCCGTTTCTGCTGCCGTCAAGAAGTCGGCCGGGCAGTCCCCTAAAAAAGGACCACGCACACGCTCGGTAAGCTTAATGTCCCCCCGGCATTTAAGTTATGCTAATTCTTTTGTCCCAGCAAACGAAGAAGGCATCGGCTCGGGTTCCATCCCCACCTCCCCCTCGCGTCCCTCCCCCTGCAAAGAAAGCAAGGGCAAAGGCAAAGAGCGCCTACAAAACCGAAAAGGTAAAGGAAGCGCAAGCCAAGGCCAAGAAGGCCAAAAAGGACAGCAAGGGCAAAGGCAAGGCGAAGGAGTGAGTTCGGTAAGTCCCCCCGGCACTTATCTCTTCCAAGGACGAAGTAACACTCTACCAGATAAAATTTTGTCATTATCTTTTGACCGCGCCGTACACTGGGTTGTACTACATACTCCATTAGATGTAGTAATGAATTCCCAATACATGTCATCTGTTCATGTCTCTCCTGGTGTATCTCTGCCTAAGGAAATTGAATATCAACTTGCAATTGGTATGAAATATATGTTTCACCAACCGACAAACCGCAAACTTATTAATGAAGCTTGGTCGGATTTTGAACGTCGACTACGTTGGCGTATCAAATTTGCATTTGAACAAGTAGATGAAAATATCTATGACCCTGATTATGATGTGAGGCCTCCTTCTATTAAAGAACCTCCTCTATTACCGCTTTATATCGAACTCGGTATCAGAAGGGCGCGGCAGTATATTCGTAAGTCCGCCTTAGCTGTCCCTGAAGACCCCCCTAACGACGTCACTCTACATAAAACGCTCGGTCCTAGGGTGCGTGAGATTCGAGACTTCCTGGTTAGCAACCAATATGTTCTAACTCACACGGATAAGAACTTGGGAATAGCGGTGTCAGAGCGTACCTGGCTTATAGATAATACTAATGCTGCGTTGAGCAATACTTCAGAATACAAACGTCTAAGTAAAGCCACGGTTAAACGTATGCTAGATAAGAAATGTAATCAAATGGAACTTCTTGCCTTACAAGCGGAAAAGTACATTGATGTCACGGATGGGACTGTGTCGGCATATTTCCGATCTAAAATCACTCCCCCCGGCACGGAGCACTCGGTTCCTGGGTTTTATGGCATTCCCAAAATACACAAAATGCCGGTCAAATTTAGACCAATCATCCCTTGTCACTCCGCAATCCAAAATCCAGCGGCCAAGTACATTTCTAAAAAACTCAAGCCTATTATTAAGGCATCGCCTACCGTTATTATCGGGTCCAAGGACTTGGCGATTAAATTGAGTAAGCTCAAGATAGATACCACACGATCTTGGTACATCGTTACAGGCGACGTTGTCGCTTTTTATCCTAACATTAATCTCGAATTATGCCTCCGTTACGTATATGAGGCCTACCTGAAATGGTACTGGGCGGGAATCTATGAGGATGACTCTCAACCTGATGAGGAAATCAATGCGAAATCCTTCTTTAAAACAGCGTTGGAAGTAGGTAATACTGAGCTTATCACGCAATTCAATGGTACCTTTTACCAACAACTACGTGGCCTTGCCATGGGCGTCGCCGACAGCCCCGATTTAGCTAATCTTTACGGGGTAGCACATGAAATAGACGCTGATGTTATGAATGACCCTAAAATAGCATTTTACGGTCGCTATATCGATGATTGTTTCGCCTTAGTTTACGCCGAATCGGAGGAATCGGCTAAACGTTATATGGAAAACAAAATTAAATTCGACAGCTGCGTGATTGAATGGGACGCTAGTAGCCTTCGGGCACCATTTCTTGACATGATGCTTTACAAGGATCGTGAGAACCGATTACAGCACATGCCTTATCGGAAAGCTAAGTCCCACCAAGAAAGAATTCCATGGATATCTGCCCATCCATACGACGTCAAGAGAGGGACGTTTATTGGGGAGATGTCAAGGTTAGCCTCGTTAAGTAGTCTACAGGAACACTACGAAACGTCGGTACGCGAATTGATAGCGCTGTATCTTCGACGGGGTTACCCTTCTGAGCACGTATATCAGTGGGTTAAGAGCTATGCTCGAGTACGTTGGGATAACCGGCTTACTATTTACAAAAAAGAGCACGAAACCGTACTTGCCCTCAAAACTGAATACAACCTCGCTTGGAACTATTTCAATGCTAAGGAATTAGCTGACACGATGCTAGGATACTGGCGTGAATGGCTTACTCGAGCCGACGCTGGAAGATACTCTGCTGAGTTTCCGCGTGAGCCTCAGGACTATATACATGGAATAAGTAAGTTACCTTACGGACGCTATGTTGAGGTCCGGTCACCGTCTGGATCAAACCAGGCTGTGGCTGACTTACGTACAATAGGTATCCTCGACTCACGAATGTTGGTTAGTAAAAAACGTACTAAACAATTATTTGATTTTTCAAGTCTTTGGAAAAAGGTCGTGTTAGAACAGTTAGAGTCTAAAGTTCATGAGGATGCTATTCGTCCTACTATACCTGAAAAGGTACGTGAACCCACCCTTCCCTACGGTTCTGGACCGGAAACACTTGGTACCAATGATACAGAAAAGGTACCTTCGCTTAGTGTGACCCCTAACTCCCCCGTAGTAGACTCTCTTAATATCCCTTCTCGAACCGAAAGGCCAGAGGAGGGTGATTTGGAATATACGTTCCCTGCTTTTCCACAAGAGTGGCTGTAGTATTGCACTGCAGATATCTCGGATAGCAGGCCAGCCCCTGTGGTAATTCCAGTGTAGCCCCTGAAAAGGCTATTCCTTGATCCATCCCTTGCCTGCGCGAAAGCGCGCTTGTGGGAGCCATGGTTTTGACTGTGGTACTCGAGGCCAGTGGTACATGTATCGTACGCTGGGACTTGTTGTAGTAGCTTCGTGAACGGCTTAGGCTCTAGTAACGCGGCCAACCCCTGTCCCTTACGCACTTTAGTAGTACGCCTGGATAGAGCTAAGTTGGTGACGGTACCACCTGGTTGGAACCACTGTCCCTGTGACTGTCTCTCATACTCAGTCCAGTGGGATTGTGGGGAACCCCTCCAAATAACTGCCTTAGCAAACACGCCCTTTGCGGTAGGTACTCCGTTAATCGTGGTTACGGACTTACTAATCATGGTGATTGGCAAGCTGACCAACCCTAACATTAACCTAACCCTAACGTGAGTACGCTAGTTAATCCTAGTAACATTCTCGTACTAAAAGAATTAACAGCCTAACCCTAACCCTAACCCTAACCCCTAACCCTAACTAGGTTAACCCTACCCCAACCCTAACCCTAACAAGGTTAACAGAGGATTTGTGGACGCCCCCCGGCTTACGTAATCTAAGGTGGCGTGGGAATTAGGCAGGGTCTAGAACTGACACAGCCACTCCTTTTTAGGAAATGGTCTAGGCCTTTCTGGACCTCGGTCTGGACTCGGGCCGACACCCGGTGCCGTCACTTCTTTAATAGGTAGGAGTTAATCTCCGCTAGGCTAATTTTAGTACTCCACTCTAGCTCCCTCTGGAACGTTCTCGACTTTAAGGTCCCCGTTTTAAGAAGCAACCGTGGAATCGACTCTCACGGTCGTGAGAATGCGCCGCATCGTACGATTTTTTCCATCCAATGGCATTAATCTCTGGTTCTGTACAGTTCTTTGTCATCGAGGCCTGACGAGTCTATAAAGACGAAAGGTCCGGGATCGAAAGGTCCCCATCTCGCCTCTTCAAAGTCTTTCCTCACAGTCGAGCCCTAGCTCCTGTCACCGTCACCAGCGACGCCCCCCGGCATTTCATAGTAAGCCCACACCATTTCACTCACCCCTTTTGTGTGTGAGGTTCTTTCCTAACCCTAACCCTAACCCTAACCCTAACCCTAACCCCTAACCCTAACAGGTTAACCCTACCCAGACCCTAACCCTAACAAGGTTAACAAAGGATTTGTGGACGCCCCCCGGCTTACGTAATGCTAACACGTGACTCGGCAAGCCCCGGTGGCGTGGGAATTTGGGTGGGTCTAGAACTGACACAGCCATTCCTTTTTAGGAAATGGTCTAGGCCTTGGTCTAGATTCGTCTGGACTGCGGGCCGATACCCGGTGCCGTCACTTCTTTAATAGGTAGGAGTTAATCTCCGCTAGGCTAATATTAGTACCCCACTCTAGCTCCCTCTGGAACGTTCTCGACTTCAAGGTCCCCGTTCATAAGAAGCTTCCGTGTGAACGACTCTCACGGTCGTGTGAATGCGCCGCATCGTATGATTTTTGTTATCCAATGGCATTAATCTCTGGTTCTGTACAGTTCTTAGTCATCGAGGCCTGACGAGTCTATAAAGACGAAAGGTCCCCGGGAACGAAAGTCCCCACCTCGCCTCCCGACTTCTTTATTTCGCAGTTCGAGCCTTGCTCCTGCCTCGTCACCAGCGACGTTATCAAGCCCCGCCTTGTCGTAAGTCCATCGCCACATCTACTCCCCTCCCCCTTCGGGGGAGGGTCGGTCCCTAACCATTCTTGATGTATGTTATCGTCCTCGTAGTCAGTACATAAACATGTCTTTTAACACTACGTCGATGCTCCGCGCCCTTTCTCCCCTTTCCCGCTCACACTTCTTCCAGCAAGCTGGGGAAGCATCGGGGGCCGCTGACGGCGAATTCCCCCCGGTGAGTGAGGTTGATCGCCTCATGCAAGCTCGCCATTTGGCGATGCAAGCAGCGTCTACTGTAGACGAGGTGATAGCGATGGTCCCCTCGGACTATCGCCACGTCCTCGCGGAGCCCCTTAAAGGGGTAGCGTCAACGGCTACCAAGCTGTTGAACGCTCGCGCCACTTTAGCAAAGTGGGAGGCCCACAAGGCCGCAGGGACGTTCCCGCCCCACATCGTTGTCAAGCTGCCTGCAGTGCAGACAACACGTGGGTTCAGGGAGTCTGCCGAAGGATTGGCGTGTCGCGCCAATTTTACGCAGAAACATGACGCCTACTTAGGCGCATGTTTGAATGACTCCATCTCGACTAAAAGAGATGAGGTGTCATTCCTCCAGCGGGCTCTCCTCCCGGAGACCCTATTCAAAGAGCTTCAGCATCTTATTGTGGCTCGCCACGTAGAACTGAAGATGGTATCAAAGATACCTGAATTCTCTTTGGATGGGGGTGAGTTAATTCTCACGGGATGGAAGGAGAACGAGGCCACGAATAAGCTCTCCATGGAGATGCTCACGGACCTCGTGGTATACTGCCACAGGATAATCTCGCTTGTCGAAGCGAGAGAGTCTATCGAGGCCTCTAAAAAGGCTAAGAAAGTGGCGGTTGCCAAGGCAGCTGATGCTGAGATGGCGGACCTCACCCGACCCGGACCATCGATCCAATCGTTGGTCGATAAAGCTGTCTCTGCTGCCGTCAAGAAGTCGGCCAGCGTGTCGCCTAAAAAGCGACCTCAAACACGCTCGGTAAGTCTCTATGTCCCCCCGGCATTTAGATTACGCTAACTACTTTGCCCCAGCAAACGAAAAAGCGTCGGCTTGAAACACCTCCCCCCTACGTCCCTCCCCCAGCCAAGAAGGCCAGGGCGAAAGCCAAGTCCGCCTATGCGACCCCAGCGGTCAAGGCGGCTAACGCTGCAGCCAAAAAGGCGAAAAAGGACAAAGGTAAAGGCAAAGCACGAGAGTGACGGTAAGTCCCCCCGGTACATTACCTAGTGAAAAGACACTAACAAATCACTCTGATTAACAGACTTTATCTCTGTTCTTCTTGTTCTTGACTCCATCGTGCGCGACTGACTGGGTTGTACAATACTTACCGTAGTATTGTTTTGTATTCCCAATGCAAGATTGCTTCTTGCGTCCTTCCCCTCAGTCTTCGTCCTAATAAGTTTTTCTTAATCGTGTGATAAGTCTCGTCTTGTCAGCGAGCGACAAAACCAATAAGTCTTGATAATAAAAATACTTTTATTAGACTTAGTCGTACTCTTAAGTTTAAGTATTAACTTAACATATCCTATTATTAGTTAACGTAGTTAACCTTTAATCAATTCACTATTGATTTAACTCGTTAAACTGCTAGATTCTAGCTTGGTTCTATTAAGGCGTGGCTGTATTCGTAAGTCCACCTCGTGTCCCCAACGACCACCCTTACGATGTCACTTTCTTTCTGAAACGCTCGGTCATAGGGTCTAAACTAGAGTCTTGGTTACTTTAATAGATTGTAACCTGTTCGACCTCCCTTGGGAATGCAGTGTCAGAGCGTACCACGATAATAGGATATTTATTTACGTTGAGTCTACATGATTGAGGAAAATGGAGTACTCCTTGTAGCCATGGTTAAACGTATCTTACTTTATAATACCGTCCTTGGAAAACGTCATCTTCGGATAACAAAGTACATCGATATAATTGCAGGTCCTTTAATTGACTCATTCCGGTTTAAATTAAACTGAGTCATGACGCCCCCCGGCATTAAGGATTATTATCTTGGGTATTATTTCCTACTTTAAAATCCTGTATGGAAACCTTAGTGATCATTCACAACGGATACCTTAGGTGAATTTATAAGCATTTTTACGCTCTTCTGGACTTCTTTTTTTCTGGGTTGATCTCCTTGAGCTCCACTTGCCTTCGTTATTTAATAACGTCCCCCCGGCAATTTTGTGGTTTGCCTCTATAAATTCGTCACTTTAGACTTTGTCTCCCATTACTTATTTTAATGGGATTATTAGTATACATGTACACTAATTGTTCGCTTGCAAGGAAATTGCAGCCTACTACTGTGTGTCTTGTATTTCCATCTAATAATATTGTGAAACATGGCACATAACTGCTTTAACAACTCTGGTTGCATCGGAAATATTATTGCCATCTTTGATTCTTTCCTTGGAACTCCACTTAGACATATGTGATTTTAGGCACGTCTTTCTGGACTTCATGGTTAGCTACGCTAGTAGTATTAGGAACACTACAACAATAACTCGTCTTGCTAGTACCTCGACTTGTTAGCGTATCCTACCCATCTGTGACTTGTACTTTCGCTAGTACCAGCGCTACATGAATATATTGCTATAACTGACTTACGTTTTAAACGTGGAAAGGCGCGACTATATATTCGCTGTGAACCCTTAAGTCTTTTCTGCTTGGAAATCCTTATCTCTGCTAAGGAACCGATTAACACTACTTGAAATATTGGCGTTAGTTGAACGTTCAACCGCCGGCTTCTACCACACAGAGCTCCTGACTCCGGTCTGGTGTTTGTGGGCGTCAAACCTCACCCTCACCGATCTGTGCATAATTAATATTTCTCTATTGAGAATGGTTCGGGATCAACCCCCCTTCTATTTCTTTTTCAACTAGCTCTCTTTTAGTATAAATTGCTAGTTAGTAGTGTTAGATTAGTTAGAGTCTAACGTTTACGCGGATATCAAATCGTCCCCCCGGCCTTTCAGGTGCGTTTACTATTTTCCCTACAGGATAGGCCCTGTCGTTCTGGTACCAATGTTACAGAAAAGGTACCTTTGCTTAGAACTCACCATCCCCTCCCTGTAGTAGACTCTGGTAAGTCTTTTTTAGTAGAACGCAAGTTCGAAAACAAAGCTCTTTGGAATATCATATCCCGTGACCCCGTTGTGGGTACAGTATTGCACTGCGCGAAAGGTTCGTAGCAGGTCCGTCTCTTTGGGCAATTCCAGTGTAGCCCCTGAAAAGGCTATTCCCCCTTGCATCCCTTGCCTGCGCTTCGGCGCGCTTGTGGGAGCCACGGTTTTTACTGTGGTATTCGAGGCCAGTGGAACGTGTATCGTACGCTGGGAATTGTTGTAGTAGCTTCGCGAACGGCTTAGGCTCTAGTAGCGCGGCCAACCCCTTTCCCTTACGCACTTTAGTGGTTCGCCTGGATAGAACTAAGTTGCTATGGGGTGCCCTTCTGATGGAAACCACTGCGTTCGCTAGTAACGTCTCTCATACTGTATTCCGTGGGTCCAGTGATCCCTGTGACCAAATAACTACCTTAGCATATCGCCCTTTGCGGTAGGTACATACGTTTTCCGTTGTTACGGACTTACTAACCATGGTGTTTGGCAAGCATACCAACCCTAACGTTAACCTAACCCTAACGTATGTACTCAGGCTAATCCCTGAAACATTCACGTGCTAATAATGTGAATAGCCTAACCCTAACCCTAACCCTAACCCCTAACCCTAACAGGTTAACCCTACCCAGACCCTAACCCTAACAAGGTTAACAAAGGATTTGTGGACGCCCCCCGGCTTACGTAATGCTAACACGTGACTCGGCAAGCCCCGGTGGCGTGGGAAATTGGGTGGGTCTAGAACTGACACAGCCACTCCTCTTTAGGAAATGGTCTAGGCCTGTCTGGACTTCGGTCTGGATTCGGGCCGACACCCGGTGCCGTCACTTCTTTAATAGGTAGGAGTTAATCTCCGCTAGGCTAATATTAGTACCCCACTCTAGCTCCCTCTGGAACGTTCTAGACGTCAAGGTCCCCGTTCATAAGAAGCTTCCGTGTGAACGACTCTCACAGTCGTGTGAATGCGCCGCATCGTATGATTTTTACCATCCAATGGCATTAATCTCTGGTTCTGTACAGTTCTTAGTCATCGAGGCCTGACGAGTCTATAAAGACGAAAGGTCCCCGGGTTCGAAAGTCCCCACCTCGCCTCCCGACTTCTTTATTTCGCAGTTCGAGCCTTGCTCCTGCCTCGTCACCAGCGACGTTATCAAGCCCCGCCTTGTCGTAAGTCCATCGCCACATCTACTCCCCTCCCCCTTCGGGGGAGGGTCGGTCCCTAACCCTAACCTAACCCTAACCTAACCCTAACCTAACCCTAACCTAACCCTACCTAACCCTAACCTAACCCTACGGAACACTACAACAATAACTCGTCTTGCTAGTACCTCGACTTGTTAGCGTATCCTACCCATCTAAGAATTGTACTTTCGCTAGTACCAGCGCTACATGAATATATTGCTATAACTGACTTACGTTTAAACGTGGAAAGGCGCGACCATATATTCGCTGTGAACCCTTAAGTCTTTTCTGCTTGGAAATCCTTATCTTTGCTAAGGAATTGATTGACACTACTTGAAATATTGGCGTTAGTTGAACGTTCAACCGCCGGTTTTACCACACAGAGCTCATGGCTCCGGTCTAGTGTTGGTGGGCGTCAAACCTCACTTTCACTGATCTGTGCATAATTAATATTTCTCTCTTGAGAATGGTTCGGGATCGACCCCCCTTCTATTTCTTTTTTTCACTAGCTTTCTCTTAGTGTAAGTTGCTAGTTAGTAGTGTTAGATTAGTTAGAGTCTAACGTTTACGCGGATATCAAATCGTCCCCCCGGCCTTTCAGGTGCGTTTACTATTTTCCCTACAAGATAGGCCCTGTCGTTCTGGTACCAATGCTACAGAAAAGGTACCGTTGCTTAGAACTCACCATCCCCTCCTTGTAGTAGACTCTGGTAAGTCTTTTTTAGTAGAACGCAAGTTCGAAAACAAAGCTCTTTGGAACATCACATCCCGTGACCCCGTTGTGGGTACAGTATTGCACTGCGCGAAAGGTTCGTCGCAGGCCCGTCTTTTTGGGTAATTCCAGTGTAGCCCTTGAAAAGGCTATTCCCCCTTGCATCCCTTGCCTGCGCTTCGGCGCGCTTGTGGGAGCCATCGCTTGCGGTGGTATTCGAGGCCAGTGAAACGTGTATCGTACGCTGGGACTTGTTGTAGTAGCTTCGTGAAAGGCCTAGGCTCTAGTAACGCGGCCAACCCCTGTCCCTTACGCACTTTAGTGGTTTGCCTGGATAGAACTAAGTTGCTATGGGGTACCCTTCTGATGGGAACCACGGCGTTCGCTAGTAACGTCTCTCATACTGTATTCCGTGGGTCCAGTGATCCCTGTGACCAAATAACTACCTTAGCATATCGCCCTTTGCGGTAGGTACATACGTTTTCCGTCGTTACGGACTTACTAACCATGGTGTTTGGCAAGCATACCAACCCTAACGTTAACCTAACCCTAACGTATGTACTCAGGCTAATCCCTGAAACATTCACGTACTAATAATGTGAATAGCCTAACCCTAACCCTAACCCTAACCCCTAACCCTAACAGGTTAACCCTACCCAGACCCTAACCCTAACAAGGTTAACTTAGGATGTGTGGACGCCCCCCGGCTTACGTAATGCTAACACGTGACTCGGCAAGCCCCGGTGGCGTGGGAAATTGGGTGGGTCTAGAACTGACACAGCCACTCCTTTTTAGGATAGGGTCTAGGCCTTCGGGCCGACACCCGGTGCCGTCATTTCTTTAATAGGTAGGAGTTAATCTCCGCTAGGCTAATATTAGTACCCCACTCTAGCTCCCTCTGGAACGTTCTAGACGTCAAGGTCCCCGTTCATAAGAAGCTTCCGTGTGAACGACTCTCACGGTCGTGTGAATGCGCCGCATCGTATGATTTTTACCATCCAATGGCATTAATCTCTGGTTCTGTACAGTTCTTAGTCATCGAGGCCTGACGAGTCTATAAAGACGAAAGGTCCCCGGGTTCGAAAGTCCCCACCTCGCCTCCCGACTTCTTTATCTGCAGTACGAGCCCTGCTCCTGCCTCGTCACCAGCGACGCCTATCAAGCCCCGCCCTTGTCGTAAGTCCATCACCATTCTTACTCCCCTCCCCCTTCGGGGGAGGGTCGGTCCCCAACCCTAACCCTAACAAGGTTAACAAAGGATTTGTGGACGCCCCCCGGCTTACGTAATCGACACGTGCTTGGTGGCGTGGGAAATGGGTGGGTCTAGAACTGACACAGCCACTCCTTTTTAGGAAATGGTCTAGGCCTTGTCTGGATTCGTCTGGACTACGGGCCGATACCCGGTGCCGTCACTTCTTTAATAGGTAGGAGTTAATCTCCGCTAGGCTAATATTAGTGCCCCACTCTAGCTCCCCCTGGAACGTTCTGGACTTTAAGGTCCCCGTTTTTAAGAAGCAGAGCGTGTGATCGACTCTCACGGTCGTGTGAATGCGCCGCATCGTATGATTTCTTCCATCCAATGGCATTAATCTCTGGTTCTGTACAGTTCTTAGTCATCGAGGCCTGACGAGTCTATAAAGACGAAAGGTCCCCGGGAACGAAAGTCCCCACCTCGCCTCCGACTTTTCTTTGTTGCAGTTCGAGCTCAGCTCCTGCCTCGTCACCAGCGACCCCCTCACTATCAGTGGTAAGCCCGTCGCCATTATTGCTCCCCTCCCCCTTCGGGGGAGGGTCGGTCCCTAACCCTAACCCTTATCAGGGCATCGCCCACCATTATTATTGGTTCCAAAGATTTGGCGATTAAATTGAGTGAGCTCAATGTAGACCCTTTGCGTTCTTGGTACATCGTTACTGGCGACGTGGTCGCATTTTATCCCAACATAGACCTGAAAAAATGCCTTAATTTCGTTTACGAAGCTTATCTTAAGTGGTACTGGGCAGGTATCTATGAGGATGACTCTCAGCCAGAGAAGGAAATACAAGCCAAGTCCTTCTTTAAAACTGCGCTCGAAGTCGGGAATACTGAGCTCATTACACAATTCGATGGTATTTTCTACCAACAATTACGTGGCTTAGCCATGGGCGTCGCCGACAGTCCCGATTTAGCTAATATTTACGGGATGGCCTTTGAAATTGACGCTGATATTGCGAATGACCCTAAAATTCCTTTTTACGGTCGCTATATTGATGATGTATTCGCTCTTGTATATGCCTCTTCGGAAGACGAGGCTAAAGCTTATATGTCAAATAAAATCAAGTTCGATAGCTGTGTAATCGAATGGGACTCTAGTAGCCTTCGTGCTCCCTTTTTAGACATGATGCTTTACAAAGATCGTGAGAATCGACTGCAGCACATGCCGTACCGGAAAGCTAAGTCCCACCAAGAAAGAATTCCTTGGATATCTGCCCATCCATATGACGTCAAGAGAGGGACGTTCATTGGGGAGATGTCACGGCTGGCCTCGCTTAGTAGTTTACAGGAACACTACGAAAATGC
>JAEVFL010000086.1:0-26332 GCA_021018615.1 Phlebopus sp. FC_14
AACTTGAAGAGACGCACAAGAAAATTGAGGACACCAAACGGTTGGCAGTATGGATATTACCATCTCGCACATGATTTTTGCTGAATAAAAACGGGATGACGGCTACCTACCAAAAGGCTTTGCGGCAATGTTGCTGCATTACCATCGTTGAGGGAAGTAATAGTTTCGAGAGGAGTCACAAGGCAAAACAGGGGTGAGACACACAAATGTTCGCTATCAGCGAGCGTTCAGGGCAACCAATCATCACCGATGCTTACGAGAGGGGTCATCCTAGTGGCTGTAAGCATGTTCGCGACGATGCGGATGGGACAAAGGCAAGCCGACTATCTAGGTCTACGCACACCCAGTCGAGATGGAATCGGTGATAGGAATACCCGCTACACCGCCTGTGAACGGGGAACAGAATCCTGCGTCAGCAGCCATGAGACAGGGACTTACCTGGGCTTACCGGCATTTACACCCCCGTGAGCTAAAGGTTGACGAAACCACGATACCATACCTACTCCTAGTCTCCGTCTCCTTAATGTGGTAGCAGCGTTTTCCACAGATTTGGTCTATCATTGCCACATCCAGTTTTTTGAAGACGGATGCACGATGTGGTATGCGGGTCCGTTTTTCCCGTTTAGAAACGCGAACCGAGAACCGAACGACATAGTCTGCAGTGGCCGGCCCATCAGCGTAATCAGAATTGTGGACGCGCATCAAGGTGAACCGTCACATATTTCGGGAACTTCCAGGAGGTTGATGTATGAACGGGTATTCGAACCATTGAGAAACGGGGAAATAAAAACTAAAGAAGCGGCCCATTTCATGACAACGGCATCGGCCTGGGTTAACAGAGCATGGTCGTACTTCTCTGCGGAGATCCTCGTGTTCTCACACACGTACTAATCAGGTCATCGGAGGCACGACACGACGGGCGCATGCTACGGAATGATGGGCCTCCAGTACGAAGAGTTTGATCAGAAAGCACCGCAGTGAGTGAGATGGAACATGCGTATTGCCAGGTAACCAGAGTGCAAGGTGAGTTGGAAAACGCCGCTGAGTAGGCCCTGTTGGTAAGAAGGCGGTACTCATGATCTAAACATAAACGGTGTGGG
Organism: Phlebopus sp. FC_14; assembly: GCA_021018615.1. NCBI lineage: Eukaryota > Fungi > Basidiomycota > Agaricomycetes > Boletales > Boletinellaceae > Phlebopus > Phlebopus sp. FC_14. The sequence goes on from JAEVFL010000086.1 coordinate 1,101, forward strand.
CCTGCTAAAAGGATGTAACTCGATAGAAAGCGACAAGTTGCTAATTACTCACCTATATCAACGATCAAAGAACCAACCATCTGACCCTCTGAGCCCAGCATGCTTTAAACCGCAGGAGCAAAAGCCTAAGCACCAAGCTGATGGCCCGAGGTGCAAAGAAATAAGTCGATTTTTTACCATCGGCTGGCTGTAATGCAAATATCATTAACGTGTATCTACGCAGCGCATTCACTACGTACCATATCCTAGTTCATAAGAGAGGACGCTTTCAGCACCCACGAGTAGCCACGTAGTAGCCTTGGGCCATGTAACTAACTAACACTTCAAGGGGCTTGTGTGGGTGGGTGATCTGTAGCCTGCCCTAAATGGGTAACCTTCAAAAACATCGAAAAAAACGTTGATCGATCTTTAACCACATCCCAGCATCTACCTTCAGCCAGCAAGAATGTCTCTGAACGCTGATGCCCTCGAACAACACCTTTCCAAAAGGTCTTACATTGAAGGGTAAGTCCACAAGCTACTTCAACATTTTTTCTTTCGCGATCGAGCTTGATGAACACAATGCTATGGTCCGTGTTTCCAAGAAGCGACTAGACACCGCTGCTCCAATATGCCGATAATATTTGCCTAGCCAACTGAATCTTGATTGCTGTTGCATTTTTTTAATAAACGATGCGTTGCCCTTCTTCTTACACTCCCTACTTCAGGTACACGCCCTCGCAGGCTGACGTCGTGGTTTACAAATTGATTACCCCGCCTGTCCAAGCGAGCTACCCCCACACCGCGCGGTGGTATTCTCACATCACCTCTTACAGTGCAGAACACGACACGCTGCCCGGAACCAGCGATGCCGGTCAGAAGTTCGTTCAGGTTGCAGCCGCTGACTCTGGCCCTGCGGCAGCTGCGGAGGAAGAGGAAGATGTCGACCTCTTCGGGGAGGATGAAGAAGAAGATGCTGAAGCTGAGAGAATCAAGGCTGAGCGCGTTGCCGCTTACAACGCAAAGAAAGCCAACAAACCTAAGGCTGCCGCCAAGGTTTGTAGCAAATGTCATCTCTCTGTTCGCATTTTTTCTAACTCTAGTTTCCCGTTAGTCTGTTGTCACGCTGGAGGTCAAGCCTTGGGACGACGAGACCGACATGAAAGCTTTGGAAGAGTCGGTCCGTTCGATCGAAATGGACGGCCTGGTGTGGGGTGCAAGTAAACTTGTCGCTATAGGATATGGTATCAAAAAATTGCAGATCACACTCGTTGTTGGTAGGTATTTTCGTGGCGCGGACCTGTCAACAGCTCACGACATGTCTCTGACAGAGGACGAACTTGTCTCTTTGGATGAACTGCAAGAACAGATATCCTCGTTCGAGGACTACGTACAAAGCAGCGATATTGCTGCCATGCAAAGTGCGTCCATTAAGCTTCTCGACTGTGAAGCATTCCTAATCAGACGTTTTTCACAGAGTTGTAGAGAGTATTTCGTGTTAAATGTGGGGCGAGAGCATTTGTGTGTATGGCTAGTGATTCAAAGGAAGCTCAATGTAGAACTGCTGTGACAAATTTGGAGCGATATGGATTTTGGTTGTCCCTACAATTGGAGTTGTGCACGGTTCTGCTGGTGCAAGATGGTACGACGGCTGCGTTGAAGGTTCTCCAGTACGCAAGTCTGACGTACAATGAAAAACGACATCCAGCGATCCTGTTCATGGGCGTTGAAAATCACAGGTGAGACTGGTAAGCTATCTGGCATCACCGTGATGTATTAATGTAGCAAGGCATGGCCAGCCTCATGTTGACCGGTTGTTGCTGTGTGCGGTCGTCTTTGCAGATACTGGGCCTGGGCGGCATCGCTCGTCCGCAGATGAGCAGTGGTACACGTCAAATTCTCAAAGCCGATCAATGGGACAAGGTTAACTCTCGACTGATGGGGAATCCAGCACGGTGTTCTCCAAACGGTATTCATTTTAGCCCACGCCATCTATACTCGAAAGCTATCGCGCTTCCGGTAAGTGCCACCCTTTGAGAATACCCTTGCCTTCGCCGGGTTAACCACGAGGACGCATTTTAATGTGAAAGGCTGCAGATGGGCGTTTGCGCACCAAATGCCTTTAGATCTCCGTATCTTTGGCCGCCGACGATGGAGGACCACCATTCCATCACCTCATGTACATTGGCAGCCAATCGATTCAACGCTGCGCCCCATCTGTTCTCGTATGACCCAAGACGAGGCTCGCGGATCAAGTAAAACCTCAACAACTCACAGGCGTCCTTGGTGGCGCCGTGGGCCTGTGGTTGGTTTGCAAATTCAGGATATGTCCTTCATAGGATGAAGGTGGTGCTTGGATGCTACATTGTTGACGGTTTCCGAATCCTTTTCCACGTGCCTGTTTTGATACCTGCAATGGATGACCCCACTAGGATTGCCAGGATCAGACGGCGTTACCGCCGCTTCTGGTGATACCATACTGGCCGGCCTCTGCCATCTTCCGAACGCGTAGGCGGGTGAAGGTGGCTAAATGGATTACAATCAGGCACGCTGGAAACATGGTCCAACGCCGTGAATCAAGATCTGATCTCAAGGTATGTTTGCAGCTACATCCTGCAGTGAGACAAGCTTGATTTTCCCAACTGGAAAGGAAACTTCCGCATCCGAAGGACGGTGTTCTCGTCATGCTATGAATGTCCGAATGCCGTCCAGTCCCGTCGCAGAAAATACTTAAGGCTGGTCACTCCTGCATATGTCCCTTACACTCATGTCTTCACGATTGGAAGCAGTCCCTGTCGATGTGCTAACGCAGGTCGCGTTCTTCACCATCGACCCCTCACCCGTCGCAAACCTCGATACGCTCCTGCACCTCATTATGTGCTGTCGCACACTTTACGGCCACTTGTGTATACATGCCTGTCCCCAGCTTTACGCGCGCATATTTCGAGCGACGTTTGACCTCACAGGTCACTGTCGCAGGTCTAGGCAGAACATGAAGACAGCAACGTGTCTCGCTTCAGAACTACGGACGCGACGACGCGTATTACGTCGAATCCGTCTCTGTCAGATCGTAGACAACAAACTGCTTGCCGACCTATGGACTGTGTACCTTATGCTTCTTGAAAGCGATGGGCTGAACGAGATGCACCTCCACGCCGCAGGAGTTCAAGGTTGGGTTTTACGTGTTCTCCAGACGGATTTGGCTCGAACTGCAGGCGGTTACGATGATCAAGTATTGTCGCTCGCAATATCAGTAGCGTCTCTGGTGTTATCCCATAGTAGCGTTCTTTCCTTCTCTGTTCATGAAACTCATCATTGATTTGCATTGAATAGATAATATATCCAACTTGCCATCAGGGGACCGCACGCAAATCTTGAACTTGCTACGCCCCTTCACAACACCCGTTGCAAAGGTGAATGTCGGCGGAGAACTGTCACGTCCAGCGCCACTAATGGTATCTTCAGTACCTTTCGCCTAACTCTAGTGGCGTGGTCTGTGGGCGCAGCTCACCCTTTTTCGAGGGATCATTCAATCCAATGCCATGCCTTTTCGACTTTCCCAACAAAGATGACTGCGAAGACCGCGATGACCCCATACACACTGACTACTTCAGCCGATGCACAATACTGGCCCCAAATCTTCTATCGGGGTCCGTTTTTCTGACATTCGCATTTAAAGAAGTGACTCCCTTGCAAGTTCCTCCGCACCTTCCACCGACGAGAGCAGTTGCAACTGAGACAGAACGTCATGGTCCAACTATGGAAGACTTCTTTGCGATCACGAGAAGAAAGACCCCGCTTGTGGCAGATTCGTTCCAGTCTTGTGAATCCGCTATAGATCGCGGGATAGAACAACAGCGGCCATCAAGAAGTACTGTACACGACGAAGACTTCTATCGCATAGCCCGTTACATGGACGCCCCCACTGAAACTTGGGAACTGCAAGCATATATTCCTGGGCTACTCACTGGCGTATGGGAGGGGACTTACATGGTTCGCGAGCTTTAGAACTGTTGATTGCTTTCAGTTTAACTAAATGGCATACCCAGGTCGCCCCCTCGCCATCATGTCCTGCCGCCGCTGAGCCCTGTAGTGAAACGAGCCAGGATTTCCTATGCCGACAGCCAATTCAGTTCCGGCTGGAAGAGTACCTCGCATTCACGCCGTCGCTTCCTTTGCCAGTGGAAACTCAAGTCGGATTTGATGGCAATGTACTTCGGAACCTTTGTGCTAGCGAGGAAGAATCATCAGTGGGTGACAATTCCGCTACGTGGAACCCAGTTGTCACACGTAGTCCACTTTTTAGAGGAGAATTCAGTTCTCTGACGGCAACACTGCGAAAACTTATTGTTACGAGCCGTTCCGCCTAAGCGGCGCCTCCGAGGGTGTCAGATACCCTCTCAATGCCATAGATGTCGTTATTGTCGGTGAAGTGAGCCCCTTTTTGTTCTTGTTGAAGCATTCGGTGCTCACGCTGTCTGGCAAGACTCCACGTCGATTTGAAGCAGCCTGGGGCATGCACAACTTTATTGGACGTGTTCGATTATCAGATGGGTTGATCAGTTTGACCAGGAAGGCAGTAGGTGCTATTTCTGCGGCAGCGACAGTGGAATCTCATAGCTTCGCGTTCATAAATAGAAAGGTGGCGGCGATGATGGTTGTGGGACGTGGGTTTTTGAAGGGTACTTGCGGAGTAGGCGCACATTTGTTGGACGATGGAGTGCTCTAGGCACTCACGATCATGAAATCATTGGCGGCATATTCAGCGTATCGAAGACTGCGGACTAAACAGTTATTTTTTTTGCGAGGACTTTGTCAACCATCGATGTGGACTTTCTAGGTACACGGACCACATAGCAGACGGTTGAGCTAGGCGTGACTTGTTACTTGTAGTGGATTGCTGAGTTGGACAGGGCGGGGAACTGCATGTCAGCAAAGGGAGGGGCAAGGGCACGCGAGTTGGGCACGCCGTTCCTCAAAGTTAACCTTGATTCACGAACTCGAATTGGATATCTCATTCATAAGTTATCTCCACGCCATGCGATTACGAAATGTTTCGATGCGTTTGAAAACAAGTTTTCGTGTTCAGTACTGAGTTACGTCCAAGGCATCATGTGCCGTCCGAGATGAAACATGAACTAAAGTGGTGGCGACAGAGGAAGAGGTGTAATTATGAGATCAATAGGCGACTATAAGCACGTTGTCGGCTGCGGAATGGGGGCGAGCACCAGAAGAACGTGATTGGGCATGGACATGGTACGATCGGGGCCGACGAGAATAGAACGACCACTGTGTCAAGTTCGCCAAGAGACAGCGGTGACCTTGCGTGAGGAATCTAGAACATGTGGAGACACACGGTGCTGCCAGCGATTTGATGAGAGCACAGGTCTGGCAGATGGAAAGTTTATGAACGGACTCGCTGACAAGGAATCGCCAGGGCCTGATGATCCCAACTGGATTGAGAGGGGCAAATGCCTTTGTTCCGTATTTGACCATGGTGGTATAGTAACTGTCCGAGGCTGTGACATCAACGTAAAACTCGGTTCACACCTCGCCAATTGGAACGTATTTAATTCAGCAGAGGGTTAAAACCTGGTGTGACAGAGCATTTAGCCTGAGTTACTGGAATGGATGCGCGTCTACTAGGAAGGTGAGACTCACCCTGCGGCCTGCTTTAGTGACATGAAGGCACGTCAACATCTTGATGTGCTGCAAGGAGAATGCAGCAGATTGAAGAATGCAGCGATCTTGCGACAGAGAGGGTCAGAGATGCTTAGTCTCTTCATCTCTCGATGTAACGCTCGGTACAAGGATCCAGCTGGGCTATGATCAGTTAAAAGGAAGGCATCGAAGATACGCCGAGAACGGAGATGGACAACGAGGACAAGCTGGAGCGAGTTTCATTCCCGTTTGCTCGGCAAGGAAGCCATGCAAATGCACGTTATGCAATGTCCACACACGGTTTGGTTGGCACAAGTACGCAAAGTAAAACCACTGAAGGGTCTGCGCGTTGCGACATCCTCATACGATCATCCTGAGTCGTCTTTCATTGGAAAAAACCCGATGCGGAAGGACGTGTGCCAATTTATCGCGCTTCCGCACAAGAAAAACAGCACTGAACACGTCCATGGAAAAACCGTGAGTTTCGACCGGCTCCTATTCATTGGGACAGGACTTTATCAGATGCGGCGGTGGCGCAAAGTACCATGTTTTGATGCCTCTGGACTCGTGACTGGGTATAGAACTCTAGCGTAAGGGAAGAACTCGGCTTTGCGCACCGACGTTCAAACCCGAACCTATCGGCCCTCGAGGTTGGAAGAAAAGAAGACGGAGTTATGCCGTCCTGTGCTCACCGTGAAAATGAATACGAGCGCTCGTCTGCGGCAATAATCGGGCATCCAGCGGGACATACATAGGGTACATACCGAAGGTCGTGTCCAATTTTACTACATAGGCAATGCGGAAATTGGCCGTTGTTAAGCAATTGAACCTGAGGCTCAAGGGTATTCCGAGAAGTAATCGCAGGACCCTAGAGCTCAAGCATGGTCGATGGACGTGTGAAGACCTGCCATGCACGGCGCAGTTACTGACTGCTTGTTCCGTAAGGTGCTCTTCGCGTCCGGGGAATGCTATGATAGGCGTTTTCTTTATGGGACCTGTATGGCTGATCAGTAACCAATGCTCTCGGAACAAGAGCGTACGCGCACCAAGCTTGGATCAGAGACACAAGTTCTCCACGAGTATTGCCTTCACAAGAATGGAGGAGCAAGGAAGCTGGTCAGACCAGACGTTCAGGGTCCTGTGAACAGAGACATGTGCGAACCGTCTAAAACCCGTACGCCCAGTGAGTAACCTTGTGTGCGAAAGATGGCCACAAGAAGCATTACATGCCATTCACCGCCCAGAGAAGGGGACCTGGCGCTTTCGATCCGCGGCGAAAGTGCAGGAGGTGAAACGCTTTGGTGAAGCTGCAGACCCTGAGCCAGCTACGGCGAGTACGTTGGACCGCGCCTCACGACTTGGCTGGTCGTTTCACATATACCTGGTTGTCAGCCTCGAGAACTGGCCACTCACCGCACTGCTGCAGGTGCTGCTCGATGTTGACTTTGTCGTTGTGCGTGGCAGCGTCGAGCTCGTAGACGGTAGCGAGTGTGGTTGTGTTTGGTTTCAAGTTCTCACGACTACTAGCAACAAGACTTGGCCTTTCCACAGCGACATCCCCATCACCGTCGTCGTCGACATTAAAGAACACGTCCATTCGTTCAGAAGTTTATCGTAGAAATAATGGCGCTCCGGTCGTTTTCCATCTTGTCTGTACTCATCACCACAACACTGGCCCAATCAACGGTAGGCTTCCAGACAAATTCTTTGCAGGAAGCTGATCACCGTGCTCGTCGTAGACCAATCCACTCATTCCGACCGGAATCAGCAGTGGCTGTTCGGATTATCTCTCGAGCTTGAACAACAACACAGACTTTTCCTCTTGCACTACTCCCATCGTTAGTGCTCTTCAGCAGTTCGCTCCAGGTGCCAATGCTAGCAACGTCACGACCACCACCCTTAACACCGCGCTGAACAACCTTTGTTCCTCCAGCGCATTCGCTGCATGCCCAGATAGCACTATTCGTTCGCAACTCAGCTCATTTTATGCCGCCTGTGATGTCGAGTTGACGTCCGCACCCAACACCGACGTCAAGAGGACGTATGACAGTCTGTTCGTCCTCACGCCCCTCAGGCAGGCAGTCTGCGCCAAAGATGACAATGGAAAATACTGCGCTACTGAGCTTGGAAGCTCTACTGCCTCATCTGGCGCTGGCAATGTCGCAGCTGTCAAACCCGAACAACAACAGCTTCTGGGACAATATCTCTATAGTACTGTCGATGGTTCCAATCCAAGTGTCGCGCGTCGTGATGCTTCCAACACCACTGCGGCTCTCATTCCTAATACAACTACATACCAAGATACCAACCTCGTGTTCCTATTCCTCGAGCCCTCGATGGACAGCTCTACCCTGTGCACTACCTGCACCAGGAACATCCTCACACCTTACATCACCTTCGAGTCGAATTGCCCTTATGCTCCGGGCATGAACAATAGCTTGCTTATCAGCGGTCAACCTGCCCTGTACTCGAGCGTAACGAGCAAATGTGGTGCAAGCTTCCTCAGCGGTGCCGTGCAAGCTGCCGGTGGCCTATCGAGCGGCATACTGAGCAGTGCCGCACTCCGGTCTATTACACAGGATGTCTCCGTCGCAGTTAGCGCCATCCTTGGCGCTGCCGCACTTGTGGTGGGGTCGTTCTGAGAAGTCTGATGAGGGCTCATAGGTAGTATATTCGGGTTTTCGTCGCTACGTAGGCTGGTGCTATAGTGGCAGTTCTGTGGACGAAGTTATTATAACTGGCACTGATACCCCTGAGCAAAATTGCCTCATAATTGTTCCTTTTTACCTCAACCAGGACGTGAGTTGGAAAAGACCTGGTTAGGAGACGGTACTCTGCAAACTTCTTATCTGTGACCATGTCTATAAGTTTTATGTAAAGAATGTGTCTTCGACCGCACTGACACCACTGGCGGGGATGCACACTTGTTTCATGATCGTCAAGACGACGAATGGTCACAGCGGCGGAGATGTAGCTGGCAGACTCCGAATAAGATAGAGGGAAGAGTGGTCTAATTCATGTATGGCCCAAAACATGCGGCATACACGTAGTATTTGCAAGAGTCAGCGGGGGTCGGATAAGTATATGATGGCTTATACCCACAATATTAGGCAGCTTCGGTCCATAGAAAACGCCTATTTCTGATCTGGGACCCTGCTTGGGTGCTTGCGGAAAATGAGGGTTGAGTGATAATATCCAATCGCAAATGGTGCACCCACCTGATGCAATCGCAGAAGTGACAAAACCCCGAAAGTCCCTCAATGACTATACCAAGAGAACTAGTACAAACAAAGCGAGTTCGACGGCGATTACAACCACAGCAACAGCGAGGACATTGAAGCCCGCGGTGACGAATGGACGCCCGAATTCTCGTGCATGTTCCTGCCCAACTGTCGGCACTGCTTTCTGGTAAAGTTCTGTCATCTTTTCTGGGCTTTGATCTGCGAAGTCATGCCTCGAGTGTCGTGCACGCATGAATGCGAGCCCGAACAGAAGAACCGAAAGCACTAGGAAGAGAATGCCAACTGCAGAGACGAAAATCGTCAGCAAAGACGCGTCCGACATTAAAACTTACTTTTGTAGAATCGAGCATCGAAGAGGCGTAAGACTGTGAGTGCGTACCCAAGGTTTGCTAGCGCGGTACGTCGGTAAGCACCGTCAAATGTTCTGTGCCGTGCGCGCAGCTCAGTCAGTTCACCGATATCCGCTGTTAGAAACGAGCTTGCACGATGTCCTCTGCGGATTTGTTTAAGGACAAAAATCGAATTATACTCGAATACTAACCTGTATCGTCGCATGACTGTTGAACGTTGCAACGTTGAGGGGGATGTAGTAGCGAACCGGCCCGCGAGTTGACATGAACAAACAAGCCGGTTCGACTTCGACGAAAAAAATATTGAATGTAACTTGGACCAAACTCCTGCTATGCTTCGTTCAGCTGCCCGGCTGAGTTTACGCGCTTCTGGTACCAGGTCAGTTGCCAGCAAGATTCGCAGTGTACTTGCTTATAAGACTGCAGAGTTGCGCCTCTGATACCAGGCAAGCCTTCGGGCAGTCTACCATTGTTGCAGGCAGGTATATCTATAACTTGGGTGCGAATGATACTCATCTTTTGGTAGCCCTCAAAATTGCTCGTCAGGAGTGTCCCGGCGGTGGGCATTGTGGGTTTTCGAAGCTACTGGTGGTCAAAGTCATCCGCGCCAGCTACAGCGGACACCAAAACTACCACACCTCCACTTCCAGAGGAGTTGAAAGCGTCTAGTCCCGCCTCCTCGTTTTCAGAAGCATCACAGAGTACCACTAATGCTTCGTCTGACGCGGTCACTCCTTCCTCCGACTCGGTTGTTTCGCATGACGTCTCGGCCACTGTCCCTCCCCCAGAATCGTTACCGGTTGAATCAGACGTGACAGAGGTTGTGAACCTGATACCACCCTTACAGTATGGTGATCTATCCGCATTAGGTCTCGTCCATTGGAGCCCAGTAGGGTTAGCCACCTGGTCTCTCGAAGTCCTACAAGTGACCACTGGCATGCCATGGTTCTATGCAATCATCGCAGGGTCGGTGATATGGCGAATAGCACTGCTCCCGCTCGCGATCTCTAGTATACGCAATGCCGCGCTTCTTCGTCCACATCAGGCCGAAATGAAGGCCCTCGATGACAAGTTCAGTACGGCAGACCATACCACAAAGCTCGAAATTGCACTGAAGAAACAGAGCATCATAGATCAGTCAGGATTCGAGTTCGGAACGTCAGCGAAAGCAGCTGTTTTGCAAGCTGTCGCTCAACTGTCGCTGTTTTTGAGTGTCAAGGGAATGGTGACCTTGCCTGTTCAACAGCTGCAAAATAGCGGATTCCCCTACTTGCCAGACTTAACGGTGCCTGATCCATACTATATTCTACCTGCACTTGCAGTGGCATTGGGCAACATGTCGATCACGGTGAGCGTCCACTCAGACCTCTCGCCAGGTGATATATAATCCAAGCCCGCAGCTCGCGAAAAAAGACCTAGACACGCCACGCCAGCAACACGTCATGAACTTCTTGAGGCTTGTCAGCGTCGCGTTCAGTGGTTTTATGTCGTGGCTGCCATCAGTAGGCCTCATCTTTGCTCTCGCAGACGCGACACTGACAGATATCAAAGGGCTTGTGGCTCAGTGTCGTGACGGGATTGACTGTAACTGTACTGCAAAGTGCTATCCTTCGGAATCCGATCGTGCGTCGAAAGCTTTCCATAAACCCCGTTGTGGACAACAACCTGAATATCACAACGATGGAGTCGCTGGCTGTGTTCAGGAAAGAGTTGAATGCCATATTTGGGTCAAGGGCGCCATCCTCTCGTGCAGCAAAGCCAATACGGTCGAAGAATTCACGGGTTTCAATTCGTGGTTGAAGCGCCTGCACGTAGCACGGATATTTTCTATTAGAGTTTTATGGTAGCACCTGGATAATCGCTCGACTTCGAGAGACCTTCAACTCTGACTATTAAGACCACCAGCGCCATTACATAAGCATGCTCTTACTCTCCACAGTCACTCACGCTGCGCCAGACCGAACCACTTGAGCTTGTTGTGCGCCTCTGCACCCTTCAGGCCTCCTCGACGCGACGCTCGATACTGTGGACAAGGCTTTTCTAAGAGCTCTGTTTCACGCCGGGGTGCTCACTATGTCGCTCAAACTGGGATCGACAACAGCTCAGGCGCCCACAGCAAGTCCTTCTGGATTTCCTGTAGCAGAAGACGAAGAGTATTATTCTTCTTGGTCGCTTTTTCTTGTCTGCTTGTTGCTCATCCTTTCGCTATGGACTTCGTACTACCTACAAATAAAGCGGATACGAGCAATCCACGAAACACTGGTCTCCATCTTTGCAGGCATGTTTGTCGGATTGGTGGTTCGCCTTGCTCCTGGAACTATGATAAGGGATATGCTGGTGAGCGGACACCACTTATTTCTGCCCTGCGTTCTTGGGGAGAAAACCTCTCGCCATTCGGGTTTGGTGGATATCATGGGACTTACCGGACTACCGTCAGAGATTTAAACATACGCTCTTCTTCAACTTACTTCTGCCTCCGATAATCTTGAATTCCGGCTATGAACTCAAACAGGTGGGGAGATTTTGCTCCATCGTTGACTTGCAACCAACATTTATGAATAGCTTGCTTTTCGCAGGAGAATTTCTTCCGCAACTTTGGGTCTATCCTTACATTCGCATTCTTAGGAACAACAATATCGGCTGTCGGAGTCGGGTACGTGGATACTGTATCATTCTGCATTCCCCTTACTCGCACCGCTTATCAGTTCTAGCGCAGAGTTCTTGTGTACATCTACTCATTTTTGGGACTCGAGTCGCTGGACGTTACGCTGCTGGAGTGTTTGACCTTTGGTTCGACATTATCCGCCACGGATCCTGTGACTATATTGGCCATTTTCAACCAGTACAAAGTTGACCCGAAACTCTATACTATTATTTTCGGTGAAAGTCTACTGAATGATGCTGTTAGTATTGTCATGTACGAGTGAGCACAAGATTTATTTTTCGACTGCCCTGCAGAAGCTCATTGCTACCAGGACTCTCACTCAGTTCCATGGGACCGAAATCTATCTCTCTTCGATTTTCCATGGAATCGGCATCTTCTTACTTTCATTCAGCGTTTCGATGGCTCTGGGTGTTAGTTTCGGCCTTGCCATGTCCTTGGTGTTGAAACACTCGTCGTTGAGCCTCTATCCCTCGATAGAGTCGTGCCTTGTTGCGCTCTGTGCATACACGTGCTATTTCTTCTCGAACGGCCTCTCTATGTCTGGGATTGTATCGCTTCTCTTCTGTGGTATAACTCTCAAGCATTACGCGTATCACACGATGTCGCACAAAACACAACGGACGAGCAAGTATATTTTCTCCACTCTCGCGCAACTCTCCGAAAACTTCATCTTCATATATCTCGGTCTTTCTCTCTTCACGAGCTCGCCGTCATCAGAACGTGTCACCAACTACGTCAAGCCTCTGTTCATCGCGGTGACGACAGTGGCAGTTGTTTTCACTCGTTACGCTGCCGTCTTTCCGCTTTCAGAGGCCATCAACTTTTTCACAAGACATGCTCGCGGCCAGCGGACTGAAGAGCTTCCCCACTCGTATCAGATGATGCTGTTTTGGGCGGGGCTTCGTGGCGCTGTTGGTGTCGCATTGGCTGCGGGTTTCAAGGGCGAAAATGCGCAAACCCTAAGGACTACGGTGCTCGTCGTCGTCGTTCTTACCGTCGTCGTATTCGGAGGTACCACAGCCCGTATGCTGGAAATTCTTGGCATCCGGACAGGAGTAGAGGACGAAGCCGCAAGCAGTAGCGACGAAGATGAGATAGGCGGACGTGGCCCCTGGGCGGCACGTCGCAACGCCGGAGGATGGGGGAGGTACACCGATGACAACGTACCATATTTCTCGGCTTCACAACAAGGCTACGGACGCGCAGCTAGCAGGATCGGTACACACTACGGCGCCCGAAGTTACAATCACCATGCGCAAGTTTCTGTGTCGCCAGTCGTCAATACTGTGTTTTCAGCTGCATCCTCGGATTCCCTTGAATCGGATGGTGAAGTTCTTCCAATGGCGGCTACGTCTACAGACCAAAGTGGGAATGCCCAGGGTAATGTACAGGGCGCAAGGGTTGTGGGCGAGGATGGGAAATGGTTCCAGGTCCTCGATGAAAGATATCTCTTACCCCTATTCTCGAATGCGACTGCCAGCAGAACATTCCATGCCCGTCGTGCTCGTAGAAACGCTTCACTTTCTGCAGTCGCTGCGAGTACAAGTGCCATCGGCACCCCGCATGCCAGTGATGACGAGACCGATGTACCGGAGGTGGACTTGACTGCTGTGGGGGTCGCGAGGACGCCTCCACAACAGTTTCCCAGGACGCAATCCCCAGAGGAACAAAGCCGGTCTGAACTTGGGCTCGGCACACCCATATTGCGCAATGGCAGTGGTGGGAGAGAAGATGGACAGGCTCGTGTTTTGTAAGGGATATATGGACATGGGTTGGGTATTAGATATCTGTCGATTGTGGATACGGAAGTACATCATGTTTCCCGACTGACCTGCCCCGCCGGTGCTGAAGGGGCCAAGTTAATGCCCTGTTTATTATTTACTATAGCCGTTCAAAAAAAAGAGCCATTCAAGATAAGCCATTCATAATAGATCTGCACTCTTTAAGTGTGTGCGGAGGATGCTTTCCTTGACTATTGAGCATGTCAGGTAGACTCCAATCAGCCCGACAGCACCGAATGTCCAAAAAAGGGACTCGCCTACGCTTAGTGTAGCTTCGGTTGCCTTCGTGTCCTGGAAACGGCAGGGGGTGTGTGGATTAGACGCGCGAACAACGCAGTTTCCCAAGTCTTCAGGGGTTGAACTCACAATTACCGACGTGAAGTGAACAAAAAACGGCCGCCGTTCTGGTGAGCAGACCTTTGAGATTTCTTTGAAATGTTGCTGGAAATCTGACACACCCCCACATCACACAAACGGATCGCATGATGTCAGTCTAGATACCGAAGGAGTCGTGTCAGTTGGGAAAATATGGAACGCACATTTCATCACGGTGAGAGAGTCGTTCTTTCTGTCGCCGAAACTTGGGATATAATCTCTGACGAGTATCCCGCGTTGTATTTTGTTGTGCAGGAGGTCACATTTGTTGAGAAAGAGAATGATTTGGGTTTTGGCCAGGATTCGGGATGAACAGACTGCGCGCCAGAGTTGAAAACTATCTTCTAGTCGGTTGATTCGTCTGTCTTCGCGTAGTCGTTCGTCAAAGCACGAAATAGGAGAGAGAAATATGATGGTATCCACATCATCAAAGTATGACGCCCACGTTGCACGCTAGTGGATCAAGTTTGATGAGTATTCGGCGAGTCCCGCAGACGGAGTGAATTACTGAAGATCTGGTGCCACCAAAGTCGTACATCATCCATTCCCTTCCGTTACCTGATATAAACGACATTGAATAGTAGCATAGAGAAGCAACGGGACGGCAACAGACCTTCCTCCATGACGAATCTGTGTTCTTGAACCCCCACAGTGCGAAGCCGAGCACGAACGATGTCATTATCACTTGGCTCATAGTCGTACGAAGCAATTCGCTCGATATCATTCAGGAAGCTTCGATTCAAGCTTAGTACGCTGGCGCACTCTGAAACCAGCTTGTGTACTTACAATCCAGCACACTCTTCGATCTTCGCCCTACGATGTGCCAGAATCTGTTGCACGACTGGATCTTCCCAGATGCTCTTCATGTCTTCTTTGCACCCAACCAGAACGTCGGTAACCTCGTTCTCTTCTTCCTTTCGCTTGTGGGAATGATCAGGGCGACTGTCGTCCTTCTGAGCAGGTCGAAGCTTGTCTAATACAGATTTCCAGCCATTCGTAGAATGGATGCCAATCTCGCAGGGCGGGTGTTCAGCTGAATCGATCGGCATGGCTGAATTGGCAGCTGTAGAATATATTTCCCGGGATCCTGGCCCTAGCTTCTTCTCCAAGTCAGCCTTGACCCTGCGTAGGGGAGCCAGTCGAAGCTTAAGCAAGCGATGTTTGTCCGTGAAGCGATATACGGGAGAGTGAGTGGCGGCCTCTCCCTCTGAGTCGGAGAAGGTTGAAGCTGCTGTTCCAGGCCGCCGACTGTCCGACGGAGACATCTCACGGACCAATAGGTCGAGGAGGTGAATGACGTTACGAGTGAGGTTGAGATAAATCACTGCACGCCAACATCCACGCTGTTCCGCCCATTCGCGACAAGCGTG
The DNA here is from genome assembly GCA_021018615.1 of Phlebopus sp. FC_14. Classification (NCBI taxonomy): domain Eukaryota; kingdom Fungi; phylum Basidiomycota; class Agaricomycetes; order Boletales; family Boletinellaceae; genus Phlebopus; species Phlebopus sp. FC_14. The sequence goes on from JAEVFL010000086.1 coordinate 16,524, forward strand.
GTGGAGTTGGAAGTCTAGGACGAATGCAGATCAGCATGCTGGGGTCATCCAGGATTCCGGATCAAATGCATACTTTTCAACGTGGCTGATTTTCCTGTGTGTCGATCGCTTTCAGATGCAAAGCACAAGACACTGAAGTGTTCACGCACCACTTTCGCTTTGCCCTAGAAGGAGGACCTTGACTGGCTTCTTCTTCTTCTTGAGAGCGTTTCGCTCTTGACGGATTTGTTCATCAATAGCATCACTGATCCTGCGAGCCTCTGCTTCAGCTTGCTCGCGAGCTTCCTTTTCATCTGGGGTCTCGTTGGGGGGCGGGGCGAGGATCGAGGCAAAGGGGTCATCCAAGCTCAAACGCACCATCGGTGACGATGCACAATGGACAAGACAATACAAGGATACAAACAACGATAGGAAAGAAGGACGAGGGAAGAGGAGGACGAGAGGAGACTACTTTGTATCAGGAAATTGTTATAGGCGCCACCCTACGGCAGGCGAAAGAAGAGTTGGGTTGCCTGCGCCGCGGTTCGCGAGCCCAAGGTCGTTACACTACCGGAGTCAAGCCAGAAACGCACCCACAAATTAGAGCGATGCATTTACGTTGCGTTTATCAGTCGTTTGCCGTGGTAACATGGTGACAGGGAGCCAAATTAGTGTCCACGGAAGTTCGAGCTTGGGACTTCGAAGCTCTCATTGCCCAGCTGTCCATGAACGCGGGTGCCGGTTGATGTCTGACCGTGAAACCTGATCTGCTCTGCCAGTGAGCGACGATGGTAGCGACGCCAGGTGAATCCCGACGGTAGATGGCAAGAGATGCGTGGATGAGGGCATGCAATGGATCCTGATGCGGCCCTAGGCTTAAAATCCGACTGAAATTTATCGCTGTTGCCGCTGTCATGGCTGATGAAGACTGTCAACAACGCAGACGAGTCCTTAAGCTATCACGAAGTCGACCGTCCGTCGTCAAGAATTCTGAATCTTTGATTAGACCTGCAGCAGCGAAGAGGACGTCGTCTGCTGTGCTAGCGCCTACAGCACGTCGGGTTCTGCCGAGAGGTCGGATTACGTCAGATTTGCGCCTGTTTGGTCCAACGGGTTGGATAAAACGGCGACATGTGACTTGCTCGTGACTTTTACCTCCTCACCCCGTGACCAACACCGCCAGTCCCTATACGCCGCTCGTCCGTTAGCTCATCGCAAGACAGCCTCGCAAATAAAGTATCATACATTCACAGTAGACGGCCTGTTATTAAGTCCACATCAGCAGCGATCAGCAAAGCATAACAGCCATGTCCACACACCCGAATCATCCAGCGTCAATGCCTCATACAACTTCCGCCCCAGGTCCCTCAAATCCTCAAGTCCCCGCGTCCGCACCTCCAATGCCATCTCCGACTGGCGAGAACCCACCTATCGGAATGAATATGGATGCTGCGCAGATGCAAAATCTGCTCAAGAGTCTCCCTTTCCTCCAAAAGGTTTGTCTTCATTACCCCACGCCTATTCCATCGCTGTCCTTTTCTACCTATGTGGTGCGCTGCGTGATAGGATGCCTGCCGTTTGAAGCAAATGTATACACGTGATCTTTGATTCTCATCACGTCCCGTGGCGCGCCGGTGCTTGGTTATCGAATCAATGTGGCAGAACTCACCACTTTGTTCAGCAGAACCCAACCGAAATTCCCCCAGACGCCGCTCAGACCCTCCAGGCCCTCACCCAAGCGGGCCTGTCGGGGTTGTTCTCACTCCAAGCTGCTAATCAGCATCAGATCCCCCATACGACCCACCAGCTGCCTGTCCCACACACAACTTTTCCTGCGCACCCTCCAAGCCAGGTCATATCGGGGATTGGTGATCCTGGCCCCTCATCACATCCACGTGGTCCACCAAATCTAGGTCAGCTCTCTGCTGTCGCAGCGGCTGTGCAAGCTCCGGTCGTGCCCCCCGATGCACCCGCGCCAGAGGGCGAAGAAGCCCACAATGAGGAGGAAGAAGGCGAGAAGCCCAAACCCTCGACTACATCCACCTCGGGTACCGGTCGAACTCGGAGTAACCGCAGCGCCGCAATGGGTACGGATGAATGGGCACGTCAGAGGAAAGACAATCATGTGAGAAACTCCAGGCGTAGCTCTATCCGTTTACTTATGCGTTTTCTTTTCTGGGCGCAGAAAGAAGTTGAGCGCAGACGAAGAGGCAACATCAACGAGGGTATCAATGAACTGGGCCGCATCGTCCCGAATAGTTCCGGCGAGAAAGCCAAGGGAGCGATTCTATCTCGTGCCGTACAGTATATCCACCATCTAAAGGAGAACGAGGCGCGCAATATTGAGAAATGGACCCTAGAGAAACTTTTGATGGACCAAGCGATGGGCGACTTGCAGGCACAGTTGGAGGAGATGCGGAGGTTGTGGGAAGAAGAACGCATAGCAAGACAGCGTGCTGAGAGCGAATTGGAGGTGCTGAGGGGTGTTCCTCAAGGTAGTACGTCCACTGTCGGAGTAGCGACGCGAGCGGCGGCGACTGCGCCAATACCACCTGCAGCTCCTCAAACAAACTACAAGGCGCGATCTCGGTCTGTCGAGCGGGAAGCTAGACGAAATGCATTTGGCGATAATGAGGTGCGGACAGAGGCGGAGAGCGGTCCGGGGCCTGATGTTGAAATGGACGATTCAGACACAAGACCGGGAAAGCGGCCTCGGGTTGAGTGACCACCTGGGATGAATGAGTCTAGTAGGTATTTTGATCTGTCAATCTTCTCGTGTCCGCCAGATGGCAGTATTACCGTGTACTTATAATCAGGCTTAGGCAGGATTATCGTAGTGGTCGTAGGCTTTTTTTTCTTTTTTTTTCTTTTTTTTCTTTTTATTCTGTGCGATTGTGTTTGTAGTGAAGCGACCAGCATGGATGTATTGGGACTCATCTGCTCCAGTGACCTCGAGCTCAATGTTTTTCGGAAGTCTATGTACTACGTGGCACAGGCGTCGGAGTCGGACGGGCGAGAAAGAATTGTCGAATTGAGATGACAGACTGCGTCATACGGTTTACATTCAGCGGAGGCGGGCAAATTCAAGAAAATCGATATGACACAACTCCTCCACTTGATCTTGTCCGCCGGGAATTGACAAATGCTTTTCTTCTACAGTTCTCACAGAACCTTGTGGTTGGGGGAACATTGTCGGCCCCTCTGACTCAACCCACATGACGAGTTTTGGACATATAAAGTCTTTCGTCGTCGTCTCAGCAACCCAAGCTAACATGTCCCCTACAATCGTCCAAGGCGCCCTGGGTGGTGCTCTTCTGTCAGTCCTGCTCGTTATCTGGCGCAGGTTCCTCGCTCCGAACCCCTTGGACAACATCCCAGGCCCTCCCCGCAAAAGCCTGTTGAAAGGTGAGGTCATAGGGGCTACCAACAACAGCCAGGTCTGACGATATATACTGCACAGGTAACCTGGGTGATGTCTTCAATCCAAATGCTTGGAGCTTCTACCAAATGCTGGCAGACCGTTATGGATCCGTTGTCAAGATCCATGGAATCTTTGGTGTAAGTGACAACTCCCTGGTTTCTTCGTGTCAATTACTGAGCTCCCACCTTGAAATCAAAATACAGAACAGGGAGTTGTTCGTCTCGGACCCAAAGGCATTGCACAATATCATCATCAAGGATCAGGCTATCTTTGAAGAAGCGGAGGCATTCATCGCGTTTGTCCTGTCCTGATATTGCCCCTACCAAATGCTTACCATCCGCGCTCGCTATAGGACTAACAAGATTGTCTTTGGGAATGGCCTGCTGTCCACACTCGGTGAGAGTCAGAACTAAAACGCATCGAGTCGTCATTCCGACCTTTTTCCTGTCCAGGCGATCATCATCGCAAGCAGCGCAAGATGCTCAACCCAGTATTCTCCATCAACCACATGCGCTACATGGTTCCGATTTTCCAGGAGATTTCTGCCGAGGTGAGTCACCTCTTCTTACACACACTTGAGTTTCTTATAAAGCGCACACAGCTTCGTGATGCAATTGTAGCTCAAGTCAAAGATGGACCACAGGAAATCAATATGCTGGAATGGTTCACTCGCACCGCCCTGGAGCTCGTCGGCCAGAGCGGTCTTGGGTATTCCTTTGCTACGCTCAAGAGCGGCGTTGTGCATCCATTTGCGAAGGCAGTCAAGAACCTCTTGTACGCAACTTATCCGTCCCCTTAGGACTTCTTACTCATGTTTTGTTAGGCCCAGTTTATTCAGAATCACGGTCGCGAGACGGTTCCTTCCTTATGTAGTGAACATTGGTCCACCGGGTTTCCGTAAATTCATCGTAAAGATCACGCCTTGGCAGGCCCTACAAGGGCTCAACCACATCGTTGATGTTATGCATGAGACATCAACCGAGGTATACGAAGCTAAGAAAAAGGCATTCGCGGCAGGAGATGAAGCGGTACAGGCCCAGGTTGGTCAAGGGAAGGACATCATGAGTATTCTTCGTGAGTCTTAACTTTGATTTCGTTGCTGTGTGTGACTCATGATTGTCTGATCAGTTCAGGCGAATATGAATGCGTCTGAGGAGGACCGTCTTCCTGACGAGGAATTGCTAGGACAGATGTCGTAAGTGTTGATCGACTTCCAGGTGGTCTCAACAATCATGTTATACATGTTTAGAACTCTCGTTTTCGCGGCCATGGATACCACCTCCGGAGCCCTGTCGCGCCTCTTGCTCACTCTTGCGCATCATCCCGATGTCCAAGAAAAACTGCGTGAAGAGATCAAACAAGCTCGGGCTGAGAAGGGACAATTGAATTACGACGATCTCGTTAACCTTCCCTACCTCGATGCTGTTTGCCGCGAGACTCTACGATTGTAAGACATTCCACGGTTTTATAGTCGATAGTTACTAAATTTTTAAAGGTATCCCCCCGTGACCCAAGTTGGTCGCAAGTAAGTGCATCATACTAGTAGTATTTCAGAAGTATGATTTTTGACGACGGTTGTTCAGCGCGCGGAAAGATGCCGTGTTGCCATTCTCTACCCCGCTTAAAGGCGAAGATGGCTCGGAATTGCACGAAGTTCTGGTTCCCAAGGGTACTAATGTTATAGTTTCGATCTTGAACTGCAATCGCAGCCGTGAGATTTGGGGTGAAGACGCTATGGAGTGGAAACCCGAGCGCTGGCTCTCTCCTCTTCCCTCTACTGTGACGAATGCGCAGATCCCTGGAGTCTACTCCCATCTGTAAGTATTTCTCCATAATATATGCGAGCAGATCCTGATAGATCCATTTTAGGATGACATTCATCGGTGGTGGAAGAGCGTGCATGTAAGTTTTGCTCAAACCTTGCAGATCCAGTTTGCTGACGCATCGATTGTAGTGGTTTCAAATTTTCGCAGTTGGAGATGAGTGAGTGAAGACTCTTTGACTTTCGTCTCTGTTTCCACTCAACCACCGCACTATAGAAACTGTTCTATGTGCACTCCTGGAGTCTCTGAGGTTCAGACCTGCCAAGGAGATTGTTTGGACCGTAGGTTTGTCGTCTCCCCGCGTGAAGGACTCCAAGGATGCCAAGTTCCAGCTGCCGGTCGTTGTCGAGTTGGTCAAGGACGGTGAAGCCTACTGATTGTGTGCACGTCATCTGATACCTACAATCTACGCTGTTACCGGTCATGATTCTGATTCTTTGATATGAAAGCATGTTTCTTAGATGAAGGTGTGTACGCATTGCGCGTACAAATTGAGCCCATCGATGTATCACTTGGATTTGAGCCTCGATCGACTTGAGTCTTTGCTTCCAACCTTTTAGACCTTAGTACTTGAGGCACTAGCAACCTAGTAGTGCTACTATAGTATCGCCCATTCTGGAAACGAGACTCATTCAAGGGTCACACCAACTCCCTCTGCTACTAGCAGTTGATGGTCCTTGAACGTGAACGTTGAACTTCAAGGCGGCCGTTAACTTACACTTTGGTCAGTTTTCCTGCCGGTTGCAAACCTCTCTTTGATACCGATGCCAATACCATCGAGGGCAGAAGACACCACACATGGCTCGCGTTGCTGTCCCAGAAGATGAACTCCGCTCTGCGTTGATGGCATTGAAAAAAGAGAGACCGTCGATCGGCGTTGCAAAGGTGCATCAACTTGTACTAGAAGAACATCCGACTTGGGCAGTCAGCGAAAAGAGAGTTCGTAAGATTTTACAAGGCGAAGGGCTTGTTGCATCTGGTCAGCAGAACCGTGACATCCCTGCGATCCATCCATCATCGCGGCTCAACGACAGTCTCGACGTTCAGAAATGGAGCAGTAAAATCAAAGTGCAGTATTTCAACCCTGTCAAGGGGAAGGGTCTCGTCGCGACTGAAAAGATAACCGAAGCGGAAGTCCTGTGGAAGGAGGATCCATTCATTCTGGCACCTGAGTGGCGAGTTTTCAGTTCATTCTGTGTACCGAGACTTGACAGTGACGGGATTGATTTATATGCACAGGGATATATATGATCTGCAGGCGTCATCGAGAGCATGCGCCTATTGCTCGACATTAATGAACGAGCATTCACCGCTTCACGTCCCTTGCCAATCGTCCACGTCCGCCACGCCTTGCCCAGCCATGTTCTGCAATCGTCGCTGCCGCTTGCAGTCCGACAACGTTCATCCCCTCCTTTGTCCTGCTCGTAATCCGGCATCCATTCCCTTGTTAAAGTTCGCTAGGCACGCTCAATGGTTGGCCCTGCATGCTCTCGCACATTGTACTAGCAAGCTACTTCTATCGGCTCAACGGGGGGATGGATCTGTGGACCTCGATTTGCAAGTTGTCCACGGTCTTGCAGAGCTGGGAATGGAAGAACGATTCAGAGCTCTCCAGTACGGCAATTTTTTCCCCCATATACAAGTCGCCGTATCCTAATTCACGGTGGGATCAAGGGATCAAGGAGTAGAGCCCGACAGGCAGACTTGGAAGACGGCCTTCGATTTATACTTGCAAACCTTCCAACAGCCAAAAGTCACTAGTGAGCAGAAAAGGCTCGCGAGGATACTTAAAAAGCCCATAGCAGAAGAACTACAAAAGGAGCTATTCAAATACGATGCCTTTCTGCACGGGTTAGGACGTATGAGCCTAAGTAATGTGTTGTTTCATCCTTGTCGACCCTGTGACTAATTGTTTGCTTTCACAGACATCGAAGCCCACGGCGGACTGTACAAACTGCATTCCCACCTTAACCACTCGTGCATCCCTAATATCTCCGTACGGCACCTCGACCGGCGCAATGCACTCTCACGTATCACCGTCATTGCAAAAAAGGACATCCAACCTGGCGAAGAGCTCTTCATCACGTACACAAACCCTGAAAGTGACTTTAGAGAACGCCGTAGAGCGCTATCCGAGTGGGGATTTGGGCCCTGTCAATGCGAACGGTGTATCGCAGAAGAGAAGGAGGCCAAGGCATCTGGAATAGACACGGGGGCCGATGAGCTCGCAGATCAGCTGAGAGCTGGTCTGGGACTGACGTGACTCAGGGGTGTTGTGGATGATATCCACCCCTCTTTTCTTGCTGCCTGGCTTCCGGAGGTGGCCACTCCAGTAGGTAATAGAACACTTTTCTGCGGACTCTCAGCAAATGAATCTGGCCTGATCGGGAATCAACTTGACGTATCCCCATCTCCCCGAAGCGATAGGACGGAAATTGAACCCACATGCCATCTTCTGTGGATTTCGATCGCAGGTTTGTGATACGCCGTTCTCTGGATCGTGGTCAGGTGCGTGAGGGGCGCGTCCACTAACTTGGGGTGGGAAGTTGTGCGGCATCCCACACAAGATGCTGTCTCCGTGCATCTGCCAGGGTCACGCATGCGATAGCTACATATTTCCTCGGGCCAGAAACCCAGGCAGGTCCGCTCAACCGCAGACCAAGTATACTTGGGAAGTACGCTTACGAACGAGAAATTCATTGTATGAGCCTCATCCGCAGAGGCCATGAAAAATACCCATCCTTGCTCTGTTTCGGTGAGTATCTAAGTCATCCATTTTTAAGCTCTCTCGCCTCTGTTCTTGTCATCCGTCCCCTCCCAGTGTTTTCTGTTCGCTGTTTCTCCTCCTTCTTGCCCTGTTTAGCTGCCTTTTCTGTGTTCTCGTGTCACTCTTCACCGCTCTCCAGGCAGGCCGTAACAAACCTTCACTGTCCTTACGCCACCTCAATTAACGCGTAGTATTTACGAGTGGCATGATCGCCTGCTAGATAGCCGCTTGTCTTCCAGTTGGTTGGGTCCTGTGACTGCCATTTCTGGATTGTCCGACCTTCCTCGATGCCAGGTCGACTGTGGTTTATATGAATGATGCGCGGAAGACATCTCGCGCTCCTAGCGCAGCATGACCCGGTAAAAATTGCTAACGACGCATCTCGAGAATGCCTCCTGGCGTACCTGTTGGAAGCAGCGCAACGGTCTCGAAACTGTTACCCCAAACACCTTGGACTGGCATGTCGGTGCCTGTTCCTCTGCCTGTTCCTCTTCTAAGCGCAAAGGTTGCCAGCTCGCGCTCGTTCCCGATTTTCACCTTACATCGTACCTCTTCCTTTGTGATTATCGAGCGTTGCGTGACAATGAGTGATGTGTTTTCCCACTTACTTCTCAGGCTGCTCGTTGTCATATTGATGCCTTCAGTATACTCTTCCATAGGTTCAAGTAAGGACTCCGACGCCGCAACAGGTCTACACCCTCAAACCATTCACAAGTGATGCGGCGCAGCTGAAATGTGCTACAACTGCCAGGTACCACGGCATGTCTAGACGATAGCGCTTACCACACCAAAACTACGAGCGCCGATTGTTGCGGATCGTTTCTCAAGCAAGGATCTGCTCTTGTGGAGAAATTTATACATGTACTCATCACAAGTTTCCTCATTTATCAAGACGAACAAACTGAAAGGTTTCCCTACTAGACCAGCGGCATAGGCGTCTGCGATGAGCTGTCAACCCTCATGTTAGTTACGTCCTGGATAACTTCCCTCTGAGAACATACCCTTTATGGATACATATGTCCCTGCTATGCAAATGAAAGCCCCCAGCCAGCACAGTCAACATCGCCAATGCCGTTCCAAACGGAACGCTTCCAAAATGCAGCTGAACCCTCCTTTCGAATGGTACGGTGTCGTGGATCAGAAAATCCCAGCTAGTTCCATAATGTATACCAAGCCGCAAACAGGGATGCAGAGATACCGATGAGGTACGAGAATATTGGCACGGCGACGGCAAAGAGAACCGCGATGAAGACGCCTGTAAAGCAGAGGGCACACCACACCGCCCATCCCAGAATTGTGTGCGAGTATAGATGGCTGGAACGGCGGAACAGACGGATGAAGAGTGTCTTTGCAGCTGTGTGGATCAGTATCCCCCCGGTGCTATCGTGGTTAGCGTTCGTCAGCCACTTCCTGAGCATAACGCTGTATAGACCGTACATCAGAAAATTAACCAACGCAATTGCAAAACTAGCTTTCGCCCAGTTCGGAGGAAGGGATAACAATGCGGGAGATTGCACGCCATTACCGATGTATGCATACATTACGATGCTGAAAACGACATAAAACGTAGTGGCGAAACCCTGGAGACAACAAGCCGCCTGCAGGCACAAGAAGTTCAGCATCGCATTGTGGTTGTAAGGTATTCACTGTTCACCTTCATAGCGTCCTGTGGTCTCCTCATTTCTGATATTAAGATGAAAAATCTGAGACGGTACGAAGGAATTGATAAGAGGAGCTACATCATCAATGCTTGCAGCCTACATGAAATGTCCTGAATAGAACGACTGACGCTCAGTCTCGCTTGGGATGAAACTGAAGG
>JAEVFL010000087.1:0-25923 GCA_021018615.1 Phlebopus sp. FC_14
CACCCCCTTATCAGATCGGCGATAACGTGTGGTTGAGTACTTCTAATTTAAAGCTTCCTCGACCTTCTCGGAAGTTTACTAAACGATGGCTTGGTCCATATGAAATTATGAAGCTGGTCGGCTCTAATGCCATTGAACTTCATCTTCCTTCCACATTGCACATTCACCCGATTGTGAATATTAGTCACATCAAACCTTATAAAGAGCATTTGCCTGGTCAACCGGCGCAACAACCTGGTCCGGTGGTCATTACCGAAGAGGGTGATCAAGAATATGAGGTTGATTACATTGTTGACTCTCGCTTGCGAGGTCGCCACCTCAAGTTCTTGGTATATTGGGTTGGTTATTCTGACGAGGAGTGTACTTGGGAGCCTGAGGCTAATCTGGGTAATGCTCGTGATGCTATTCGCGATTTCTATTGTCGCCACCCTTCTGCTCCTAGGAAGTTGCACATGGTTCAGTTGCATTTCGACTCTTTATTTTCTCCCTATGTTAATTATTGCTCTGTGACTTCTGCCCCATTTAATCGCCTGGAAGTCGATTCCTAGAAGGGGGGTGGTGTTACGAGGTATAATTTTTCCTTTATTTTTCTCTATTTTTCTCTTTCTTTTTGTGGTCACATGACTTATATCACATGCTTATTTAATCATGTGACTAGTGCATGTGACTCGATCATGTGACTGTGATCACGTGTGGCGAGGACTTATATTTAGGAATCACGTGACTAGGTCTAGACTAGCCTAGAACATTCTTATCTAGACTTACCTAGAACGGTCTGGACCATGACATCACCTGACGTCATATGGAACGTCATGGAATGCTGTGGAACATTCCTATGATATCATTTGTTTGTTAGATACAAACACTGTACTAGTATATAAGACTGAATGCCAACGCCCAGAGATCCTAGCTTGGTTCTCTTGGGACTACCCGTCTACGAGCGAACTTAAGTCTTTCCCCTCTTCTTCATACTCATCGTTGACGAGTTCTAAGTCAACGCTCTCTCTACCATCGTCCAAGCCTTCAAGTCAGGCTATAACTGATTTGTTTTCTCTGCTAAGTCCTAGTGTTCGATGTTATGAGAGGCTCAGTCCATCGCTCGTCTCAACTAGGCCTAGACCTGCCTAGAACATTCTATATCTAGATTTACCTAGAATGGTCTGGACCATGACATCATCACGACGTCATATGGAATGTTGTGGAATGTTTTGAAACATTTCCATTACTAATTATTTGTTCTATACAAATACTGTATCAGTATATATATTGGAATGCCATCGCCCAGAGACCTTAGCTTGGTTCTCTTGGGGCTACCCATCTACGAGCGATCCTAAGTCCTCTCATCATTTCACTCATTGTTGAAGAGTCTAATTCAACACTTTAACTCTTCACCCTTTCATGTCTTCAGGTCAGATGATAACTGATCTGTGTTCTTGAGCTTTGGTTTTTAGTGTTTAACGTTGTGAGAGCCTAGCACCACTGCTCGTCTCACCTAGGTTAGACTTTCTACCTGTTGAACTTATGTGCTCTTAGTAGCCGTAGTTCTAGTAGTATAGCAATACTAAGCATAATGTGCTCTCAAATGTAGCAGCAAATGCTAGTATAAATAATAGTAAATAGTATTAAAGCAAAGCCCAAATACTTACTCCAGCTGTATATAAGGCTCCCCTCCAGGAACCTCCAATAGATCCTTTTTATCCTTTCACCGCTATCACCTCTGAGTTTGCTGTCCTGTCCAACCAGATGAGTTAGAGCTTGCCCACTGCACCCATGATGTTAGTGCATGCCTAATAGATTATGAGCCCTGGATGCAGCATCGACCCATGTGCCTTCATGGCTACAGTTGATAGCACTCCAACTCACCTGGATCTCATTGCCATTTCATGACTTTAACATCGAATTTGATAGTGCCTTAAATGGCTACAAGCTGTAAGAGATAGTGTGCACATATTGTTGCTGCTAATCTTATGAGTTTAGAGTGCCATCATAGTAGCTTTCTTTTAAACTTGTTGTTGTGCATTACGTTGCTGACTTCGTTGTAACCAGAACCTATTATCAATATGTCCAAAGTCCTCTTTGACGTTGTTCCTGCTTTCAATGGCTCCAACTATCAAAGATGGTCATCCAAGATCTATGACTATCTCCTTGCTACTAACAATGCCTGGGTCCTTACAAAGACTTGAGCTGAAATTGAGAAAGATAACAGAGCCAACTGGAACTTCTCTGGCGCTAAAGCACAAGGAACAATTCATCTGCATCTTGAGGATGCAATTTGTCAGAAGTATGAATCCTTGGAAACTGCAAAAAAGCTTTGGGATGATCTCAAAGCTGAATACAGCAAACCTGGCCTCATGGCCATCTACTCTGACTTTCATGCAATGTTAGACACTGCCATTCCCTCCAACTCTCACTCTGCTCTTGCTTTCGATAAAATCGAAAGGTATTTCATGCGTCTATATAATGCAGAGTTTAAGGTTGATGAACATGTTTGAGCTATGATCATCATAAGCAAGCTCTCTTCTCACATGAACATAGTTGCTCAAATGTTCAATCAGAGCATGTCGTCTGACCTCCAATCCTTCAAAGTAAGCACCATCAAACAGATAGCTATATTGAGCTGACAATAGCACCAGAATATGTTGCACGTTGAGTGGAACAGAATGGAAAAACAAACCAAACAAAGAGCAGTGACCACTGACGTAGGCCACCATGGAGTCCACAAGACCCATTAAGTTTCACCAGTCCTCTATAGCAACCAAGGCTAGGACTTTAATGGTGAAACCATGAATATATTGAACTAAGGAAATAGGACAGGGAGAACGGTGCTACTTATATACCAAAGATATTGTGCATGGACCATGATCCGTGCCCCTCTAAGGTGAGCAAACTAAGTACTATATAAGGCAAACCCTGTACTAGTAAGGTAATATCCTTAACCCATATTCTAGATTGTAAGGCCTAGACCAAGTCTAGACTTACCCAGCCACCTGATAAGATAAAACAAGAGATAAGATGAGCGCCCACCTAGATAAGATAAGCACCATCAATAAGATAAGATAACAGAAAAATGAAGCTCCTTGAGTGCTAGTGATGTGAACGTCTCAGAATATGTCTCACAACCATCGCCATCATGGTGGCGATAATGTTAACAATTCTGAAGAAGATTGAAACAATCAGCGGCTCACATTTGTGGAGGGCGTACTGATATGAAGTATAACCAAGGTTGCTCTTAGGATGAGACACTGAGGAATAATACCCAAGAGGATTCGATGGAGTCCTCTGGTCGCTCCATTGAATCTTATATACTCTACTAGTGTTTGTCCATGTATACACTAGATCTAACCGATACTATGAAAGACATATGTTCCAGGCATGCATCAAGCATAGCCATGAAATGGAAAGGAATCATAACATGAGGGAAACATATGTAAAATGGAAGAAGAAGCATAAAGTGAGGATAACATGTGCTGCCACGATCACACATTAGATCGGTGAGGATCCCATGATGTGTGGCAGCCTATTAAATATGAAATAGGAGAAATGGGAAACATACGGTAATGGTGAGGCATAAGGCTATGAAAGCCTATGAGTCCGTGAAGGTGTGACATAGGGGTTATGTCCGTGTCGCGTGCAAGCAAGTTGCACATATCACGTCACGTGACCAGTCACGTGATCTGGAAAAAGACTTAGATGTTTCTAAGTCGTGAGTATAAGCACGCTAGGCGCTAAAGGAAGAAAAATAGAGAAAAATAGAGGAAAAATTCATATCGTAACAAAGATACAAAGAAAATTAGTGCCATCAAGCGCAAGCAGCCTGACCAAAGCTTCCAGCAGCAGCAGCAATAGCAGCCCCAGCCTAACAGTGAGGGCATTAGCAGCAGCACTGACCAGAAATGAAAAGGTGGCAAGTATTGTGGCCACCGCTCTAGCAAAGATGGCAAAGCTAAAGAGGATCAGAGTAAGACCCAATATTCGCACATGCTCACTCCCATCATGGAGCCTCCCATCATACACCTTCCACTGTCGAAAACAATGTCAACCAAACCATTGCAGATATAGCTGACCTCAACGATATCATTAATTTGTATGGCATGGACAAAGAAGATGCAGAGGACTTCAACTTCTTCTAAATGATGAGACAAATTCCCTCACTATCACTGCTGCACCAGGATGCTAATACATTAACTACTGCTTGTACTTTTGCGCGATCCCATATAGTTAATTGCTGTCCTGTAATTATACCAAGCACTACATCCAATACAAGCTCTTGTGTTCACTCTTCTACAGTGAAATGTGCACATTGTGAGGATCAAGAACTAAACCATCAACGATGGCTGTTAGACTCAGATGCATCATCTCACTGCACTTTCGAAATGAGCAACTTTGTCGACTATGAGACTATATATAAAAAATCAAAGTACTGTGTAGCCACTGCAAATGGTTCCTCCTGGTTCACTGGGAAAGGTACTATTATCCTCTGACATTGTCTAAGCTCTGGGAAAATACAAGACGCTCATCTATATCCTGTTTACTATATGAAAGATCTAACTACTCATCTCTTGTCAATGGGGACATTCTTGAAGTCAGGATTAATACTGAATGGCAATGCCAGAAGCATATACCTACTTGATAGCTCTGGAAAGAAGTTTATGAACTTCTGATCTGGACCTTTTTGGGATATAGTAAATTTGTTATCAGCAACTATGATTGCTCAACCCCTAATCACCATATACAGTGTTGGTTACAATACCATACACAGGTGTCTTGCGCACTCTTCTAAGGACATACTGCAATGTGCTCCAAAGCACACAACAGGATTTCCATCCATTGAGTTTCCTAGAGACGAGTCTATATGTCCTGGCTACACATTGGGTAAAATGCCTAACAGATTGTTCCCTCACATTGAATGTTATGCCACTAAGTCGTTTGAACTTATTCACTCAGATTTAAATTCCTTTCCCACTCTATCTCATAGGAAGTACAAGTATATCATCACTTTTCTCGACAACTACACATCTCATGCTTGAGTTCTTAACCTACATACCAAAAACACTGCTATAAACACAACAAAGCAGTGGATGTCATATGTCCACAATCAGTACAACGCCCAACTCAAAGGCTGAATGTCTGATGCAGGTGATGAATACAAATCTGAGACCTTTGATCAGTTCATTAAGGACCGAGGTTTGAATACCAATTTGATAACAAAGGATCCCAGAGGCATGCCCATCTGATGCTGGTCCGAAGTGTGATGGTCCGAGCTACATTGGTAGTCTGGTGCTTTGTATTGCTGAGCAAAGTGGCCTGCCTTGTTACATTTGTAGCAGTCCACCTGGAGCTGTCTCCTCTCAGGCTACTTGCTCTTTTGTGCAGTACCAATGTCCATTGCATCACCACTGGTACTGTATGTTTTACCTCCACGGCTGGAGAAAGAGTGGTTTTGTACATTGCAAATTCTGGTCATCAGATGCGACAAATCAAAAGCATGTCAGCTGATCACTGGCGTGGCATGGATTTCAAGGAGGCCAAGGCCTTCTTCTTTGATATGCACAACTCGGAGATGAAGGCTCAGGGAAAAGCCTTCAGCCCTTGAACACAAGGATAGTTTAGGTGCCACATCTCTGGCTGAAACAATCAGCGGCTTACATGGTGAAGTGCATACTGAAATGAGTTATAACCAAAGTTGCTCTGAGTATAGAGGCTGAAAGGGTAATAACCAAGAGGATTCGATAGAGTCCTTTGGTCACTTTATTGACTCTTATATACTCTACTAGTGTTTATCCATGTGTACACTAGATCTATCGATAGGATGAAAAACATATGTACCAGGCATGCATCAAGCATAGCCATGGAATGGAAGGGAAGTAAAACATGAGGAACACGCATGTAGAATGGAAGAGAATCATAGATAGGAGGTAAACATGTGCTGCCACGATCATACATGAGATCGGTGAGGATTCCATGATGTGTGGCAGCCTATTAAATATGAAATAGGGGAAATGAGAAACATACAGTAAAGGTGAGACATAAGGCTATGAAAGCCTGTGAGTCCATGAAGATGTGACATAGGGGTTGTCCATGTCACGTGCAAGCAAGTTGCACATATCATGTCACATGATTAGGGAAAAGACTTAGATGTTTCTAAGTCGTTGGGCATAAGCGCGCTAGGCACTAAAGGAAGAAAAATAGAGAAAAAGAGAGGAAAAATACATATCGTAACACTGGCAGACAGCAGACAGCACCCAAAAGCATCTGTCAGGAAGTCTAAGCCTGTGACTCAAACAGGGCATAAATGTGTTAACAATGTGGACAATTTCTCTTCTTGTACTAATAGGTTTTCTGTTCTTGATATTTTTGATACTTCTGATAGTTTAGTTTTGTCTCGAGTTCTTGATACATGTGCAATAGGTAGTTCTAAAAACATAAAACAATCTACAAAAGAAGAAAAAACAAAATCACAAAAAAATAGTTTAGTTTCTCTTTTCTCTAATTTCTTGAATATGTATGTAGAAGGAGGGTCCTCCTTATGAGGCTCAGCTGTTCAACCAGTGCTTAATTCTCTGAAAACAAAACAAAATACTTTATCTATCAACTCTCTGGCCCCTGGAGATAATTTCCCTGAATGGATCCTTACTAGATCGGTATTTCTAAAGAAAGAACTCAAGATCCCAATCAAAGCAACAGACAAACACATGGATGTTGACACCACATCATCCATTCAGATGTAGGCACTTCTAGATTGCAGAGCAAACTCTATTTTTGTCAATTATCAATGGGCTAAACAACAAGGCCTCATGTTATGTAAGTTGCCAATACCAATCCCGGTTTTTAATGTTGGTGGTACAAAGAACCGAGCAGGAGACATTACTCATATCACAGAAATCCATATGGAATACAAAGGTCACAAAGAAGTAGTTCAAGCCGAAATCTCAGATCTAGGCACTGCTGCGATCATCCTCGGATACACTTGGCTCAAGTTTCATAATCCTAACATTAACTGGCAAACGGGAGAAGTTAAATTAAATTGATGCCCTCAATCTTGTTATCAATTATCTAATCATGCTATGTGCCTTGCTTCAATGGAACTAGATGAAGAAGTCAAAGCTGTCTCAAAATGAAAAGGTCTTATCAGTAACCTTGAAACTAATGACTCATAGAAGAAGCTTTGAAGTATAGTCATGTTAGAAACACTGATCAAGGAACTGATTTCTAGCATCTACCACAAGGACTTTTATGACACTTTCTTGAAGAAAGAATTTGAATGCATGTCAACATGCAAGCTGTAGGATCATGCAATCGACCTAAAAGAAGACTTCAAACCTAAGAAAGACAGAATGATTCTCCTTTTAGCTCAGGAGCAGGATGAAGTTAAATCATTTATTGAAGATCAGCTCTCAAAGAGCTATATTAGATCATCTAAATCATCTTAGACATTACCTGTCTTTTTCATTCCTAAAAAGAAAAGCACCAAGTAGATAGTACAAGATTACCACTATCTGAATAAAGGAATGGTTAAAAATAATTATCCCTTGCCCCTGATTAGTCAGTTTGTTGACAAGCTTAAGAGTGCAAGATATTTCATAAAAATGGACCTTCGATGGGGATATAACAATATACATATCAAGGAAGGTGATGAATGGAAGGCAGCCTTTGTCTGTCATCTAGGTTCATTTGAACCCCTTGTCATGTTCTTTGGTCTCTGTAATTCGCCAGCTACGTTTCAAGCTATGATGAATGAGCTATTTGTGGATATGGATAATATTGTTGTTATCTACATGGATGATCTTTTAGTTTATACAAAATTGGACAATATCAATGAGCATCACAAAGCAATAGCACATGTGCTATAGTGGCTCAAAGATAATGATTTATTCATCAAGCCGGAGAAGTGCTTCTTTGACAAGATAGAAGTAGAATTCCTCAGTATGATTGTAATTCGTGATGGCATTCACATGGATGAATCAAAAGTAAAAGCAATCCAGGAGTGGCCAGTACCATGAATGGTCAAACATGTCCGTTCTTTCCTTGGTCTCACTAACTTTTACCATTGCTTCATATTCAGTTATGCTAGAATTGCAAAACCTCTCACGGACTTAACACATAAAGATCTCCAGTGAAACTGGGGAGATAAAGAACAACAAGCATTTGAAATGCTCAAAGAACACTTTATGACAGCATCTGTTTTGATTTATCTGGATATTGATGTGGAGTTCTGCCTAGAAACCGATGCCTTGGATTTTACCACAGAAGCTGTCTTATCTATGAAATGTCCCAATGGTGAATGACAACTATGCGCCTTTAGTTTCCATGCTCTATTAGTTCAAGAGCGGAATTATCAGGTCACAGATAAGGAAATGCTCGCCATTATCCATGCATTAGAAATGTGGAGATATTATTTAGAAGGTGCTTGGCACAAATTTGAAATTTGGTTCAATCACAAAAATTTATGAAATCTCAAGATCTGAATTGAAGACAAGCACGATGTGTTACAGGGTGTAATTTTTCCTTTATTTTTCTCTGTTTTTATCTCTCTTTTTGTGGTCACATGACTTATATCATGTGCTTATTTAATCATGTGACTCTGCTCATGTGCAACAAGGACTTATATTTAGATATCATATGACTAGGCCTAGACCTGCCTAGAACATTCTATACCTAGACTCATCTAGATCGGGCTGGACCATGACATCACTATGACGTCATATGAAATGTTGTGGAATGTTGTGGAACATTCCCATTACTAATTATTTGTTCCCTACAAACATTGTATTAGTATATATATTGGAATGCAATCACTCAGAGACCTTAGCTTGGTTCTCTTGGAGCTACTCATCCACAACCATGCTAAGAAATTCCTTTACTCATCATGCTCTTCATTGATGAGCTTAAGTCAACTTTTACTCTTCACTCATCCACGTCTTCAAGTGAGATGTTAACTGATTTGCTTTTCTCTGTCTTTGTTTTTGTGCTTGATGTTGTGAGAGCCTAGTGCCGTCGCTCATCTCACGATGGTCCTTGTATCTCATGAGATTTGACTTTACCTTAGTCTACAAGGTAGAAACCTCCATGATGAAAGCTGATGCTTTATCCCAACATTGTGATCACTCCAATGGAGTTGAAGATGACAACAAGGGCATTACTGTAATTCCTCCTGAAAAGATCAGGGCTCAACACATTGTTGTAGAAGCCGAAGAACAGTCTATCATTGAATGAATCAAGACACTATTTAAAGACTTAGATTTAGGATCTAATTATAAGCTCCAGGATGGGCTCTATTTCAGGAACAATCGTATCTATGTTCCTGGTGATGCCAAGCTTTGCCAAGACATCCTCACACTCCATCACAACAATCCAGTTGTAGGTCATCCTGGTCAGTCAAAGACACAGGAATTGATGGAACATAATTATTATTGGCCTGGTTTACAATGATCATGGCTCTTGAAATGGTCAAATTGTATTTGTAGCATGTTTGGAAGCACCATGGTCTTCCTACAACTATTGTTTCAGATCACAGTCCACAATTCGTGTCTCAGGTCATGTACGAATTAAGAAAATTCTTAGGGATCGAGCTTAAGCTCTCCATAGCTTTCCACCTACAAACAAACGGGCAAACTGAATGGATGAACCAGGTGTTACAGGAATATATCCATCTTTTTATTGCTGAAAAGCCATATGATTGATCTGATTGACTAGCGCTGGTGCAATTCTCCTATAACAAGCACTAGGACTCGCTTGGAAAATCTCCATTTGAGGTCACTCGATCCTACAAACCAAGGATGGGTGTTGAACCACTCCAGTTCAAGGTCCCTGCAGCCGAGGATCTCGCTTCTAATATGGAGAAAACATTCAAGCAAGCTCATAAAAACCTAGAGAAAGTGCAAGTCACTATGAAAAAGAAAGCCAATTGTCATAGATCATAGCCACCTCCTTATCAGATCAGTGATAAAGTGTGGCTTAGCACTTCTAACTTAAAACTTCCTCAACCTTTCTAGAAGTTCACTGAACAATGGCTTGATCCATTGTCATATTCCATGTGAAAACACAAGTCTTTTCTGCCCAGTTTACGCACACACAACCTGCTTTCACATGTTTTCCATCTCTCCACATATTTTCCAACTAACCCTAACTTCTCTGACTATGCATATTAGCAGAAAACGATTGGAAACATCGGAGCAAAGATCACCTGATTGGAAACCACACTGTCTAGCTCTGTCTTGCTTGCAAGTCGTGCACCATATGGTCCTCTCGCTATGTTACATGTTTTCTATTACATATTCATATCTTTCTGACTCATCTATCTTCTTTTCTGACTCATTCTCTGTGCTCCCTGACTCATTCTATCCATTCCTTTGTCATACTGCTTAGGTTCACAACAGGATTTCGACTTAGAATAATTCTGATAGACTTTTCCTCACAGTATATAAGGGTCAGAGTATACATATACTTTTCCCCAGTTTGAATATCATCTAAATTACTCTCTCAGTATTTTCCTAAGTCTCCTTAATTCTTCCTCTGCTCTCTACACCTCTAAAATATGAGGCTGAACTCATGCAAGGGCACAGCATGCAAGCTGAAGCCAAAGTCCCACTCCTCTGACTCTTCGTGTGTTCCTACGTTTTCCACTTCCTATACTGATCATTTCTCCACATTGAAAACTCTGGAAAACACCAGGAGGGACTGGATTTGACACTCATACAAAATTATGAAGCTAGTCAGCTCTAACGCTGTTGAACTTTGCTTACCTCCCACAATGCACATTCATCTGGTTGTAAATATTAGTCACATCAAACCTTATAAAGAGTGCTTGCCCGGTCAACCGGTCCAACAACCTGGTCTGATAGTTATTATCGAAGAGGGTGACCAAGAATATGAGGTTGATTACATTGTCGATTCTCGCTTGCAAGGTTGCTGCCTCAAATTTTTGATACATTGAGTTGGTTATTCAGATGAGAAGCGTACTTGGGAATCTGAGGCTGACCTAAGTAATGCTCGCAATGCTATTCACGATTTCTATCATCGCCACCCTTCCGCTCCCAGGAAATTGCATATGGTCTAGTCCAATTCAACTCTTTATTTGCTCCTTATGTTAATTATTGCTCTGTGGCTTCTGCCTCATTTAATCACCTAGAAGTTGATTCCTAGAAGGGGGGTAGTGTTACAGGGTATAATTTTTCTTTTCTTTTTCTCTGTTTCTCTCTCTCTTTTTATGGTCACATGACTTACACCCATGTGCTTATTCATCATGTGCTGGATCACATGACTCGGTCATGTGACTTGCTCATGTGCAACGAGGACTTTATATTTAGATATCATGTGATTAGATCTGGACCATGACATCATCATGACATCATATGGAATATTGTGAAATGTTGTGAAACATTCTGCTTACATATCTATTTGTTCCATACAAATAATAGCAGCATATATAGTCTGCAAATGCCAACACCCAAGAGTCTCTAACTTGGTTCTCTTGGAGCTACCCGTCCACAAGTGGCTCTAAGTTTTCCCTCCTCACTCTGCTCATTGTCGATGAGCCTAAGTCGATGCCACTCATTCATCTGCTGCTGTTTTCAGGTCAGACATAAACTGATCTGGTTTCTTGAACTTTGTGTTTTAGTGTCAGGCGTTGTGAGAGCCCAGTGTATTGCTCATCTCAAAACCAAGTTGGGACTCTGGGATATTTGCATTGTAGACTATATACACTGCTTATGTTTATACTGAACAAATAATTAGTAATGAGGAATGTTTTACAACATTCCACAGTGTTTCATATGACGTCATGATGATGTCATGATCCAGACTAGTCTAGGTAACTTTAATTCTAGAATGTTTTAAGCGAGTCCAAGCCTAGTCACGTGATAACTAAATATAGAGTCCTCATTGTAGGTGATGTAAGTCACATGAGTAAATAAGCACGTGATCCAAGTCATGTGATCAAGAGAAGAGAGAGAGAAACAGTGAAAAATAAATGAAAAATTATATTTATAATACAGATATCCAGAGTGATGGATATCCACATCTGCATAATCCTATTAGTAGCTAGTGGAACAAGGCAGCTGATCAGGCAGCTCAAAACATAGGAAAGTCAAATAGAAAGTATCTTTTCCATGCTCTCTGTCAATGGACCAAGGTCTATATCATGAATTGGCAAGTACTACCATTGCAGAAGTTGTCAAAGCATTTGATCTGCCACATTGAGGATGAGTTACTTGCTGCAGAATTAAAGCTTCACCTTCAGAGCATTGGAAAATTTATCCATGTATAGGACATTGTACATTATATTGATGCACCTGAGAACATGGCATGTCTTCATTTTCAAAAGCCAATCTCCATGAAAACTACATAGAATTGGATAAAGATTCTTGGTTACTGCTGGAAGAAGAAACCTAAGGGACAGTACTCAGATGATCACAAATGTGATGATGTCGTTGTTTACTGTTAAGGTGTCTTTATTCCTACCTGGTTTCGCTATTATCCACAAATGTGGAAATGGAAGGTAGATAATCCTTCCATAGAAGATCTTGATGAAGTCACCAATTTCAAGTCCTCTTCAAGTTGTCAGGTTGTCATGTGATTCCACAATGGATCTACATTCTATGCAAATGATAAATGGAAGCTAAGTTGGGTTCATCAATCTGAGACTACAGTACTACAACCAAAGGAAGAGGGGACTTCTCTTATGATTGCAAATTTTGTTTCTATAGACTATGGATGGCTCAACCTCCCCTGATGAAATGAAGAATGCTTAGGTCCTGTTTAAGGTGGAAAAAGGCTGTGATAGCTACTTTACCAATGACAACATCCTCGCTCATATTCAAAAGACCATGAATATTGTGGAAAAGTATTACCATTATGAAGACCATGTTTTTGTCCTCGACAATGTGACCACTCATCTCAAACATGCAAATGACGCCCTTACTGCTTGTCACATGTCAAAATATCCTTCAGCAGATTGGATGATTTTCAAAATTGTGTGTGATAGCAATGGAAAGTCCATTTGTAGTGATGATGAGAAATTTATCAAGGAAAAAATTTAGATGGCTAATGCATGACTTTCTGATGGCACAACATAGTCTTTATACTTTTCCGATGACCATGAGAAGATAGAGTGGTTCAAGGGAATGGCACAGATCTTTGTTGAGCATGGCTATATAAATGCATCTCAGATACAGGCAGAGTACAAAGACTTCAAATGTTCACTAGACAAAACAGACTGTTGTTGTTGGCAGCTTCTCTACAACCAGTCTGATTTCAAACAAGTGAAGTCTCTTGTCCAAACAACATGCTGAAGTCATGGATTTAAGGTCCTATTTTTATCCAAATTTCATTGCAAGCTCAACTTCATTGAGCAATATTGTGAAACACTCAGCAGCTCATATGACAGCAAGGGCATATTGAAGTTGCTCTTTGAACTCAAGACATAGATGCGACTGAGGAAAGACTTCAGGAGGATTTGATGGAAATCCCCTGGTCACTGCATTGGCCTGTATATACTATACAGGTGTTTGTCCATATATCTACCAGATCTACCAATAGAATGAAAAGTATAAAGCAAAAGCATGTATCAACACAAGGAAAACATGTGTGGAATGGAAGTGAAAGCATAACATGAGAAGAACATGCACTGCCACATTAATATGGTGTATAGACCATGAGGTGTGGCAGCCTATTAAATATGAAATAATGGAAATGAAAAACATATGATAAAAGGGAGGCATGGGTCTGTGAGTCCGTGAAGATGTGAAACATATGCATAGGGGCTAGTCCTTGCATCAACTGGGTCCAGACTAATTGTATCAAGTCACATGATCAGTCACATGATTAAGAAAAGAGACTTAGTTGTTTTTAAGTCTTGAGAATAGGCACTCTAGGTGCTAAGGGCTTAATAAATTAGAATAAATAGAAAGAAAAAGAAAATAAATAGAGGAAAAATTCATATCATAACATGTTGGAGTTATTTAAAGACATATCTACTAAATGATGAATCACCCAGTGACCAAGGCAGATTTAAAGTACAATGTGGTGGTGGTACTAAAAGTAGTTCCTGTGTTGACAATATGGTGGTATGTACATATGTTGATTTTCAGTTGCATTGAACCACTTTTGATAATTTGATCAAGATTTGCAATCCACTGTGCATGTTTTATTGATGCTTATCATAGAAGGCTCAATGGCACTTGGGCTACATGGACAATCAAGAAATACCTTGGACACTGTTCTCTCTGAGAACATTATGCATGAATTTGATGATGCACATTTATAATAACTATATATAGTATTTATTGCTTGGCCTTCCAATTTATTATTTCAATGACTTAAGTTCATCAAGTGTGCAGTCCA
The DNA here is from genome assembly GCA_021018615.1 of Phlebopus sp. FC_14. Taxonomy (NCBI): domain Eukaryota; kingdom Fungi; phylum Basidiomycota; class Agaricomycetes; order Boletales; family Boletinellaceae; genus Phlebopus; species Phlebopus sp. FC_14. The sequence goes on from JAEVFL010000087.1 coordinate 14,341, forward strand.
CTGTTGTCATCTGATATACTTATATACTTGCTGAGTTTCAGTGCAATTGATAAGCACTCAGCATGATTTTTCATGCATAGCATTACAGACTGTTGAAACACTTAGCAGCTTACATGATGAGGGAAGCATACTAAGGTTGCTTGTTGGTGGCTTTGGACAGTGACTTTAAGACGTAGAGCTCTGAGGATAAGACTTAAAAGAATTTGATGGAAATCCTCTGGTCACTGCATTGGTCCTCATGTACTACTCTACTGTTTGTCCACATATCTACTGGATCTACCAATAAGATGAAGAACATATGGTAAAGCATGTATCAATATGAGGGAAACATGTGCAGAATGGATGAAAAAGCATAGTCCTTGTTTCAATCGGATCTGGACTAATTGTATCAAGTTACATGCTCCAGGTCATGTGAGTAGGAAAGAGACTTAGACATTTCTAAGTCTTGATAATTAGTACACTGGGTGCTAAGACTTAATAAATTAGAATAAATAGAAAGAAAAAGAAAGTAAATAGAAGAAAAATGCATATTGTAACACTACCCTCCTCCTAAGGATTGACTTCCAGGTGATCAAAGGGAGTGTCATGAGTGGTAGAGACAGTTAAATTATTGAAAGGTTGGAATAATGATAAGAAATCCAAGTAAGCCATGTATAGCTTATGAGGAGCTGAGGGATTTGCTTGATGGAATGCCACAACTGCATCAGAAGCATTAGCCAGGTTACTAGCAGGTTTCCACATTCTATCTTCATCTATATAGCCCCTCTAGTGGACTAAGTATTCGAGTCAGTTACCCTGTTTGCGAGATTTGACCACATAATCTACTTCATATTCTTCATCTCTGTCCTCAGTAACTTCAATGGGTCCAAGGGCAATGACTGGTTGCTTAGGCAAGTGCTCTTTATAAGGCTTGACCCATGAAATATTCACTGTAGGATGAATATACATAAACTTTGACAGCTTAAGTGTCAACACATTAGAGCTAACCAATTTGGTGACCTTATAGGGTTCAATTCAATATTCAGTTAATTTATGTGAAGCTCTCAGCAGGCACAGGTTACTTGTGTTGAGCCAAACTTTATCCTCAATGATGTATTCAGAGGCATCTGATCTGTGCTTATCAGCTTGCACTTTCATCTGCTTCTGAGCTTCTAATAAATTAGCTTTTATTTCTTTCAAAGTCTTGACCATTTCTTCAGCAAAGTCATCAGCAGCTGATGCCTTAGACATATGTTGCTCAAAGCCCAATATTGGATCATAAGACCGTATAACTTCAAAAGAAGTTTTCTTTGTAGAAGCCTGCTTTTTAGTATTGTATGAGAATTGAGTGATGACAAGCCAATCTGTCCAATCTCCTTCTTTTTCTACATAGAACAACCAAAGATATTGTTCTAAATCTTGGTTCATTTGTTTCATCTGATCATCTGTCTGCAGATGATATGCAGTTGATAACTTAGGGGTAATATCTAATCATTTACACAATGTGCACATTACTTCTGTAGCAAATTGTGGTCCACAATCAGATATGATCATTCTAGATAGATCATGTGACAGCTGTTACGATATGTATTTTTTCCTCTATTTTTCTCTATTTTTCTTTCTTTAGTGCCTAGTGCGCTTGTACTCAACGACTTAGAAACATCTAAGTCTTTTCCTAATCACGTGACTGGTCACGTGACATGATATGTGCAACTTGCTTGCATGCAACATGAACAGCCCCTATGTCACAACTTCACGGACTCACAGGCTTTCATAGCCTTATGCCTCACCTTTACCGTATGTTTCTCATTTCACAAGTTATTTGATATTTAATAACTGCCACACATCATGGGATCCTCACCGATCTCATGTATGATCGTGGCAGCACATGTTATCCTCATTTCATGCTTCTCCTTTCATTCTACATATGTTTCCCTCATGTTATGATTCCTTTCCATTCCATGGCTATGCTTGATGCATGCCTGGTACATATGTCTTTCATATTATCGGTTAGATCTAGTGTAAATATGGACAAACCCCTGTACAGTATATAAGGACCAATACAGCGACCAGAGGATCCCATTGAATCCTCTTGGGTCTTACTCCCTTCAGCCTCTCAGTCTAAGGAACAACTTCAGTTTGACTATATCTCAGTACGCCCTCATAAGCAATGTGAGCCGCTGATTGTATCATTAGGATTCGATCATTATCTAACTGACCTTGTTCGCGATGCTTGCCGGTCAAGACCACTGCAAGCAATAAGTACACTCTGACGTTCTTGAAGTGAAGGCTTACGGACTAACGCTTTAGTGACACTGGCTAGTGTCTTCCAACAGATCATCCGAATCTCGTCCCGTCTCTTATGCAGAGGAGCATGGAGAACGATGCATCTCGTCCGTAGAGCAGTCGACGTTGTCAGACAATGGTCAAGGGCAATGGGCAGACCAGGAGCAGTGGTTCGAAGGAGAGTTAGAACTCAACTTGCTTGCTACAGAAGTCGAAGAGGACCAAGCCACCCTCGCCCCTATTCCATCATCTCAACCCCCTTCTCGCTCGACTTCGGTAGATCTGAACGATGCACCACCCGCCGCTTACCCTCAATTGCCGCATTTTATCAATCGGCTATTCGTCCCACACGTGCTCGTCGACGAATACATACGTCAGGTAGAGGCAGGGCTTATTGAAGAAGGAGAGGGTCCCCGCAGAGCAGAAGAAGTTAGGGCTAGGTACCGTACCCCTACCCCATTCCCCGCACCATGTCCACGTCGGGCAAGACGCACTTACTTTCCCATTGATCCCGCACATGTACATCGGGACTACTTTGAAGAATTCCTCCCCAACTTTTTTACGTCCACGCTTACGTCCTCGCTGCATCCTTAAAGAAGTAAGGCGCCGCCCCCATATACTCACATGCGACCCCTTGATCTACAATCAAGAATTACAATACTTCATTTAAATCTTTATGTACAAATTTTCTTGAATCAAAATGTCGCAAGCCGTCTTTGATATCTTGGACAATCCCCAAGCAAATTGGGAAGATAAAATCGCCGCTGCTAGACAGGGCATGTTTGATCAGAGCCGGATTATAAATCAGCTCAACAATAGGATCGCTGCTCTGGAACGAACAGGTGCAGCAGGAGGCTCAGCCTCAGCTTCTACGAGTACGGGGGGAGTGTATTCAAAGAAGATTGAAGTATTCAATGACCCAGGTGAATATGACGGGTCAAAAGCGAAGTTTGAAGAGTGGTGGGCCAAGATGCGGGCTTGGCTTAACATAAATGCACACGCAATCATGCCGGGCTCACATGAGGCAGTCCTGGCCGTCCTCTCCCATTTGAAAGGGCCAAAAGCAGGTCCCTTTGCTCAAACGCGGATCATTAAAGGGGATGCGTACACATGGGCCTTGATGGTGGCGGAGATTGAAGGTCTCTTCCGTTCCACCAATCAAGTTGATTGGGCACGTAGTCAGCTAAAGGGGCTGCTACAAAATAAAATGTCAACAGACGATTTCATCGTCAAATTTGAAGCATTGTACCAGCAAGCTGCGATAGACGAATCACATGCTATTTTCATGCTGGAAAATAATGTCAGAAGGGGCATCATCGCCCAAATATTCAAGGAAGGCAAAAGAAAGGCTAAAGTAGCCGAATACATTGCCGAAATTAGACGCGTCGGGACCGCTCAAGAGTCCCTTGATTTCATCATGGGTGCCACTATCCGAAGAACGTCTCAGGCACGTGGCGACCCTAACGCTATGCAAATAGATGCCACCCAAAGAGGGTCGTCATCAAAATTAACATGTTACAATTGTGGTGGACCACATGGGGTGAAGAACTGCCCCAAGTCAAGAGTTCAATGTCCCTCTTGCAAATGGCTAGGGGGCAAACACAAAAATGAATGCCGCGGCAGCCACCAAGTGTGCGTCGTCGAACCAGTATGAGAAGAGCTCAAAAGGAAAGCCCCACGTGGCAACAATCCTTTTGTGGCTATCCGCAACATGTCCTATGACGAAATGAGGGCATATTTTTGGGACATGAAAGATGTCCATGACAAGGGAAAAGGTCGTGCCGCATGAACGAACTGGGTGTTCGTGCGGTCACATTTGACGAATATTTATCCAACCGCTTCTCCATCCTTGAGGTCGAAAAACCTAGGGAAAGCACGGATGAGTCGGATGATGTTTTATTTTCTCAATGCCAAACTGGATCCTCTTCTGTGAAGGGGCTCGGCCGGGGCTTCAAACCGGTACTTAATTCAGTTTCAACAAAATCACAAAAAAATATGTCAGACGAAGAAATCTCAGATGACTTTTTTCTTGAGAACGCTCAACATGGAGAAGGAGATCTTAATGAAGATCAAAGTTGCATCCTCCCATGATAAGAAGGCTTACGTTGCCGCTGACGCACTACTCGATTGCGGCACTAACGTTATTTTCATTGATAAGAAGTGGGCCACAAGCCAAAAACTACCGCTCACTCTCTTACGAAATCCCATCCCCGTATTTAACGTTGACGGATCAAAGAACTCGGCTGAAAACGTCACACATTCCACCAAGCTAATTATAGACTATGAAGGACACAGGGAACGCGTTACCGCAGAGGTTACGGATCTAGGACGTAATCAGATCATCCTCGGGTACACGTGGTTGAAGAAGCATAATCCTGAAATAGATTGGGAAAAGGGTGAAGTAAAGATGATGCGATGCCCCAGAAGTTGCCATCTATTAAGGGAAAAGAGTGTTTTCCTTCGTGTTCTGGAAAAAGAAGAAGAAGAGGCTGCTTATCATGCCTACGCTATACGAGCTAGCATTGAAGCGCCTAAGAAAACAGAAAAGACTATTGAAGAAATGGTGCCTAGCGCATACCATCAATATTACGGACGGTTCTCAAAAGGAGAATCTGAATGCATGCCAATTAGAAAACCATGGGACCATGCCATTGACTTGAAGGATACATTTGTTCCTAAGAAAGGAAGAATGATTCCCCTCTCAGTAGAAGAGCAGAAAGAAGTTTCTAGCTTCATTGATGAACAACTGAGGAAGGGTTACATACGACCTTTGAAGTCCCCTCAAGCTTCCCCTGTTTTCTTCGTGCCAAAGAAGGAAGGCACCAAATGCATGGTTCAAGATTATCGTTATCTAAACGAGCACACCGTCAAGAATAATTATCCGCTCTTGCTGATTTCCCAATTAGTGGATAAGCTGAAAGGAGCTAAGCTATTTACGAAGATGGATTTACGATGGGGATATAACAACATTCGCATCAAGGAAGGCGATGAGTGGAAAGCTGGCTTTGTATGCTTCCGCGGTGCCTATGAACCCCTCGTTATGTTTTTTGGGTTATGCAATTCACCTGCCACGTTCCAAGCAATGATGAATGAAATCTTTGCCGACATGGATGACGTAGTGGTGGTATACATTGATGACCTGCTAATATTCACGAAGACCGACGACGTTAAGGAACACGAAAAGATCGTTAAAGAAGTCCTACGCCGATTGGAAGAAAATGATTTATTTATCAAACCAGAGAAGTGTACCTTTACAGTACCAGAAGTCGAATTCCTCGGTATGGTAGTCAGCCGAGATGGAATTAAGATGGACGACTCCAAGGTTAAGGCTATCCTGGAATGGCCTGCGCTGAAGAATGTGAAAGGAGTTAGGAGTTTCCTCGGACTCGCCAATTTCTACCGAAGGTTCATCCAAGGCTATGCCCAAGTGGCTAGACCCTTAAATGATCTAACAAAGAAGGATACACCCTTCGTGTGGAAAGAAGCACAACAAGAAGCATTTGATATGCTAAAGAAGAAGTTTACGTCCACTCCTATACTATCCTTTCCAGATGAAGACAGTCGCTTCCGTCTTGAATGTGATGCATCAGACTTTGCAACAGGTGGAGTCTTATCTATTGAGAAAGATGGCCTATGGCATCCGGTTGCCTACACCTCACGATCCATGACCCCTGAAGAGAGGAATTATCCAATTGCCGATAAAGAGATGCTCAGCATGATTCAGGCTCTCGAAGCATGGAGACATTATTTAGAAGGTGCCAAATATGAATTTGAAATCTGGAACGATCACAAGAATCTCCAGTATTTCATGAAGGCACAAAATCTTAACCGTCGCCAAGCGCAATGGGCACAATATTTATCTAGGTTCAACTTTAAACTCATCCACAAAGCTGGAACCTCGATGGGAAAAGCCGATGCCTTATCTAGACGAGAAGATCACATGATCGGCATTGAGGATGACAATAAAGGAGTAACCATATTAACGCCAGAGAAGATTAGGGTGACCATCTTGATCTCCGATGAAGGCGATAAGATCAAACAACAGGTTCTTGACGCAATGCACAAGCTGAAAGAATCAGAAGTACAGACGTTATGCGAGAAGTTCCACATTCATGATGACAGTGATGGAATTCTCTATGATGAAAAGATGAGAATGTATGTGCCTGACGACGAAGGTCTACGGCAATCAATTATTATGTTGCACCACGACACTCCGGTTGCTGGACATCCAGGAGTTGAAAAGACAATAAATTTGCTGACATCAACGGCCAAAGATTATGTTTTCCGTTGCAATAGATGCGCACGAATGAAAGGGAGCAATCAGCCTCCCGCTAGCAAATTACATCCCTTGGAAGTCCCTACGATACCTTGGGAAGACGTATCAGCAGACTTCATTACAGATCTGCCTGATTCCAATGGATTCGACTCCATCCTCGTGATGATGGACAGGTTTTCCAAAGAAGTTGAATTCATTCCATGTTTAAAAATGACGACAGCCCTTGACACGGCTTGTCTATATTTAACCAACGTGTGGAAGGCACATGGCCTACCCTGCACTATCATATCTGATCTTGGACCGCAATTTGCCGCGGAAGTAATGCGTGCATTGTGCAAACGATTAGGAATAACCCCTAAATTATCCACTGCATATCATCCGCAGACAGATGGTCAGACGGAACGAATGAACAGGGACTTGGAACAGTACCTTCGTTTATTCTGTGCAGAAAAGGAAGCAGAATGGGCTGACTGGCTTGCCATCGCTCAATTCTCATATAATACAAAGAAGCAGGCTTCTACAAAGAAAACCCCTTTTGAAGTCACACGGTCTTATGCTCCAAGGATGGGCTTCGAGCAACACGTGTCTAAGGCACCAGCTGCTGATGACTTTGCCGAAGAAATGGCCAAGACTTTGAAAGATGCTGAAGCTAATTTATTAGAAGCTCAGAAGCGAATGAAAGCGCAAGCTGATAAGCACAGATCAGTTGCCCCTGAATACGTCATTGGGGATAGGGTCTGGCTCAGCACAAGTAATCTGCACCTGCCACGAGCTTCACGTAAATTAACCGAACGATGGATCGGTCCCTATGAGGTCACCAAGTTGGTTGGCTCTAATGCGTTGACGCTTAAGCTGCCAAAATCTATGCGTATTCACCCTACGGTTAATATTTCACGGGTCAAGCCTTACAAAGAGCGCTTGCCTGGGCAACCGGTTATTGCCCCTGGACCCATTGAAGTCACTGAGGGTCGAGACGAAGAATACGAAGTAGATTATATGGTCGAGTCTCGAAAAAGGGGTAACCGACTCGAATACTTAGTCCACTGGCGGGGCTATACTGATGAAGATAGAACGTGGGAACCCGCTGGCAATTTGGCCAATGCTTCCGATGCGGTCGCAGCCTTTCATCGGGCACATCCCTCGGCTCCTCGTAAGCTACGAATGGCTTACTTGGATTTCCTATCATTATTTCAGCCTTTCAATAATTTAACTGTCCCTGCACCACTTGACACTCCCTTTGATCACCTGGAAGTCGATCCTTAGGAGGGGGGTAGTGTTACGATATGTATTTTTTCCTCTATTTTCCTCTATTTTTCTTTCTTTAGCGCCTAGCGCGCTTGTACTCAACGACTTAGAAACATCTAAGTCTTTTCCTAATCACGTGACTGGTCACGTGACATGATATGTGCAACTTGCTTGCATGCGACATGGACAGCCCCTATGTCACAACTTCACGGACTCACAGGCTTTCATAGCCTTATGCCTCACCTTTACTGTATGTTTCTCATTTCACAAGTTATTTGATATTTAATAACTGCCACACATCATGGGATCCTCACCGATCTCATGTATGATCGTGGCAGCACATGTTATCCTCATTTCATGCTTCTCCTTCCATTCTATATATGTTTCCCTCATGTTATGATTCCTTTCCATTCCATGGCTATGCTTGATGTATGCCTGGTACATATGTCTTTCATATTATCGGTTAGATCTAGTGTAAATATGGACAAACCCCTGTACAGTATATAAGGACCAATACAGCGACCAGAGGATCCCATCAAATCCTCTTGGGTCTTACTCCCTTCAGCCTCTCAGTCTAAGGAACAACTTCAGTTTGACTATATCTCAGTACGCCCTCATAAGCAATGTGAGCCGCTGATTGTATCAACAGCCATATGTGTTTCATATATAGACAAGCTATGTCAAGAGCTGTCATTGTTTTTAAGCATAGAATGAATTCAACTTCCTTTGAGAACCAGTCCATCACTACAAGGATGGAGTCAAATCCATTCGAATCTGGCAGATCTGTGATGAAATCTGCAGATACATGTTTTCAAGGTGTAGTTGGAACATCCAAGGGATGTAATTTACCAGAGGGAGGCTGATTGCTCCCTTTCATTCATGTACATCTATTACAACAGGAAACATAATCTTTGACCTGATGTGACATCAAAGGTCAAAAATAGCTATGCTGTAGCAGATCTAACGTCTTCTCAACTCCTGGATATCTGACAACTAGAGTGTCGTGATACAACGTAATAATCAATTGCCATAGACCATTGTTGTCAGACACATACATACAATCTTCTTTGTCATAGAGAATTCCATTTTATTCTTCACATATGTGGAACTTCTCACATATCTTCTTTACTTCTAATTCTTTTAGCTTGTATGTAGTACCAAGAACCTATTGTTTGATCTTATTGCTTTCATTGAAGATCAAATAGTCATCCTAATCTTCTTTGGCATAATAATAGTTACTCCTTTATTATTGTCCTCGATGCCAATCATGTGATCTTCTCTTCTTGATAAGGCATCAGCTTTTCCTATTGAGGTTCTAGCTTTGTGGACGAGTTTAAAGTTGAAATATGATAAATATTATGTCCATCATGCTTGACAATGGTTAAGATCTTGTGCCTTCATAAAATACTGGAGATTCTTGTGATCATTCCAAATTTCAAATTCATACTTGACACCCTCTAAATAGTGTCTTCATGCTTCGAGAGCCTGAATCATACTGAGTATTTGTTTGTCAGCAATTAGATAATTCCTCTCTTTAGGGGGTCATGGAGCATGATATGTAGGCAACTGGGTGTCATTTGTCATTCTTCTCAATAGATAAGACTCCACCAGTTGCAAAGTCTGAGGTATCATATTCCAGACAGAAGTGACTATCCTTGTCTGAGAATGCAAGGATAGGAGTAGACGTAAACTTTTGTTTTAGCATATCAAACGTACTCTGCTATGTCTCTTTCCATACAAAGGGGATGTCTTTCTTCATCAAGTCACTTAGGAGTCTAGCCACTTGGGCATAGCCTTCAATGAACCTTTGGTAGAAATAAACAAGACTGAGAAACTCCTAACTCCTTTGACATTCTTTAGCTTGGACCATTCCAGTATAGCCTTAACCTTGGAGTCATCCATCTTAATTTCATCTCAGCTGACCATCATGCCAAGGAATTCTACTTCTAGTACTATGAAGGTACACTTCTCTTGAGACGAGCGATGGACTGTGCCTCTCACAATGTCTGACACTAAAATGAAGCTTCAAGAAAACAAATTAGTTTACATCTAACTTGAAGATGTGGAACGATATATGAGTGAGCATTGAGTGATGCTCTTCAACGACAGGCGAAGTAGGGAGAAAGGACTTAGAATTGCTCGTGGATGGGTAGCCCCAAGAAAACTAAGTTGGGACTCTGGGGTGTTGGCATTGCAGACTATATACACTGCTAGTATTTGTACTGAACAAATAATTAGTAATGAGAAATGTTTCACAACATTCCACAATATTCCATATGATGTCGTGATGATGTCATGGTCCAGACCAGTCTAGGTAAGTCTAGATATAGAATGTTCTAGGCAAGTCCAGCCTAGTCACATGATATCTAAATATAAAGTCCTTGTCATATATGACCAAGTCACATGATCCGGTCACATGATCACAAAAAGAAAGAGAAAGACAGAGAAAAATAAAGGAAAAATTATACCCTGTAACATCTCTGGTTTTATAAAGATCATTTTCTTCTAGATGACACAAGACTTCTTTGACGATTCTGTCATGTTTCCTGATGTCATTGATTTTTGTAAAAATAAGTAGGTCATCAATGTAGACCACCACTACATCATTTATATTGGTGAAGATTTCATTCATCATTACTTGGAACATGGTGGGTGAATTGCATAATTCGAAATGTATAACAAGGGGTTTGTAGGCATCATAGAAGCATATGAAGATAGCTTTCCATTCATCATCTTCCTTGATGTGAACATCATTGTAGCTCTATTACAGATCCATTTTCATGAATAATCTAGCCCTTAAGCTTATCCACCAATTGTAAAATTAGGGATAGAGAATAATTATTTTTGATGGTGTATTCATTTAGATATTGATAATCTTGTACCATCTGTTTTTGGCCATCCTTTTTAGGTATGAAAAATACAGGTGACATTTGAGAAGACTTTGAAGGCCTTATATACCCTTTTCTCAGCTGTTCATCAATGAAATCTGATACATCTTTCTGTTCATCAACTGAGAAGGGAATGATGCATCTCTTCTTTGAGTTAAATGACTGCTTCAAGTCAATTGTATGATCCCGTGACTTTCTGATGAGCATGCATTTAGATTCTCCCTTAGAGAACTATCTGTAATATTTATGATATACACCAGGTATAAGTTCTTCAATGGATTTTTCTATTTTTGGAGGTGCTTCAATTGTAGCCTATATGGTGTATGCATGATAAGCAGCCTCTTCTTCTTTCTTTTCAAGAACATGAAGGAATTGTTATGATATGCATTTTTCCCCTATTTATTTTCTTTTTCTTTCTATTTATTCTAATTTATTAAGCCTTTAGCGCCTAGCGTGCTTGCTTTAAAAGACTTAGAAACGTCTAAGTCTCTTTTTCGATCACATGACTGGTCACGTGACTTGGCACGTATGATTAGATCGTACGCTACAAGAACTAGCCCCTATGCCTGTCTTTCACATATGTACAGATGATTCTAGATCTATGCCTCACCTCCTACGTATATTTTCTATTTCATAGCCATTTGATATTTAATAGCTGCCACACATCATGGAATCCTCACCGATCTCATGTGTGATCGTGGCAGCACATGTTTACCTCCTGTTTCATGCTTCCCCTTCCATTCTACATGCGTTCACCTTATGTTTACTTCCCTTCCATTCCATGGCTATGTTTGATGCATGCCTGGTCCATATGTTATTCATTCTATTGGTAGATCTGGTAGAAACATGTATAAACTCCTGTATGGTATATAAAGGGTGTATGCAGCGACCAGGGGGTTCCTTATCGAA
>JAEVFL010000088.1:0-25877 GCA_021018615.1 Phlebopus sp. FC_14
GGTCAATACACTCAAATGTGCCAAAAAAAACAAACCCTCTGATAATATGTCAATAAAAAAAGGCAATTTTGCGCATTTGGTTGATATGCCCAAATGCGCAAAAACACCCCTTTTTTATTGCTATATTTATCAATATATTCTAAAGGGTGATTTTGTATATTGAAACCACATTAACACAAATAGCAGGAAAAAAACACATAGACAGATAGAAATAAGCACGAGTCCATTGCTTACATAAGCGAGAAAAATGCTAATGATCGACTACCCTACACTAGTGAACAGTCACCAGTAGTGAACTTTTCGGTAGTTGATCAGCACAAGACTAGCTAAAAAGCATAGTTGACTAGGGAAAGCCTAGTACTAGGATGGCTGCTACCATAGTCACTGGTAGCAGAAAACCACTATGGAACATCAGTAGTTGACTAGGATTTCGACTAGGGAGAATTGCTAACGAATGACAGTAGCAAAGAAACGCTAACGAAAATTGGTAGTGGACTTAGGGAATACCACGGGTATACCCACGGGTGGTAGGGACCATACCCGTACCCGCAGGCGTACCCGTACCCGCCTACCCATGGGTATACCATAGCGAATCGCGTGTAAACGCGGACGCAGACATGCAGGCGCGTGCATGTTTGTGTTTGCGTTTACGCCCGAACAGGTGAAGGTGGGTGGGCAAACCATCGCATGCAAATGCGAATGCAAACACACGCAGTCATGCGTTTGCGTTCGCATTTGCATGCGGGTAGGTGACTTGAGTGGGTGCGGCAAACCAGCGGGTGGTTGGGCAAACGAGTCCAAGTAGGTGGTCGAATGGTCGCGTGCAAACGCCGACGTGAATGCACATTCACGTCGGCGTTTGCACGCGAACGGATGGAGGAAGGTGGGTGGGTGACTTGACCAGCGGGCGGGGTGAACTGGCAGTGGACAGACCAACAAGTAGTTGGCAAATGAGTGGGCCATGCAAACGCAAACGTAAATGCGCAAGCACGGCTTGCGCATTTACGTTTGCGTTTGCACATGACAGGTGCAAGAGGTGGGTGGAGGGTGAACCAGCAGGTGGGTGGGCAAGCGAGTGGGTCGCAGTGGGCGGGCGAACTGTCCCGTTTGCGCAGGAATGGGTGACGACGTGGCTGGGCACGATCCTACCAGAGTAGGTAAGTGGCAGTAAACAGGTAGGGCACTTACCAGTAAAATACTGTGCTCCCACGCAAATGTGAACGCAAACATGCATGAGCGTGCATGTGCACACTCGCATTTGCATGGGAATGCTCAGGTGACGAGTGATTGAGTGTGGTGGTACTGCGTAGCTGACATGGGTATGAGTACGGGTGCGGGTTTGTCACGGGTCACAAAAGTGTGACCCATACCCGTACCGACACGGGTACGGGTATCATACCCGCACGGGTTACCCGAACCCGTGGTATTCCCTAAGTGGACTATGCTAGTGAATCGCCGATCAACTAGCGAAAGTCGCTCACAAACAGTAGTTGATCAGCACGACGCTACACGAAGATCGGTAGTGGATTAGCAAAGATTGCTAACGATGACATACTAACGAAAATGCTAGTCGACTAGGGTGGTACTACCGATGAAACTAGCAAAATGCGCAAAACTTTGAGCAGCAGTGAAAAGCATAGTTGAAGGCTAATAAAATACGTAGTGAACTATGACATGTCAGGAGAGCGTCTGTAGGGTTAGGGTTACGATGGACGGCCTACTACTAGGAACGCTAACGGTGGACTCCTCTAGTGGACCGTCGGTCGACTAGCGAAAGTTGCCAATACAAGATTGGCACTTTCCCTAGACCAATACCACCACCAGTCAAACCTCGGTAGTCGATCTAACAAACACACCTCTTTTTCCACCAACCAACTACTGCAAGTAGTCCTGTTTATCATATAGTGATATATTTCTAATGAACAATGGTAGTTGGTTCAACTAGTAACAGCAGAAGAGCTTAGTAGGGTTAGGGTTAGGGTTAGGGTTGGGGTAAATGCACAAACTGAGAGTGAAGTGAGGTTTGTGAGTGTAATAGTGAATGGATGAGAGAAGCTAGTTGAAAGAAAGGATATCGATTTCATGATCATGCTGTGCTTTCACCTATTGTATGATCTCATCCATCTCAAGTAACTATGCTGTTGTGTCAAGCAAAACAGAACAGAAAAACAAATCAACTAAAAGATGAGAACTGGACACTGTCATAGTCCAACACGGAGTCTGCAAGACCCGTTAAGTCCCACACCCTATCTAGCAACGAAGGCCAGGGCTGTCTAGGTGGAATCACGAATATATTGAACTAAGAAACTATGACATGAGACTGTAGCTATTATATATCCTAGATAGTGTGCACGGACCATGATCCGTGCCCCTCTAAGTCGTAAGCTAGACCTGGTATAGGCTTACCTAGCCACCTGATAAGATGTTAAGATAGGATAAGATAAACACTGACCTGATAAGATAAGCACCATCTAGATAAGATAAGATATGAAAAACTTAGACACCATAGGTGCTAAGTGGAAGCACTGTAAGCACTAGTGATACTTTCGTCTCATATGCCATATACTAGGGAGCAGTCAGTGAATAGAAGTCAGTATGACTGATCAACTGAGACTTAGGAGAAAGGCCAGCAGTTAGGTAGTGTCAAGTCTGGATCTTCTGGGCTAGATTCTTAGTGCTCCAGAGAAGTGCAGATGGAAAAAGAGGTATGGAGAGCAAAGGAAGCAAATTGCAGGGGTTAAGACTTTGGCTTCAGCTTGTGTGCTAAGCTCTTACATGAGTTCCATTGTAGTATTTGCAGAGGGAGAATAGAGGCTGAATATGAGAGCAACTTGGGGCTATTCATCCATGAGTGACTTGAAGTCTTTCCCACTACTCTACTCATCATTGACAAGCCTAAGTTGACGCCGTTCATTAACTTATGTATTGTCTTCTGGTCAGACAAGAACTGATCTGTTTTCTCAAACTTCATGTTTTAGTGTCAGGCATTGCAAGAGTCCAGTGCATCACTCATCTCATTAGAACCAAGTTATCCACTCTCCTGGCATCAGACACTACTTGTGTTGTTAGCTGTTTACCACACCATTACTCTTTGCTGTGCATTACCATGCCTTTTTGTTTTTATTAGTCCCTGGTCATTGAGATTTAGGAAGGGTATTGTGCTATTTAGGGTCCTGCTGTCAGATTCTCTTGAGCAAGAACTAGGGTACCATTCCTAGAGGTTAAATCCTCCAACACCTCTTTTTATCTTCGTTTGGGATATGTCCTGCATCCATGTGAGGTACCTTTGTTTTAGTTAGTTGAATAGCAACCCTCCCCTGCATGAAAGAGCAGTCTTGTACCATGCAGTCTTATGAGAGGTTTACATATTTCATACTATACTTAGTTTTAGGGGCTGTGCTAGGTCAGTTGTTGACTGGACAGCGAAAGGGCAAAGGAAGAAAAGGCTCTGACAAAGAAGTTTTTCAACATGGCGCACACAACTAGACAGTGAGTTCTTGATACTCAGGCACAAGCAGTGGCCTTAGAATTCCACCACCTCAATTGCGTATTCACTCCTCCTCCACAGATTAAATTTGAAGATCTAGAACCTGTTCCTAAGTAGATTGTTCCCAAACAGGAACCTTTAGATTTTCTTCACAGAATAAAGAAAGAAGAAGAGATCGATGTGGATCTCGAAAAATTATACCCCATAACAATAACTAGCTAAAGAATTTGAGGAAAATATTGTAGCATGAGTACAAGAAGACAAGAGTTGATAGCATAGAACCAGGTGAGAAAGAAGTCATTTTTGAGTGGTGGTATGAGGATTTTTTTTAATGATGTGAAGTTGCTAAGTGTTGTTGTAGTATAGTGAAAAGACATGTTTGAATCAGAATAAAAAGAAAAGGTGAAAGAGTTGAAAAATGGACTTAGTGTTATTTGGGATATAACAGGCAGGCAGTTTTCTTCAATATGGATCTGCCTGATTCAAATGGATTTGACTCCATCCTTGTAGTGATGGACAGGTTCTCTAAAGAAGTCGAATTTATTCCATGTTTAAAAACAATGACAGCCCTTGATATGGCTCGTCTTTATTTACAACACATGTGAAAGGCACATGGCCTACCCCATATAATTGTATCTGATCATGGACCACAATTTGCCATGGAAGTAATGTGTGCATTGTGTCAATGATTAAGTATCAGCCCTAAATTATCCATTTCATATCATCCGTAGACAAATGGTCAGACAGAAAGAATGAACAGAGACTTAGAACAATATCTTCGTTTGTTCTGTATAGAAAAAGAAGCAGGATGGGCTGATTGGCTTACCATCACTCAATTCTCATATAATACCAAGAAGCAGGCTTCTACAAAGAAGATCTCTTTCAAAGTCACATGGTCTTTTGCCCCACAAATGGGCTTCAAGCAATATATATCTAAGGCACTAGCTGCTGATGACTTTGCTGAAGAAATGGTCAAGGATTTGAAAGAAACAGAAGCTAATCTATTAGAGGCTCAGAAGTGGATGAAAGCACAAACTGATAAGCACAGATCAGACACTTCTAAATACATTATTGGGGATAGAGTTTGGCCCAATACAAGTAACCTGTGCTTGCCATGAGCTTCACATAAATTAACCTGAATGTTGGATCAGACCCTATGAGGACACCAAATTGGTTGGCTCTAATGCATTGATGCTTAAGCTGCCAAAGTTATATATATTCATCCTACAGTAAATATTTCATAGATTAAGCCTTACAAAGAGCACTTGTCTAGGCAACCAGTTATTGCCCCTAGCCCTATTGAAGTAACTAAGGGCAGGGATGCCAAATACAAAGTAGATTATGTGGTCAAATCTCAAAAGAGGGGTAACCAACTCGAATGTTTAATTCACTAGAAGAGCTATATGGATGAAGATCGGACTTGAAAACCTGCTAGTAACTTGGCTAATGCTTCCGATGCAGTTGTGGCATTCCATTGGGCACATCTCTTGGCTCCTCATAAGCTATATATGGCTTACTTGGATTTCCTTTCTCTCTTCTATTCTTTCGATAATTTAACCATCCTGTGACACTCTCTTTGATTGCCTGGAAGTCGATCCTTAGGAGAGCGTTAGTGTTATGATATGATTTTTCCTCTATTTATTTTCTTTTTCTTTCTATTTATTCTAGTTTATTAAAGCTTTAGCACCTAGTGTGTCTATTCTTAAGACTTAGAAACATCTAAGTCTCTTTCCTAATCATGTGATTGAAGCATGTGACTTGGCACAATTGGTCCAGATCCAGTTGACACAAGGACTAGCCCCTATGCATATGTTTCACATCTTCACGGACTCACAGGTTTTCATAGTCTTATACCTCACTTTTACCATATGTTTCTCATTTCTGTAATCTGATATTTAATAGGCTGCCACACCTCATGGCCTACACACCATATTAATGTGGTGGCATATGTTTTCCTTATGTTATGCCTCTACTTCCATTCTACATATGTTTGCCTCGTGTTCTTACATGTGTTTACCTTATGTTCTCCATCTTATCAGTAGATCTGGTAAATACATGTACAAACAGTGTATGAGTATATAAGAGTGAATGTAGTGACCAGGGGATTTCCATCAAATCCTTCTGAGTCTTCTCCTCAGTAGCTCTAGTCTTGAGTCCACTATCTACATCAATGAGCAACTTCAGTATGCCCTCACTGTTATGTGAGCTGCTGAGTGTTTCACAGAGATCCTGAGTAGTGACAGTGGACATGGAGATGAGTATATAGGATGGAGGTGGTCATTACCTGGAGATCGGACAAATGACACTGGGGCTAATTCCAAGGAGATAGGAATGGATTGTCATAATGGAGATAGATCAGAGACTAGGGGACAGATCAGTACACTGATGGCTATAACTGTGAGGGTACACAGTTGTTGGGTCAACACCTATAGCAATGCAGATCAGATTTTTATTATAAGCATGATACTTAGTCAGTGTTATGTTGGAGATGGATTGGAGATGGTGTGTAGTGTTCTCGACTAGTCAAAGGTGGTCTTAATGGTGATCAAAGGAGTGTGGAGTTGCACAGTCATAACACAATCTGTCTTAGTCTGAGTCTTGTGATATTCCTTGGTCAGTTATGAGGTAATTTTCTGAATGTAAAAAAATATCAACAGATACCACAGTAAAATTTTTTCATATCTGTCCACAATACAAGTAGGTTCAGCAATCTTAAACTTGAGCTGAGTTCACTTGAAGTATTTATTCAATTTAGCCTCTTCCTTACCCTGGGTTGGAGTCAGCCTACATTTGACTCAACAAAGACTAGTAAACAAGTCCTAAGTCAGCTATTTTTCTAAAGACAAGCTTTTTTTCACCCATGGACACCACAGGGGTCTATTCATATATTGAAGACAATATAAATTCTGTGAATACAAATATATCTGAGTATGGGTAGTTAATGAAACAACTCAAAGACTCCACATGTCAAATGCATGGTCCTGGGGTTGTTTGCGGCTTCATCTAATCCAGTCCATGGTCAGACTGACTCTATGACATAGAGCTCTGAAGGAAAGGATTCAAGAGTTGAGATCAGTGTGCTCGAGTATCAGGGAGGAGCTGAGAGGTAAAAGACTCAGGAGGATTCAATGGAGAATCTCCTGGTCGCTGCATTCAGTCCTTATATACCTTACAGGTGTTTGTACATGTGTAAACCAAATCTACCGATAAGATGAAAGACATGAGGACCAGGTGTACATCAAGCATTGCCATGGAATGGAAGAGAAGAATAACATGAGGAAAACATGTGTAGAATGGAAGATGAAGCATAAACATGAGGAGAACCACATTAAAATGGTGTGTAGGCCATGAGATGTGGCAGCCTATTAAATATGAAATAATGGAGATGAAAAACATGCGGTAAAGGTGAGGCATAAGGCTATAAGAGCCTGTGAGTCTGTGAAGAGATAGCATAGGGGTGAGTCCTTGTATTGTGTGAGCCAGTTGCACACGTCAAGTCATGTGACCAGTCACGTGAGAAGGAAAGAGACTTAGACGTTTCTAAGTCTTGAAAGTAAGCACGCTAGACGCTAAAGGCTTAATAAATTAGAATAAATAGAAAGAACAAGAAAATAAATAGGGGAAAAATACATATCATAACAATTATTGTCTCATACAATTTTCAGACCCAAAACTATGGTATGAGCTTGTCTTCATCCATATATATATAAGGACTTCTTTCATCCTCCAAGTACCTCAGTCATTCCTACTCCTTGGGCAGTAGCTGAGGTGAGTCCCTTTGTATTATTTACAATGTACTGTACTAATTGTACTTAGTCTGGACACATACTGTCCACTTTAGATTTTGTCACTTATTTTGTACATAGATGCTACACACCTACTGTAGATACCTTGTCTGTTATCATGAATAACTTCTGCTTTCACTATGTCTGATCAGCAAGTTGTGTCCTTGGCATATGACTGTTCAACAGGTAGAGTTTTCAAAAAGCTGAATTGAAATCAGGGAGATAGGACTTGACAAAGGATAGTGGTATCAAGACTCCCACAACTTAGGAGTTGTACTCATGTCCTAACACACCTCACCTTGTTCTATAGATTTTGTCCAATAATTAAAATGTACAGTACAAAGATATAGTATAAGTAGTACTGCTCTCTTCTCCAAAAGGCCTCACAATGAAGGCAAGTACAAAGGATTATGGACTACTAAGAAAGTAAACACAAAATTCTGGCTGCATGCAATTTAAAAACTCATAGATGCATTTAGACTCAGGAGTATTGCTAAAACAGATAGTTGAAAAGACCTTTACTCAATTTGAGTTTAAGAGGTGCACTACAGAACAGAATATATACCTTAAGATAAAGAGGAAGAGTCAATGTGGTGGTGGAAAGGGAAAAAGAGAGCTATTGAAGCATTGCTACACCTTATAATGAACCACTATTGTACCTCAAGGCTCAGGCATATTGCAGGTGAGCACAGAGTTGAGCACTAACTCATCCATTTCCTATTTTGTTGCATGCAGTGCTCATTGTCTCTCAGCCTAGGATTAACTAGCATGCTTACATTAGGGTTAGGTTAATGTTAGGGTTGGTCAGCTTGCCAATCACCATGATTAGTAAGTCCATAACCACAATAAACGTAGCACCTACCGCAAAGGGTGTATATGCTAAGGTAGTTATTTGAAGATTTTCCATTGAATCCCATGTAACTGAGTATGAGAGATAGTCATAGGAACCACAGTGTCAACCGAGGATGACATCCCTTATCAACTTAGCTCTATCCAGACATACTACTAAAGTGCGTAAGGTAGAAGAGTTCATAAGCGTTACTAGCCCAAGGGTCTTCACATCATTACTACACAACTACCAGCATACGATACATGTACCACTGGCCTTGAGTACCACAGTGAACTATGGCTCCCACAAGCATGCCAAAGCACAGGCAAGAGATGACAGGGGGGATATCCTTTTCAGGGGCTATACTAGAATCGCCACAAATGGCTGGCTTACGATCTGAGATATCTGCAGTACAATACTACAGCCACTCATGTGGAAAAATCGGGAAGGTATATTCCAAATCACCTGGCTCTAGCCTTTTGGTCTGAGATGGGATATTAAGAGAGTCTACTGTGGGTTGGGGATGGTGAGCACTAAGCGAAGGTACCTTTTCTGTAATATTAGTATCAAGTGCATCAGAGCCAGACCCATAGGAAAGGTTGAGTTCATGCACCTTTTCAGGGACCGTAGGATGAATGGTGTCCTCGTGAACTTTAGACTCTAACTGTTCTAACACTATCTTTTTTCAAAGAGAAGAAAAATCGAATAATTGTTTAGTACATTTTTTACTAACTAATACTTGTGAATCGAGGATACCTATTGTACATAAGTCAACCACAGCCTGGTTTGACCCAGACGGTGATCGAACTTCAACATAGCATCCATAAGGCAACTTATTTATTCCATGTATATAGTCCTGAGGCTCACATGGAAATTCAGGTGAATATCTTTCAGCGTCGGCTCTTTCAAGCCATTCATGCCAGTATCCTAGCATAGTGTCAGCCAATTCCTTAGCATTGAAATAGTTTCAAGCAAGGTTGTATTCAGTTTTTAGGGCGAGTACACCTTTGTGCTCTCTCTTGTAAATTCGTAGCTGGTTATCCCAGCATACTTGGGTATAATCTTTAACCCACTGATATACATGCTCAGACAGGTAACCGTGCTTGATGTAGAGAGCTACTAACTCACGTACAGCACTTTCGTAGTGTTCCTGTAAACTACTAAGCGAGGCTAACTATGATATCTCCCCAATAAACATTCATCTCTTAATGTCATAAGGATGAGCAGATATCCAAGGAATTCTTTCTTGGTGGGACTTAGCTTTCCAGTAAGACATGTGCTGTAATTGGTTCTCACGATCCTTGTAAAACATCATGTCAAGAAAAGGGGTTCATAGGCTACTGGCGTCCTATTTAATCACACAGTTATCGAATTTAATTTTGTTTTCCATGTAATGTTTAGCTATGTCTTCTGAATCAGCATAGACTATGGCAAAAACATCATTGATATAGCGACCATAAAAAGCAATTAGAGGGTCATTCAACACATCAGCGTTAATTTCAAAAGCCATCCCATACAGATTGGCTAAATCAGGGCTGTCAGCGACACCCATGGCAAGGCCACGCAGTTGTTGGTCATAAGTACCGTTGAATTGTGTGATAAGCTTAGTGTTATCAACCTTGAGTGCAGTTTTAAAGAAAGATTTACAAGCAAGTTCTTCCTCTGGCTGCGAGTCATCCTCATATACACCTGCTCAGTACCATTTAAGGTAGACCTCGTAAACAAGTTGAAGGTACAATTCAAGATTGATATTTGGATAAAAGGTGACAATGTCACCTGTCACTGTTATGATATGCATTTTTCCCCCTATTTATTTCCTTTTTCTTTCTATTTATTCTAATTTATTAAGCCTTTAGTGCCTAGCGTGCTTGCTTTCAAGACTTAGAAACATCTAAGTCTCTTTCTTAATCATGTGACTGGTCACGTGACTTGGCAATATGACTAGATTGTATGATACAAGGACTAGCCCCTATGCCTGCCTTTCACATATGCACAGATGATTCTAGATCTATGCCTCATCTTCTATGTATGTTTTCTATTTCATAACTATTTGATATTTAACAGCTGCCATACATAATGGAATTTTCACCGATCTAATGTATGATCGTGGCAGCATATGTTTACCTCCTGTTCATGCTTCCACTTCTATTCTACACATGTTTACCTTATGTTTTCCTTCTCTTCCATTCCATGGCAATGCTTGATGCATGCCTGGTCCATATGTTATTCATTCTATCGGTAGATCTGGTAGAACATGTACAAACCCCTGTATGGTATATAAAGGGTGTATGCAGCGACCAGGGGGTTCCTTATTGAATCCTCCTGAGTCCTTGTCCTCTCACTTACTCCAAAGTAGAGCAACCTCAGTCAACGATTAACCTCAGTACACACTCAACACAATGTGAGCCGCTGACCGTATCAGTCACAAGGAACCAAGATTGTGTGGTAACAAGCTTAAGCTTACTCAATTTAACTACCAAGTCTTTGGATCCGATAATCACGGTTGACGATGCCTGGATAAGAGACTTGAGTTTTTTTTAGAAATATACTTGGCTGCTGGATTTTGGATTGCAGAGTAACAAGGGATGATTGGTTGAAATTTGACTGGCATTTTATATATTTTGGGAATGTCATAAAACCCAGGAACCTTGTAATCTGTGCCAGAGGGAGTAATCTTAGAGGAAATATGCCGACATAGTCCTATCCTTCGCATCAATGTACTTTTCTGCTTGTAAGGCAAGAAGTTCCATTTGATTACATTTCTTATCTAGCATATGTTTAAACTGTGGCTTTACTTAGACGTTTATACTCTAGAGTATTGCTCAATGCAGTGTTAGTGTTATCTATTAACCAGGTACACTCTGACACTGCTATTTCCAAGTTCTTATTCATGTGGGTTAGAACATATTGGTTACTAACTAGGAAGCCTTGAATCTCATGCACCCTAGGACCGAGTGTTTTATGTAAAGTGATGTCTTTAGGGTGGTCTTCAGGGACAGCTAAGGCGGTCTTATAAATATACTGCTGCGCCATTCTAATACCGAGTTCGATATAAAGCGGTAACAATGGAGTTTCTTTAGTAGAAGGAGGCCTCACATTGTAATCTGAGTCATAGATATTGTCATCTATTTGTTCAAAAGCAAACTTAATACACCACCAAAGTCGACGTTCAAAGTCCGACCAAGCTTCATTAATAAGCTTGTGGTTTATTGGTTGGTGAAACATATATTTCATACCGATGTTATGATATGCATTTTTTCCCTATTTATTTTCTTTTTCTTTCTATTTATTCTAATTTATTAAGCCCTTAGTGTCTAACGCGCTTACTTTCAAGACTTAGAAACGTCTAAGTCTCTTTCCTTCTCACGTGACTGGTCACATGACTTGATGTGTGCAACTGGCTCACATGATACAAGGACTAGACCCTATGCTATCTCTTCACAGACTCACAGGCCCTCATAGCCTTATGTCTCACCTTCACCATATGTTTTTCATCTCCATTATTTCATATTTAATAAGCTGCCACACCTCATGGCCTACACACCATTTTAATGTGGCAGCACATATTCTCCTCATGTTAATCTTCTCTTCCATTCCATGGTGACACTTGATGCATGCCTGGTCCTCATGCCTTTTATCTTATCGGTAGATTTGGTTTACATATGTACAAACACCTATAAGGTATATAAGGACTGAATGTAGTGACCAGGAGATTCTCCATTGAATCCTCCTGAGTCTTTTACCTCTCAGCCCCTCCAAGCTAAGAGCAATCTCGGTACCAATAGCTTCAGTACGCACTCTATACCAATGTGAGCCGCTGACCGTATCAACTGATTGACAGTTGATATTCAATATTCTTAGGCAATGATACATTGGATGAGATATGAACACACGACATGTATTGGAAATTCATTACTACATCTATGGAGGAATGTAGTACTACCCATCATATGGCATCATCAAAATACATAGATAAAATATGGTCTGACAGCGTGTTAGCTTTGCCTTGAAAGAGATAAGGGCTAGGGGGACTTACCATCATGCCTTTGCCTTGCCTTTGCCCTTGGCATCCTTCTTGGCCTTCTTGGCCTTGGCTTGCATGTCTTTGACACCTTGTGTCCGAATAGTGCTCTTTGCCTTTGCCCTTGCCTTCTTGGCAGGGGATGCAATGCGAGGGGTGGTGGGCTTGGAACCTGAGCCAATGCTTTCTTTGATTGCTGGGAAATAGAACTAGCATAATCGATTTGTCGGAGGGACAAATGACTTACTGAGTGTGTGTGTGGCCCCTTCTTTGGGGACTATCTGGCCAACTTCTTGACAATGGTAGAGATGGCTTTATCCACCATTGATTGAATTGATGGTCTGGGCCTTGTGAGGTCTGCCATCTCTATCACTTTGGCTACTGCCACTTTCTTGGCCTTTTTGGAGGCCTTGATGGCATCACGTACTTCAACTATACTAATGATGTGGTGACAGTAGACAACAAGGTCAGTGAGAACTTCTCCTCCAAGCTTTACAGCTGCCTTGTTCTCCTCCCACCTTTCAAGGTGACCCTCTTGTCCATCCATCGTAAAGATGAGCACTTTTGTGATTGTCATAATTTCATTATGGTGTTGGATAATCAGGTCTTTTAACTTCTGGAACAGAGATTCGGACAGGAGAGCCCTCTGGAGGAATGCTATTTCGTCCACCTTGGTAGCAATTGAATCGTTCAAACATGCACCTAAATAGATGTCATGTTTCTGCTTAAAGGCAGCACTTTTGGTGATGCCCTCGGCAGACTCTTTAAACTCATGGGTTGTCTGTACAGAAGGCAGCTTAACCCTTATGTGGGGAGGAAACGTCCCGGCAGTTTTGTGTGCCTCCCACTTTATCAAAGTGGTGTGAGCATTGAGCAGCTTGGTAGCTGTCGATACTATCCCCTTAAGGAGTTCCACAAGGATGTGGCAGAAGTTTGAGGGGACTAATGCGATCACCTCATCCAATGTAGTGGCCACCTGCATTGCCATATGATAAGCAGTCATGAGGGTCTCCACAGATGATGAGGAAGCAAATCCAGCATCATCACCATCAACAGCTGCAGAGGCATGAAGATGAAAGTGGAATCATGACATAGGGGAGAGGGCATGAAGCATCGCAGTAGTGTTAAAGGACATGGTATATACTGACTACTGCAACAATAACACAATATGAATAAGGATTAGGAAGAAACCCAACTCAAGTAGATGAGTAAAAAATGATGTGGGCTTACAAAAAACAGTAGTGTTTTATAGGGTATATTTCTCAATATTGATATTAGGTCAACTTTTTTTTTCATATAAATTATATATGATTAGAATCCTCTCATAAAGGCGATTCTAACGATGTAATATTCACAAAAATTGGCAGTGCCATTGTTGAGATATGAGCTGAACAATATTCTTCCTCTTGCCTTTGAAAATTACCTGATATAGATATGAATGCTAGGATTAGGTGTTAAAACTTACCTGATATAGCAAGCATGCACAATCAAAATTACTTAATATGGTCATCTCATAGGGTTAGGGTTTCATTAAATTATCCAATAAGGCTAATGCTCTCCATCTTCTCTATACTTCTAGAAATGCCATTCTAGTATATCATTCCCATGAACTTATTCAGAAATTCTTTCCATTCACTTTCAACTTTCAACTTTCAACTTTCACCTCTGCCATTTTAATTCATCTCATCCAGTCTGTTTTCTGTTCTGTTTCTGTTTTATTTTTTATTTTTTACCATCATGAATTCTTCATCCAAAAATCAAAGATCTAATTATAAGGCCTTTCTGACTACAAATCCACTGCTTCCAAAAACACTCCATCAGGGCCAAGCAAAGCAGTCTTTGGGTCTCACACAACAAGTTTGTTTCATCCTATTCATAATTGATAGTTACTCAGAAGAGGCTCTCCTTCTGTTTAGACAGGACAGGACTTCCAGAAAGATGAACAAGGAACATCATTTTCAAGTCTGATGCAATCCAAGTCCAAGACTACTATAAGAAAAACATATAAAGAGACAAGAGAGATCAAAAGAAAAGATCTTAAAAGTTGTTGCTGAATTTCAAGGTAGTTTCTAGCTCAGAATCCTAGGCTTCCACAAACCTTTCGACCTGTCTCACAACCTCCTCTGCTCAAAAATTTCTTGCAAGAGAAATCTCTGATGTACCAAACTCTATGAGTTTCTCTCGACTATTTTTGAGTTTTCTAAAGTCACATTACTAGCAGGAGAGTAGAGTGCAACTACAGTCTGGATCAGCTATGAGCAACAAAGAGACTTTGCCATCCAGAAATGATTCTCCTCCAAAAGAAGTTCCCCAAAGACTAGCAATAGAGAAAGAGTCAGAAATGGAACAAGTCTTGGGAGTGCTGGAGGTCTTGCATGTGGAGGTAGCATAAATAGAATTAGATCAAATTCCAGCCCTTTCCACAGTGGAATCTCAAGTATGGGAACAACCAGAAGTATCAGAATCATCGGAAGCACCAAACACAAGGAAATCAAAAGCACTGGAAGCAGTGGATGTAGAAGTGGACTTGAAATTTCTAAATACATCAGATAGATGGAAAGGGTCATCAGTACCTGCAGTACAAGTATCAGGTCATGATTCTCTCTCTGAAGCTTGTTGACTTTGTTTTATAGGATCCACTTGAAGAGTTACAAGAAAAATTTAGACAATTGAGGCTAGAAAGAAAAGAGAAAAAGAAGAAAGAGAGACAGATAAAGTTGAACAAAATACAAGGGCACATATTTAATATAGAAGAAGAAGAGGAGGAAGAGGAGGAAGAGGAAGAGGAAGAGGAGGAGAAGGAGGAAGAGGAAGAGGAAGAAGAGGAGGAAGAGAAGAAGAAGGAGGAGAAAAAAGGGTTACAATATCATTTTTCTAATGACAATGGTAAGTCTTTCTTTCCTATATTTTTCTATTACTCAGTGACATATCCTAGATGACATGGATATAAATGTTGAATACAAATGTGCATATTTTATTTTGTCTATGTGTATCACAATTGATCAAATCTATTTTCTCAGACTTGGAAGAAGAACAACCAGTGCATACAAGAGCAGAGTATGAATCCATCAGTGTATACCTGACACTGAGGCATAAAAAGAAGAGATGATCATACTCTCCAACAACCTTGCAGGAACTATCCTCCAATGACTTTTCTGTACCTAAGGGTTAGCTTTTTTTTCATTCCATGCATTACTTTGTGGCATATTCATGCATCTATAGAACCCCAGGATATGCTCAAGACTTTGAAAAGACAGCAAGTGACCAACATCTCCCTTCTTTTGGTTGTTCCTAGTAAGTCTTTTTTTTTTTTTTTTTTGAGGGTCCATGTAATGGCTGGGTGTCTTTTTAGACCCTTCACTAGAACCACCGGAACCGTGCATACTGGAATTGTCAGAATTATATCAGTTGGAATTATCGGAAATGCACTTCTCACAATCATCATCAGAACTAGCATCTAGTAAACAAGGTCAACCTCAAGATCATCTATCTTCAACACATTCCCTTTTTCTCAAATGGCAGAATGTGACTGTAGTTTCACTTCTATCAGATGTTTATAACAATGGTGTGTATCTACTTTCATAAGTAAAACCTTGGCAAATTACATCTTTCATTCCATACAGATGATCAGGCCACTGACAGTCATGAAGATCCTCCATCTCCAATATATTCTGTCATGCTCAAACAACAAAGCATTACTATAGTATCACTTCTCTCAGATGTGTTCAATGCTGGTGTGTATTCACTTTCATAAGTAAGATCTTGGCAAACCATGTCTTTCATTCCTTATAGATGATCAGGTCACTCACAGCAATGAAGGCCCTGTATCTTCAACATATTCTGTCATGCTCAAACAACAAAACATTACTGTAGCATCACTTCTCTCAGATGTGTTCGATGCTGGTGTGTATTTACTTTTGTATATAACCCTTGATAAAACTGTGTCCTTGGTTTCAGATAAGGAGCTTTCCAATAGTCATGACAAGGCAAAAGTACAGTTCCATATCCCTTGTGGAGAAAGTGAGAATGAGGTAGAAGATGCACTTGTTCAGCAAATATCTCATAAACAAGATCTTGAAGACTCCACCATTGACTCCATGGAGAGTCAAAATGAAAGTTTGAACAGCGATGAGTACCAATCCTCTGACAACAAAATAGTCCTGCTCATACAAGATATCTATGGATGATGTAGGAAATGAATACTGCAACCTAGGCTCTACATGTGATGACCCCTCAGAGCTCATGAACAATGCCATGAATCATCATAGAGCCCAGTATAGTAAGCAATATCTTAGCCTTCTTTCCAGCAATATCGACAATCAACTCTTTACACCACATAGAACAGATGGTCACTAACCCTTCTATTTGGGCTGCTGCTGTCCAAGAAATCAGTAGTCTCGAGCCAAAGAGTTATGTGGGGGGAAGTATCATGAACCTGTTCCTTTTGACTGAATGATATAGGTTCATCGATGGTGCCTACACATATTTTGTAGATCTTTTCATGATATCGACTTCCTTGCCTCCTGAACCTCAAGAAATTGTCCAGTTCTGATCTCATTCTGGCCTCTTTTCTGATCTGCTAGTACAACTGCCTTTAAAACCTGTCATCTTTATTATTTGCAGACATCAGCACTATTTCACTGTCTGCTTCGACTATCGCTCAAACATTATATGGGTGTTTGGTCAAAGCATCCATCCATCCTTCTTTGGTCTCCGCATGAATGTTAGATGGGATGAATGGAGTGGTCTCAGCTATTTGCTGCCTTGTTTGGATGGTCCAATGTTCTTGATGAAGGAGGAAGTTTTTTACTTGTCAATGGCCTTGAGCTTTCCTTAGTCCATCTTGACAGATCCCTCTGAGATAATCATTCCAAGATAGTCAACTTTCTTAGCATTGAATTTGCACTTCTCCAGTTTCAGATAGAGATCATGTTCTCTAAGCTATTGAAGAACTTTTTTTGTCTGTTCTCTATGAACTGTGAGGTCAGAAGAGAAGATCAGAATATTGTTCATATAGATAATAATCCATCCTTTGATCAAAAAATCTTTGAATATGTTGTTCATAAACACCTGGAAAGTGGCAGGCAAATTGCAAAGGCTAAAGAACATAATCATGGGTTCAAAAAATCCAAGGAGGCATATAAAGGCTGCCTTCCACCTATCACCTGGTTTGATACAGATATTGTTGTATCCTTATTGAATATTGAATTTCATGAAGTATTTAGATCCTTTAAGTTTATCAATGAGGTTAGACATGAAGAGTAGTGGATATTGTGAGTGATCTCAGTCGTTAAGTAAGACGACTGAGTAGGGTTAGGTTAGGTTAGGGTTAGGAAGGAACCCAACAAAAAGATGTTAAGTAAAAAGTGGGGTGTGCTTACGAAAAATGCCGGGGGGCGTTTGAGGAGGTCGCTGGTGACGATGAGGGAGCTATGGCTCGACCGTGTAAAAGTTCTGAAAGAGACAAGATGGGGACTTTCGAACCCCGGACCTTTCGTCTTTATAGACTCGTCAGGCCTCGATTAGTCAGAACTGTACAGTACCAGGGATTATCGCCATTGGAGGACAATAATCGTACGATGCGGCGCATTCTCACGACCGTGAGAGTCGATCACACGCTTGCTTCTTAAAAACGGGGACCTTACGTTCCAGACCGTTCCAGAGGGAGCTAGAGTGGGGTACTAAAATTAGCCTAGCGGGGATTAACTCCTACCTATTAAAGAAGTGACGGCACCGGGTATCGGCCCGTAGTCTAGACGAATCCAGACCAAGGCCTAGACCATTTCCTAAAAAGGAGTGGCTGTGTCAGTTCTAGACCCTACCTAATTTCCCACGCCACATCGGCAAGTTCCGTGATTATCTAAGCCGGGGGGACGTCCACAAATCCTAAGTTAACCTTGTTAGGGTTAGGGACCGACCCTCCCCCGAAGGGGGAGGGGAGTAAAAACGGGCGACGGGCTTACCACTTGAGGAGAGGGGGTCGCTGGTGACGAGACGGGAGCAGGGCTCGAACCGTGTAAAGAAAAGTCGGAGGCGAGGTGGGGACTTTCGTTCCCGGGGACCTTTCGTCTTTATAGACTCGTCAGGCCTCGATGACTAAGAACTGTACAGAACCAGAGATTAATGCTATTGGATAACAAAAATCATACGATGCGGCGCATTCACACGACCGTGAGAGTCGTTCACACGGAAGCTTCTTATGAACGGGGACCTTGAGGCCTAGAACGTTCCAGAGGGAGCTAGAGTGGGGTGCTAATATTAGCCTAGCGGAGATTAACTCCTACCTATTAAAGAAGTGACGGCACCGGGTATCGGCCCGCAGTCCAGACGAATCTAGACCAAGGCCTAGACCATTTCCTAAAAAGGAGTGGCTGTGTCAGTTCTAGACCCACCCATTTCCCACGCCACCAAGCACGTGTCGATTACGTAAGCCGGGGGGCGTCCACAAATCCTTTGTTAACCTTGTTAGGGTTAGGGTTGGGGTAGGGTTAACCTGTTAGGGTTAGGGGTTAGGGTTAGGGTTAGGGTTAGGCTATTCACATTATTAGCACGTGAATGTTTCAGGGATTAGCCTGAGTACATACGTTAGGGTTAGGTTAACGTTAGGGTTGGTATGCTTGCCAAACACCATGGTTAGTAAGTCCGTAACAACGGAAAACGTATGTACCTACCGCAAAGGGCGATATGCTAAGGTAGTTATTTGGTCACAGGGATCACTGGACCCACGGAATACAGTATGAGAGACGTTACTAGCGAACGCCGTGGTTTCCATCAGAAGGGCACCCCATAGCAACTTAGTTCTATCCAGGCGAACCACTAAAGTGCGTAAGGGAAAGGGGTTGGCCGCGCTACTAGAGCCTAAGCCGTTCGCGAAGCTACTACAACAATTCCCAGCGTACGATACACGTTCCACTGGCCTCGAATACCACCGCAAGCGATGGCTCCCACAAGCGCGCCGAAGCGCAGGCAAGGGATGCAAGGGGGAATAGCCTTTTCAGGGGCTACACTGGAATTGCCCAAAGAGACAGACCTGCGACGAACCTTTCGCGCAGTGCAATACTGTACCCACTACGGGGTCACGGGATATGATATTCCAAAGAGCTATTTGTTCGAACTCACGTTCTACTAAAAAAGACTTACCAGAGTCTACTATAAGGAGGGGATGGTGAGTTCTAAGCAACGGTACTTTTTCTGTAACATTGGTACCAGAACAACATGGCCTACCTTGTAGGGAAAATAGTAAACGCACCTGAAAGGCCGAAGGGATGATTTGATATCCGCGTAAACGTTAGACTCTAACTAATCTAACACTACTGACTAGCAATTATACTAAAAGAAAGCTAGTAACAAGAACAGAAGGAGAGTCGATCCCCAACCATCTCATGAGTTGAATATTAATTATGCACAGATCAGTGAAGGTGAGGTTTGACGCCCACCAACACTAAACCGGAGTTATGAGCTCTGTGTGGTAAAACCGGCGATTGACATGATCAATTAACGCCAATATTTCGAGTAGTATTAATCAATTCCTTAGCAGAGATAAGGATTTCCAAGCAGAAGAGACTTAGGGGTTCACAGCGAATATAAGGGCGCGGCTGTCCACGATGATCGTAAGCCGGTTAAGATAATATATTCATGTAGCGCTGGTACTAACGAAAGTACAAGTCACAGATGGGTAGGATACGCTAACAAGTCGAGGTACTAGCAAGACGAGTTATTGTTGTAGTGTTCCTAATACTACTAGCGTAGCTAACCATGAAGATCACAAAGACGTGCCTAAAATCACATATGTCGAAGTGAACTTCCAAGGAAAGAATCAGAATGACGATAACATTTCCGATGCAATTGATATTTGTTAAAGCTGTTATACGTCATGTTTCACAATATTATTAGATGACAATACAGGACACAGAGTAGTAAGCTGCGATTTCCTTGCAGACGAACAATTAGTGTACATGTATACTAATAATCATATTTAAAGGAATAAATATGAGACAATAGTCTAAAGTGACGAATTTAAAGAGGTAACCGTTAAAGTACCGGTGGGACGCTAATTAACAGCGAAGGTACACGGAGCTTGAGGAATTCCACCCAGTAGAAAGGAGATTCCAGATGAGCTGTAGATACTTATAAATTCACCCAATGTTGCCGTTGTGAATGATCACGCGGGTTTCAATATGGGATTTATTAAGGAGGAGAAATACCCTAGATAATAATCCTTAATGCCGGGGGGCGTCATGAATCAGTTTAATTTAAACCGGAATGATCCACAGAAAGGATGAATAATTATATCCATTTACTAAGACGTCCAAGGACATCGTGTTCGACGGATGGTATTCAGGAATAAGATATGTTTAACCATGGCTACATGGAGTACTCATTTTTCCTCAAAACAATGTAAGCTCAACATAAATGTAACAGCGTGTTATATGGTACGCTCTGACACTGCATTCCCAAGGTAGGTCGGGTAGGTTACAATCTAGTAAAGTAACCAGGACTTTAGTTTAGACCCTATGACCGAGCGTTTTCAATGAAAAGTGACATCGTAAGGGTGGTCGTTGGGGACACGAGGTGGACTTACGAATGCTGCCACGCCTTAATAGAACCAAGCTAAAATCCAGCAGTTTGACAGGTTAAATCAAATGAATTGATTATAGGTTAACCGTGTCAACTAATAACAGGATGTGTTAAGTTAATACCTTAACTTAAAGTACGACTAAGTCTGATGATTTGTTTATCTAGACTTATGGTTTTGTCGTTCGTTGACAACTTAACTTATCAAACGATTAAGTAAAAACTTAGATGGACGAAGTATTGGGGAGGATGCAAAAGCAATTTGCATTGGGAATACAAAACTATAGTACGGGTAACTATAGTACAACCCACAAATACGAGCACGACGGTGACGCAAAATAAAAACCAGGGATAAAGCCTGATTAATAGAATAGCATAAGTGGTCTTTTCACGAGGTAAATGCCGGGGGGACTTACCGCTATTCTCGTGCCTTGCCTTTTCCCTTGTCCTTTCGAGCCTTCTTGGCTGCGGCTTGAGCTGCCTTGACCGCTGGGGTCGCGTAGGCAGCTTTAGCTTTCGCCCTGGCCTTACGGGCAGGGGGAGGGACGCGGGGGAGAGGGGGAGAGGGCTCCCGAGTCGACGCCTTCTTTGTTTGCTGGGACAAACAAGTGTTAGCGTAACATTAATGCCGGGGGGACATAAATGCTTACCGAGCGAGTGTTGGGCCTTTTCTTAGGTGACGCGCTGGCCGACCGCTTGATGGCCGTGGAGACAGCTTTATCGACCAACGATTGAATCGAAGGTCCAGGCCTTGTTAGGTCTGCCATCTCACTATCTGCAGCCTTGGCGACTGCCACCTTCTTAGCCTTTTTAGAGGCCTCGATTTGATCACGCGCTTCGACAATGCTAATGATCCGGTGACAATACACCACCAAGTCGGTGAGGACTTCAGTCCCCAGTTTATTCGCCGCTTGGTTTTCCTCCCACCCGGTGAGCATCACCTCACCACCATCCATGGAGAAGACAGGGATTTTACTCACTGCCTTGACCTCTTGGTGGCGAGCCACAATGAGGTGCTTAAACTCCTGGAATAGTGCCTCCGGGAGGAGGGCCCGCTGGAGGAACGATACTTCATCCTTTTTAGTGGATATAGAATCGTTCAAGCATGCGCCAAGGTAGGCGTCATGCTTCTGCGTAAAATTAGCCCGACAGGCCAATCCTTCGCGAGACTCCCTAAAACCCTTTGTGGTCTGTACGTTGGGTAGTTTGACCACAATATGGGGCGGGAATGTTCCGTTGGCCTTGTGGCCTTCCCACTTCGAAAGAGTGGCGCGAGCATTCAACAGCTTGGTAGCTGTTGATGCTACCCCCTTAAGGGGCTCCGCGAGAACATGGCGATAATCCTGAGGGACCATCGCGATCACCTCATCCACCGTAGAGGCGGCCTGCATTGCCATATGGCGTGCAGTCATGAGGCGATCGACGTCCTCGGTCGTAGCGAACGGGTCGCTATCTTTCCTTCCCGCTGACTCTTCAGCGTGCAAGTGGAAGTGAGACCGGGACATAGGGGACAGCGCGCGCAACATCGCGGTAGTGTTAAAAGACATGGTAAAAACTACTAACTACAGCGATGATAACCTGCGTCAGAAGAGGGTTAGGGACCGACCCTCCCCCGAAGGGGGAGGGGAGTAAAAACGGGCGACGGGCTTACCACTTGAGGAGAGGGGGTCGCTGGTGACGAGACGGGAGCAGGGCTCGAACCGTGTAAAGAAAAGTCGGAGGCGAGGTGGGGATTAGGTTAGGGTTAGGGACCGACCCTCCCCCGAAGGGGGAGGGGAGTAGATGTAAGGATGGACTTACGATAAGCGGGGCTTGATGGCGTCAGTGGTGACGAGGCAGGAGCAAGGCTCGTACTGCGAATAAAGAAGTCGGAGGCAAGGTGGGGACTTTCGAACCCGGGGACCTTTCGTCTTTATAGACTCGTCAGGCCTCGATGACTAAGAACTGTACAGAACCAGAGATTAATGCCATTGGATAACAAAAATCATACGATGCGGCGCATTCACACGACCGTGAGAGTCGATCACACGCTCTGCTTCTTGAAAACGGGGACCTGAGGATCGAGAACGTTCCAGAGGGAGCTAGAGTGGAGTACTAATATTAGCCTAGCGGAGATTAACTCCTACCTATTAAAGAAGTGACGGCACCGGGTATCGGCCCGCAGTCCAGACGAATCCAGAACAAGGCCTAGACCACTTCCTAAAAAGGAATGGCTGTGTCAGTTCTAGACCCACCCAAATTCCCACGCCACCGGGGCTTGCCGAGTCACGTGTTAGCATTACGTAAGCCGGGGGGCGTCCACAAATCCTTTGTTAACCTTGTTAGGGTTAGGGTCTGGGTAGGGTTAACCGGTTAGGGTTAGGGGTTAGGGTTAGGGTTAGGGTTAGGCTATTCACATTATTAATACGTGAATGTTTCAGGGATTAGCCTGAGTACATACGTTAGGGTTAGGTTAACGTTAGGGTTGGTATGCTTGCCAAACACCATGGTTAGTAAGTCCGTAACAACGGAAAACGTATGTACCTACCGCAAAGGGCGATATGCTAAGGTAGTTATTTGGTCACAGGGATCACTGGACCCACGGAATACAGTATGAGAGACGTTACTAGCGAACGCCGTGGTTCCCATCAAAAGGGTACCCCATAGCAACTTAGTTCTATCCAGGCAAACCACTAAAGTGCGTAAGGGACAGGGGTTGGCCGCGTTACTAGAGCCTAGGCCGTTCACGAAGCTACTACAACAAGTCCCAGCGTACGATACACGTTTCACTGGCCTCGAATACCACCGCAAGCGATGGCTCCCACAAGCGCGCCGAAGCGCAGGCAAGGGATGCAAGGGGGAATAGCCTTTTCAGGGGCTACACTGGAATTACCCAAAGAGACGGGCCTGCGACGAACCTTTCGCGCAGTGCAATACTGTACCCACAACGGGGTCACGGGATATGATATTCCAAAGGGCTTTGTGTTCGAACTTGCGTCCTACTAAAAAAGACTTACCAGAGTCTACTACAAGGAGGGGATGGTGAGTTCTAAGCAACGGTACCTCTTCTGTAGCATTGGTACCAGAACGACAGGGCCTATCCTGTAGGGAAAATAGTAAACGCACCTAAAAGGCCGGGGGGACGATTTGATATCCGCGTAAACGTTAGACTCTAACTAATCTAACACTACTAACTAGCAATTACACTAAAAGAAAGCTAGAAGAGAAAGAAATAGAAGGGGGATCAATCCCGAACCATTCTCAAAGGAGAAATATTAATTATGCACAGATCAGTGAGGGTGAGGTTTGACGCCCACCAACACTAGACCGGGGTCATGAGCTCTGTGTGGTAAAACCGGCGGTTGAACGTTCAACTAACGCCAATATCTCAAGTAGTGTTAATCAATTC
Source organism: Phlebopus sp. FC_14 (assembly GCA_021018615.1). NCBI lineage: Eukaryota > Fungi > Basidiomycota > Agaricomycetes > Boletales > Boletinellaceae > Phlebopus > Phlebopus sp. FC_14. Next base: position 24,085 of record JAEVFL010000088.1, read on the forward strand.
CTTAGCAGAGATAAGGATTTCCAAGCAGAAAAGACTTAAGGGTTCACAGCGAATATATGGTCGCGCCTTTCCACGTTTAAACGTAAGTCAGTTATAGCAATATATTCATGTAGCGCTGGTACTGGCAAAAGTACAAGTCACAGATGGGTAGGATACGCTAACAAGTCGAGGTACTAGCAAGACGAGTTATTGTTGTAGTGTTCCTAATACTACTAGCGTAGCTAGCCATGAAATCCAGAGAGACGTGCCTAAAATCACATATGTCTAAGTGGAATTCCAAGGAAAGAATCAAGGATGGCGATAACATTTCCGATGCAAACAAGGTTGTTAAAGCAATTATGCGCCATGTTTCACCATATTATTAGATGGAAATACAAGATACACAGCAGTAGGCTGCGATTTCCTTGCAAGCGAACAGTTAGTGTACATGTATACTAATAATCCCATTAAATAGATAATGGGAGACAGAGTCTAAAGTGACGAATTTATAAATGCAGACCACATAAATGCCGGGGGGACGTTATAAAATAACGAAAGCAAGTGGAGCTCAAGGAGATCAGCCCAGGAGATAGAAGTCCAAAGGAGCTTAAACAAGTACTTATAAATTCACCCAAGGTTGCCATTGTGAAGGATCACTAAGGTTTCCATACAGGATTTGAAAGTAGGAGATAATACCCAAGATAATAATCCTTAATGCCGGGGGGCGTCATGACTTAGTTTAATTTAAACCGGAATAAGTCAATTAAAGGACTTGTAATTATGTCGATGTACTAAGTTATCCGAAGACGACGTTTTCCAAGGATGGTATTATAAAGTAAGATACGTTTAACCATGGCTACAAGAAGTACTCTCTTTTCCTCAAACATGTAGACTCAACGTAAATAAATATCCCATTATCATGGTACGCTCTGACACTGCGTTCCCAAGGGAAGTCGAAGAGGTTACAATCTAATAAAGTAACCAAGACTCTAGTTTAGACCCTATGACCGAGCGTTTCATAAAGAAGTGACATCGTAAGGGTGGTCGTTGGGGACTCGAGGTGGACTTACGAATACTGCCACGCCTTAATAGAACCAAGCTAGAATCCAGCAGTTTAACGAGTTAAATCAAAATATATTGATTAAAGGTTAACTTCGTTAACTAATAACAGGATATGTTAAGTTAATACTTAAACTTAAGGGTACGACTAAGTCTAATATATATCACATTTTATATGAAGACTTATTGGTTTGTCGCTCGTTGATAATGAGAATTTATCACACGATTAAGAAAAACTTAAGTGGACGAAGACTGAGGGGAGGGACGCAAGAAGCAATCTTGCATTGGGAATACAAAACAGTAGTTGAGTAACTACTGAACAAACCGAACAGTCGCGCACGATGGTTAATGTACAGAAGAAACAGAGATAAAGTCTGTTAAATCAGAGTGAATTGTTAGTGTCTTTTCACTAGGTAATATCCGGGGGGACGTACCATCACTCGCGTTGCTTTGCCTTTACCTTTGTCCTTCTTTGCCTTCTTGGCTGCCGCCTTGGCATCCTTGACCGCTTGGGTCGCATAGGCTGCCTTGGCTTTCGCCCTGGCCTTGCGGGCAGGGGGAGGGACGCGGGGGAGAGGGGGGGAGGGGTCTCTAGTCGACGCTTTTTTCGTTTGCTGGGACAAAGTACTTTGAGCGTAATCAAAATGCCGGGGGGACATAATGACTTACCGAGCGTGTATTAGGTCGCTTTTTGGGCGACACGCTGGCCGACTTCTTGACGGCAGCGGAGACGGCTTTATCGACCAGTGATTGGA
>JAEVFL010000089.1:0-25360 GCA_021018615.1 Phlebopus sp. FC_14
ATTGCGGGGAGGTAATGTCAACTTTGCGAGCTTCTAGAGGGTAGTCGCCCGCAGAATGAAGAGAGTCAATAGACGATGGCGATTCGTAGCGGGAGATCGTTGCAGGCGTTAATGTAGTCGTGAAGTTGAGGATATGGAGAGTCAGGAACGACACGATCTGGTGGACTCTTTATCAATCAACGAGTGATACTCATAGGCATCGACCACGCACCAGAAGAAGCTTCAAACGCGCTACAGGGTTCTCTTCCTTGTTTTCGGGAGGACAGGAGTTTTTGCCCTTGAGCATGGAACCTTTGGAACCGAGCAGGGTTTGTGAGATCTTGTGGCGGAGGCTGTTGCCCTGCTGGGGCTGTGGGGGACGGACAAGTGCGCTGACTTTGCCTTCAGCAGTGATGTTGTTCGAGCTGCGAGATCTTGTCATCTCACGGACGGTCTGAATTCTTCGGACCTGCCAACGAAAGTCAACATAGCGCACTTCCAACGCTGGGGACTCCAGGTTTGGGTCGTTAACCCTAACCCTAGACACGTCCCAAAGCAGAATGCAATAAACACATGACAACTCACCTCGACCATAACAGTCAAGACCGCAGAGTAGAACGTCGCGAACAAGACACAGTCGAGCGTCAATGAAAGTGCAGCCAATGCACAGAACTCTCTCAGGCCACCGACTTTGCTCTTAGCACCCATAGCAAGGACAGCTACCTCAAGAGCGTAGTCGCGCAGTATAACATTACCGCTCCCTTCCATCGCCTCCAAGACCACCTCTCCCGCAGGCTTCATTTGTCCTCGCCAACGGCCCTCCTTCACTGAGGTCGTGAGATGAGGATGATTAAAAACGGCCCGTGCAAGACGTAGTGGCTTGTCAAAACCGACGGTACATACGAGGAACGGCAGTGCCTCGGTTAGACTGATAGGGTCAAGAGGAATCTGCAAGTAGTGCGATAAAGGTAGAGCAAGCATGAACGCCAGTATCGATGACGAAACGATAGCGGTGCTCAGCCAAAAGTTGGATCCAAGGGCACGAGAAGAAAGGAACAGGCGAATGAACGAGGCGTGCATCAGGACGTATCCTGCGAGGACGAGCAAAATGTCCAAGGAGTCTGCTTTCTGCAAAAATAGATACACATTAATTCAGACCTGGACTACTCTCACAAACGCACCTTGGCCAACTCCCAGAATCGTACCACAAGGGCCCGCGCAGCGTAGGCGACCCATTTTCCACTCTTCATGTCGCGAATGGTCTCGGCTTCAATGCCGTCGATACGATATTTGACCCCGTACGAATCCGCAGAAAAGCTGGTTTGAGCCTTGAGGCCACTCACAAAATCTTCGCGAGCACCCGCAGCGAACGACAAGGTCACAGTATGCGATCTGGACATCTGACGCGAGACTACAGTGAGGCAGGACTCCTCCACACCCGACGACGAAGGTATGCTCGATGCGTGGTAACATAACGACGGATACATTGCACCAGAGGGAGCAGGAAATCTGTGAGAGATGTAGTGAGTTATGTTGTCGATGGACGGCTGGAGGAGTGTCAAATCTGGTAGGGAATGGACGGTGTCCTGACAAGCATATTAGATCAGTCCTGGAAGTGAAGACGTATGACAAACGACTTACGGTATCCGCGAGCCCCGTCGGTGCAGGGTCAAGCGAGAAGATTATCTGCTGGAGCTCCAATGCTCTGGAAGGACGACTCGTTGCGCGCTGGCTGTACCAGTCTGCGGTAACTCCAACCCATTCGCCGTCTCGGAGCAGGGTATGGGCAGTCCTTAATGTCGAGGGAAAAGTTGGGGCAAAAAACGCGGAGTGCTTGATGGCGGAAAGGACATGGAAATAGGCTAGTGTGCCTATGATCGAGAAGAATACGATTGTTTCGATTGGAGAGAATACTGCGCGCCCCGTCAAGGGAAGAAACAGCGCGCGCATGGTAGAACGTCGTCCAGAGCCAAGAGTGAGAAATTCGATGGGTAGCTGCAAGTGTCCCTGCGAACTGTATGCAACTGTCAATTAACGTCACTGGAGGCGAGAAAATGCTGCTCACACGACCCAAGGGCTGAAAGTCAAACGTCGTCCAAATGCGAGCTCAGTCAGTTTTCACCAACACAATGAGCTCGTTCAGGCGTGCCCTTGAACAGAGAAACCAAAAAGCTGCCAAAGAATGGTACGACCAATCCAACCGTTCCACTTTTTATTTACGGGCTGTTAACTTCGGCTAACACAGGTCATGCACATGGACCTCGGTCACCCCAGAGGTAGATTCCACGGTCACTGAGACTCGTCGAGGACGCCAACGTTAACGTCAACCCATCAGAGGACAAGGCTGGCAGCGCTAGTTAGTTACCTTGAATAGGGTGCGCCAATGTATTCATTGTCCACTCAGTCTCAGATAGGCCTGGCGTGTTGTTTCAGGCATTCATTGACCGCCGGATGTCCATCAACATGTCTCAAGATTCGCTTCCGTGAAGGCCGTGAGAGCTGGCAGGTAATGTGTACAACCATCCCCTTCTGAACGTTAGCCTCGATGACTTTTACTGCGAGAATGCACAAAATAGACCGAACACATGCCCGATATCCGGAAGGCTGGTCTTCGAGCCATGTTATTACCACTCACGGAAGCCCATGATTCGTCAACAACTATTGGATTCTTATATTGGGTCAAGCATCCCGAGTTCTCGCCTCGACGCAATGCATCCACCGCAGTCCCCCCTGGAACACCCTCATAGCCGCATTCGCCGGACCAGCCTAGCGCCACCCACAATACTGGAATGTTCACTATCTCGTTTGGGGCCCTGTTGACCTACCAACAACTACCCTAGCGCCTGGTCGGGATTGGCTAGCTTCGGTCCTTGTCATTGGAACGAGGCAGCTAATGGCGCCGATCCAAATGACCCGGTATATGTACCTGCAGCTTTTGCAGGGTCACTCGATACTGAGAGGTTCGACAATGCGGCCCTACAACTTGGAGTATGGCCGATGCACTGAAGCCACTTCCACTTCCAAACAGGGGTTGACGCACCTTGCTATCAGGTAAGTAGGTCCACAGATACGCTGAGCTTTTTATGTCGCCACTGGTGCAGAATCATTGATACGCTCGCCCTTTTCCTCTTTTAAGACACACGGTTATGCGGTATCCTCATTTGCATTAGTACGGAGGAGCAACCAGCCGGGCTATTCGAACGTGTGACAGTAGATTCTTAATCCTGAGTCCCGAGGTTCCTTTCGAGTATCCCTACAAAGAACGACGCCCAATATCACAAACATAGGATGTTATCATGATCTCTGATGTCGGTTGTCCATTGATACATCATACATCAGATGTGTGTGCGTATAGGTTCCATCACATTCGTTGGTTACAAGTATCAAAGATCAATCAGTTGAACTTCACAGGCAGATAAGAAACACTTCTCTACGAAGCATAGTGTGGTGCAACAGCTTTGACACCCAGCCATGCCCTTTCTATAATTTGGACAACTTTATCGCAGAGTGGACCTCCCTCGCTGGAGTGCAACCTCTAAGCCGTCGAAGACCCATGTCTAGCAGAAACAGACACTTACCAGTCGAATATATTCTTCTTTAATTGATCCGCGGATGCCGCACCAATAATTATTGCATCGCCAGGGCGCAGCTCACTGTGATGCTGAAGCCAGCGCTGCGCAGCTTCTGGGAGGCTCAATCCATATTTATCCTGCCAAAATTCGCACAGGACGCAAAAACGAGAATTGTCTGCGAGACTTACCAAATTTTCTTTCAACTCCCGAACAGCTGGGAGCATAGGAGCATACTTGGCTAGTAGAGAAGGTGCGAAATGAGACACCTTGGGATCCCATCTTCCTCCAGCCCTGTTAGCTATATCATCTACAGTGAGCATCTTGCCAGCTAGAAGACCCCCACTAGGCGCAAATCTGGTTAGACGTAAATTGTGATGTTTCGTAAAATACAGACGAACGCTAGGGGTGAATACGCAAAGAACTTGATTCCGAAATGCCGCAAGCACGGGAGTAGTCTGGAATGGTGTCAGCGAGATACCGATGGTGATACAATGTTTCGACTAACTCGACTTCGATGCTGCGCCCTATTGCATTGTACATGCCTTGGTAAACAGTAGGTTTCACCCAGTTGTTCGTGGTCGCAATTATCATTATCTCAGCTACCTAAGGTGCTCATTTGTAAAGCAGTTATACATTGCTTTGAAGAAGACCTCGTACCTGCCATGAACTGTAGTTACTCAATCCAAACTCCTTGCTAACGAAAATCAGCTATTGGGAGGTTCAAGAGCATATACTGCACGCTTACAAGTGGCCTTCAGCATGCAAGTCATTGATGGCTCGAAGCGTAGTCTCGATCGGTACACTGGGATCAGGGGAGTGAAGATAGAAATTGCGAATTTTATGTCTTCCAAGAGCCTTGACGGACTTCGTGAGGGAAACAAGGATTCCTTCCGCAGAAAAATCGCCGTGTTGTCCAGGAAACACTCTGAAGTACAGTGATTAGAGCACAAAATTAGGAGTTAACTGTTGATTTACTTGGTGTCGACAACGCAAGGTCCAAGGTCCATTTGACCTAGGAACTGAATGCGATCGGTCATGAGTTGATGCGCAACAAGCGTGTAGCATCACCTCACCTCTTCAGATGTTCCTCCGCCGTAGAGACCAGCAGTGTCAATAGTATTGTAGCCATGACGCATGTAGCAGTCTACTAGCTGTTGTGCATGCGCTACGGTATGAATCCGTGCACCATTGGATCGCGGACCGGGTGACCCAAAGGAGCCAGCCCCCTAATCGTGGCCGAGTTACCAAGCAATGGACCTACTCATGAGATTACTCACAAAAACAAGCGGAATCCGAGATGGCATGGCTTGAAGCGAATGATCAGAGAAAGAAAGAGCTGCTTTATCCTGGACATCGAGTCAAGTGCGGTCCCGACATATCCAAGCATCCATTTCAAAATCTCTCGAGTCCTTGCGATTTCCTTCGAGTCATTCGCCAGGGTCGCCAGTGCAGACTAACGATTGGGACTTATTTCCGCCCGCATAGGTCAGTCTAACACGAAATCTGGTAAACAAAGCTCTTGACAACAGTCGAGTCATAGTTTCCAGTGCTGAGCAAGAGACGATGAGCGGAGGCAGTTCGAGGGGTTTATTACCTGATGCGGAAGTGACCCCCAAAGGGCTCAAGTAGTCCTCGACGGCTCGACCGGTCCGATCTTCCGGTCGTATCCTCCCCCATTCGGTCTCGAAGGCGCGATGGTGAACGAAGTCCCCCTCACGCTGTCCAAGGCAGATCACGGAGCCGTCAAACCTGACTTTCCCATCACAAGGCTTTGCCATATTTTATCTCAGGTCCCTCCCTTCGAACAGCTCAAGTTATAACAACGATGGAAGCCGTCTACTACCAAGCGGTACGTCGCAGTATCTTTGTATCTGCGCGCACTTGGAGTTAATGCGCTTTCTCAAAAGCCGCGCCAATTTGATGTTCGTTCTGTGCCCATTCCAACGATCAGTGATGATGAGGTGTTGATTAAAGGTAAGAGCCTCGGTGGTGTCTTCATTCTTGTAATCAGAATTATCTAGTTACTTGCTGTGGTATGTAACACCATCTGTACAAAGGAGATTCAGGTATCAAACGTGGGCCGCAGGCATTTGCGGAACGGATGGCCATGTCCATGAGGGCGAGTTCATCGCAACCTTCCCGGTACGTGTGTTCGATCCAACATCCTCGAGCTGCCTGCGATTGATGATCCATAGTTGATCCCTGGTCATGAAGTAACTGGATCCATTGCCTCTGTCGGAAAGAACGTTCAGGGCCTCGCAGTCGGCGACCGATGTGTTGCTGACCCAGGGGTCACTGTGAGCTCACCCGCGCGCGATTTCCCGTGATAAACGAACTCACGAACCATCTAGTGTGGAACATGCTTCTATTGCCGACGTGGCAAGCATGTTCTTTGCGAAAACTACCATGGTCGAGGGATCAACCTCCCTGGAGGCTTTGCCGAATATGTCGTCTTGTAAGTAAAACCCTTTTTCATATATATATATGGATTCTGAAACGGCCTTCAGCGATGCAAAGCAGGTATATAAAATCAAGAATCTCACGGATGAGGAAGCTACCCTGGTTGAGCCCGCGGCTTGTGCCATTCATGGATTGGACAAACTAAATCCCCCAGTTGGCGTGACGGTGTTAGTTATCGGAGCCGGACCCACTGGTTTGATACTTGCCCAACTCCTCAAGTTGAACGGAGCCTCCAAAGTCGTGATCGCAGCCAACAAAGGCATCAAGACAAAGATTGCACAGGATCTTGAAGCGGGTGACGAGTATGTGGAACTCGATAGGGCTGATCCCGCAGCCCAATGGGAGCAGATCAAAAGGGACAATCCATATGGATTTGACGTGGTCGTAAGCACAAAGCGACTCCAACTCAACCTACTTGTAGTAATCCATTGCCAGGTGGAGGCCACAGGTAACGGAAAGGTTGCCAATGATGCCATTAACTATGTGTCCAGGGGCGGGACGCTCATGATCTATGGGGTTTACTCCAACGATGCCCTCGTGCACTGGCCACCCTCGAAGATCTTTGGTGATGAAATAAGGGTCAGTTTCAGAGCACCATGGTCTCAAGTATCCTGATTCACTGTCACGTAGATCATTGGCTCGTTTGCACAAACCCACTGCTTCCCCCGCGCGGTGGCGTATCTCGACAGCGGAAAGGTTAGGGTCAAGGGAATGGTACGTGAGCCCAGGTCTTGGAGAGTGCCTAATCTCAACCACTACCAGGTCACCGATGTGTTCAAGATCAGCGAATACCAACAAGCGCTGGATAAGATGAACAGCAGGAGCGCCTTAAAGATTGCGGTGAAGCCATGACTTATGCCTAGACCTTAGCAGATTTGTATGTTGGTCTTGGAACTGAATTCAGGTAGTTTGGTTATACGTTCCCCATTGATGGTCGCTCTCGAATACTTCACCACTCATGTTTGTCTTTTCTGTCGGTCTTGGATCTTCTTGCATGCAAAGAGACACTGGTCATGATTTATCATGATGTTAGCAAGATTATGTGTGTCCTCGTTGTTAGCTTATGTGTATCATCCTATTCCGTACTACTTGAACCCACAGAGTCACTCATCCACTGTTCACCGTGTGAGTGTCTCACTGCTGCTCAGCGCTCAACCACCGGCAGGCCGGGTATGTTGGGATTAATATGTGGTTTCATCATAGCTGCGTCTCTGCTATTTCTTTATATTCTTCTCAATGACAGGAAGCTCAGTCAACTGCCCCCCGAAGCGAACGCCCTCTCACCGACTAGGTTCTCGCGTGAAGATATAATCTTTGCTTCTGAAAGCCTCCGGAAATCACCTATCACCATTGGCGACGTGCTCCCCCAAGAACTGGACGTCGATACATCGTTGTGGGTGGTGTAAGTGCTGGCTTCCAGCTTGCGAGAAGTTCGTGCTCCCTTCAGCTCACACCAGTCCCTCAGGCAGGGTTCCTAGGTGGCTGGATCGTGCTTCAGCTATTGCAACGAGGAGAAGACCCAAAGAAAATCAGAGTATTAGACATACGTCTTCCTACTCGTCCTGACCTGCGCACGGGAGATGCACAATATGTCGCGTTTTTCAAGGTTGACATCTCGGACGCGAGCGCCGTTGCCGACGCATTCAGAGCTCCGTGGCCGGAGGCTGGAGATGTGCACGAAGACCCAGAGATAACTGTCTTCCATACTGCTGCGAACATACGCTTCTACGAACGCCTTCTTTCGCTACTGCCACGCTCCACCAAGGTAAACCACCAAGGCACCATCAACGTTATCAACTCCGCAAAGGAGGTTGGCGCGAGCACCTTGGTTTATACCTCATCTGGGTCGATTGCTGTTCGCCGTTCGCGTTTTTGGCTATGGCCTTGGGAAACGCAACCAAAATACTTTGTACAAGTACTCAATGACGACGATGCCTTCATACCCAAACATCACGACGAGTTCTTCTCCAATTATGCAGCGTCAAAGGTTCTTGGGGAGAGAGCAGTCTGTATGGCGGACATGTCTCCTTCTGGTTCATCCCGGATTCTTAGAACTGGCTGTATCCGTCCGGGAAACGGTGTATTTGGTCCTGGCGGTGACGTACTATGTGGTGCATACCTTGTTCGCAAACACAACCCGACATGGGTGGGGCACATCCTCCAATCGTTCGTATACGTCGAGAATTGTGCCCTGGCACATCTTTGCTATGAACAACGGCTTATAGAACTCGAAAGAGGAGGAAGCAATCCAGATATCGGCGGACAAGCTTTCACGATCACCGATGCCGGACGTCCAGCGACCTTTGATGACATCTACACTGCACTTACGACACTAGACAACGAGACGGAATTCCCGGTGTTTTCATCTACCGTCATGCTCTCTATCGCACACGTTATCGAGGCTTTCTACGTTACCAAATTTCTGCTGTCGACTTCGAACTCTTTCCTTGGACGCGCATTTGCCAGCATGATACCTGCCATTACGGGAGACATTGTCAATTTGCAACCATCTCTCTTTGCACTCACTTCCGTGCATCTGATTTTCGACGACTCTAGAGCGCGCCTTCCACCCGCCCGCGGTGGTCTCGGGTATAGTGGACCATACACGACCTTGCAAGGTCTGTGCAGAACAGCGGATGAACACATGAAGGCTGATAAAAACGGAGAGGAGCGATCGCAATCGGGTGGAGTCAGTTTTGGATTTGGATTCATGAGGGCGTCAAAAAGGGTAGACAAGGTCCAGAAGACAGTCAGCCAGCAATTACAGGTGGAGGCTGTTAATGGCCTAAATTAATGGGTCAGCTCTCGTTCATGTCGGATGCTGTTGAGTTCAGTTGGTAGCCATACAACCGGAGCATGGATACTGGGTTCTGGTGAGTATGCTCAAGCCGATATTTGAGTTAACTGATGTCGTCCTGTGCGATACAAGGTTGATTCCTAACTAAGCTCTAAGTATTGGCTGGAATGCTTTGGGCAAATTAACGATACCATGCAATCATGATTCATAACGGGAGTCATAACAGATACATGCAAGTGCGCGGAACAACTACAGCTACACATAGGAGGCGTAACAAGGGAGAACAGAATTTTGCATCCATCCTGCAGGGTCTTCTCCTTAAACCGTTATATCTGTGGCGGTAAGCAATGCACTATCTCGCATACTCTGGCCGACGCCGCCATTTTGTTGGGAGGCTGCAACACTGGTTTGTTGTCGCAGTTTTCGACTTATCCAGCTAAGACCCCATGCGCCCAACCGCCCTGCAAACCATTGCACGATGCGTATGCCTGGTAGTAGACGAATGACATCGCGAACATCCCAGATATCCCGATGGTAGGTGATCTGTCCTTGTTCATTAAAGCTCAGTCGTGTCATGATCGGAAGCTGGAAATGGAGTGGCGATGGAACTGCGAGCGAAGTTCCAGGAAGCGGAAGGGACGGAGCAGAAGGAAAAGTCAAGGACAAGTGTGCACCTGGTTCACTGGGGGTTGGCGGTTGATGCAATGAGAGCGTTCTGGGTATTTTGAATGTGGTATGAAGGTCGGGGAAGAGGAGGATGTTGAGGGTGTGTTCCACCAGACTTTTCCTGTGACCGTCTTTTGGAACGTTGACGGCTAGGACGTTGATGTTGAAGAATAGCACCTACCGAAGCTCTCTGTTTCAGAGACATCGTCTACTTCGGACCATATTCGTACAGCCCTGAACCAAGGATCGTCGTCGAGTGCATCTGGGGGGTGCGATTTTAGGATGGTGCGAAACATCGTCAAAGGCTTTGGCACGTCAACGATGCAAAGCAAGCACATGAAGGAATGGAACGTCGGAGATGATGGAGCGGGAGGTGGCTGTAATCAGGGGATTTTCGTAGCTATGCAACATCAGTTACTTTTCGAGCTCAAACGGATATGCTGGCCTAGAATGACTTACACTGAGACGCGGTTAGCTGGATCCCTCGATGGATGCAAGTAAACCACTCACTTGCGCGTGACTCGTAAAAGAGTTCGGAAGTGCCGAAGAAACTGGGAAATGCAGAGTTGTCGTAGACGTAGTCGCATACTTGGAGAGTTATCGTGTTCCTTTGGATGAGAGACATATCCGAGGGGGGTTTTGCAAGTTGCTGAGGGGAGGCGTCGGAGGTGATGCTAGAGTACTGCGTCGGATAGTCTGAGGACATGGACGAGCTCGACGACGGGGACTTTGGAATGACGAATATCGGGCTGTGGACTGGAGCTGGCATGGAGGACAAGATGGACGTCGAGGACGAGGACGAGGGCCGATCCCCATCGGGCAACGACTAAAATTGCTCGCATCATTTAAACACGTGCGTTGACCAGCCCAATTACTGTTTCCACATTACTTAGGTCGAGTACTGGAATTCCATTTTACCCTAGGAGGTTTTCTCAACGACTGACCCTGACCCAGTTCCTCCGCCGAATATTCAACAGTCACAGAGCGTTCCACATGCACTTGGATATCGAGCTCCACGTCATTCTCACTAGCCACAGCTGACCCAGGCGCAAATTCCACGTCAATTGGCCCCTTGTGAGCCCCGAATTGGGAACGCAGCGCAGTGGCCACGTCCCGTCCAGGACACAGCTGGCGCGAGACGACAACGTTGTCCAGGCGTCCCTTCATATCGGCGCACATTTCTGTAAGACATGTGAGTCCGAGTCACATGGGGATTTGAATGAATGAAAGTGCGAGTTGCAGTGCACGTCATGGCTGGTTGTTATGGGAAACAAGGCGATGCATTTACCTCGTAAATGGATCAGAATGCGCTGGCTCATGATCCAAGTAACACCATAACCCAATGATGCGCTTGTGCAAATGACTGAATGAACGACAGCACAGATGCGGCATAATTTTACCACCTACCCAGAGGACTAAATCATACAGCGTTTAAAGTCAAGTCAAGTCTCCATTCCATTCGGAAATGAATCAATCTCACCTGCACAGCATCGTCGCTTGCTTGGTATAGGATAAGGTTGAAAATGTTGACCGCTGAGATAATTTCAGCTCAAGTTGGATGGAGGGAGATGCTTTCTTTGCCTACCAGTTAGTACCACGAAATATCCAAGGCCGTCGTACAGCATACTGAATATTCGCGTAATTATCAACATGATGCTCATGAGTGCACAGAAGCAGCGCGCTTACGCTCGGATCAATCGTGAAAATCTGCGATAGTGCGGAGAAATATCTGAGCGTCCAATTGCAACAAACGGCGGCGGAGAACGTACCTCCCTTTAGTAGTATTATAGCGTAGCAGGTATACAGTCGAGATCACCAAGGTCACGGAGTCGTAGAGCATTGCGAAGAGGTAGAAAAGCCATGCAGTCTGGTGTGGACTGTTGCCCGGAGTACAACTATCCATCGTGAGCAAATCAAATATAGGTGACGAAATAGGACTGCTCACTTTCCCTGGAACAAAGAACGATCGGGTCATTGAAACAGTAATTACCCCAACGCAGCACATACATTATCCACCGATGCTGTCGACTTTTCATCAGCGAAAAGAATATTTTGGAGGACGGAATTGACCCTCACGAATGCGATCATACAAGTTGATAAACCATTCAAACTGACCAGAAACAGACACTCAGTGACATCTCGACGGGCAGAGAACATTGCCTCACCCCAACTGTAATGAAATAGAATATGAGAAGACCAATGCCCACCCGCCTATTCCGGCGTGTAATGTTGAATGCCCTGCGAGGCGAGTAAGTTGCTCAGATCGAGGACAATCGGGAAATCATTGACCTGACGCCCAGAATAACTTGCGAAACCATGACCTGAACAACTGGAGAGGACTCGGTGAGTGCTGGGGGGTTGGTTCGAGCAACTCGAACCTTTGAAGATGGGAGCGATAAGGTAATAGTGAGCACACGACTCCGCGGTAAATGTCGTGGTGAAAACTCCATAATTACTGACGACCATGACGAGGATGCTGGAATAGCTGTGCGCTGGTAAGCAGACCGAGCTGCTATGCAAGTCGCCATGGGGCGCACCGAATAAGAATGAAAAGAATGCAGGCAAGACTGAAGTTGAGGAAATGAATAGTCAGTTGATCGGACAAGAACTTAGGTGGCAGCACCTCACCTCAAACGAAAGACATGAGACTGGCTTCGGTAAAAGCGCCATTCAGCAGGTAAAGTGATGAGATAACTGCAGGACAATGAGGAACGAAAATGGGACGCCCAGTGGTTTACTCACTCGTATAGAGCAACAGAGATGGAGGCCACGCGCAGATATTTTTCGGTGGAGACGCTGTCTACGACATTGACGTCGCGCACGTTCATTGCATGAAGACTTGGACCAGGACCAAAACCTGGAGTTGGTAGAGGCGCGGCCTAAATATACAGGCAAGGGCCACACGTGTAGATGTTGGCCAAGTCCCTGGAGTGACCCTTGCGGAAACTGAACTGCAGGCCGAACAGCGGGCGCTACGCGCCAGAAGCTGTGCAGGTACGTTGAGATGTACGACTGCGGGAAGCGACTACTGAGCGCAAATGATGCTGAACTAGGACCTACTAGGACATCTTGGTATTATTCTTGCGTCGATAGCTGTGTCGACTTGGATTGATTTCGGCTGTGCGTCGTTGCAGTAAGAGATTGAAGTCACGAATATACACGTCAATAAAAGGGGTTATCGCGGACCGCTTGCCACTGGTTCGAATCGCTGGCTTCCACCTCTGGAAGCTGCTATATGATATGTTGGTTTTCGAGAATCCAGATGTATAGAACGTTTCTGTAGGCGCTGCGGTGAGCAACTTTAGGGAGGCCGTTCCACCGTCGATTTGTTACGTCCAGATCCGTTTGACCATCGATCTACTACATATCGTGGTTTTGAGATCAAAGGCTCTTTTTTCCCTCCATCTGTCCCCGCACGAGAGCGTGCGAGGCATGGATGTGTGCGTACATAATGATACACGGACATAGGTCGGACTCATCAATAGGCCTGATAGCCTCCCAGTAGTACCTATCATTCACATGATTCTATGTCAAATAGATAACACGGCGTTTACTGTAGCTTAGAAGGGTAAGCTGGCAACCGTGACGGTTTGTTCACCCTGCCACCTCACCCGACAATTACTACCCTCTAAACCCCACTTCTGCCTGCAGCTTTTATGACCGAGCCATTGGCGAGGACCGGTAGCATCTTCCGAGGAGGAAGTAATGTAGGCGGGGGTAGGAACCCTGCGCCTACAAGCCATGCCAGATACAATCCCATCAACTCGTCCGTTACCGTAGACATACAGTCATCTGGCTGCGACTGCAGTAACGTAGAAGTATTTGAATCGTTAAGTTCAGGAGCCTTGGTGCTTGTCGGTAGGTCATCGAGGACAAAGTGGAGAAGTGGGAACAGCGCATTGTCCTGAACCTCCATGACGTGCTTTTCTAGCTCACGTCGCCAGACAAGGTACTCGCACTGTTTCGTGGAAAAGCCGTATTCAGCCAGCGACGAGAGTATACTGTTGAAGGTCGGAAGGGGGTCGGCTACAATGTGTAGAACAGATAGAGCAGAATTGGGGAGCGGTTCGACCGTGGCAAGGGCCGTACAGCGTGCCACATGATCAACTGGCACCATGTTTACAGTATTATTGATATCTGGAACAAGCCCGAGTTGAACACATCCTTTGACCATTCGCCAAATGAAGTCGTCCGTGTTCGTTACTATGGGCCGCCAGAATGAGTCCAATCCAAGTCCATGATCGGTGGATGACGCAACACACCTGCTGTCTTAGAATCACCAACTACGTAGCCGGGCCGAACGATATGACCTCTCAAACCCCTTTTACCAGCTTCGAACAGCAGCTTTTCCGAAACCCATTTGCTTTGCCCATAACCAGTCTTAAGGCCTGTTCTCGCTCCTTCCAGATCATCGTCCTCTGGAATACCTCTTGGATCATTGCGTGACAGCGAATCAGACAATTGAATATAGTGTTCTGTGTCGATGGCTGATGTCGACGAAACAAAGATCAGAAGCTTTTGCTTCGCCGTTGAAGCAAATTCGACCGCCGCGAGTGTGCTGATCACATTGGCTGCACGTAGTCTCTCGTAGGGGTAAACCCAGTGCACCTACACATGTTATTCTCAATAACGGAAGGGAGCATTCAAAAGTGAAACAAACCAGAGCACCGTTATGCAATATGGCGTCGGCCTCTGATGCTACGCGATGCCACGAATCATTATCCATGCCGAATTGTTCTTCTCCGAGGTCCCCGGTGACGACTTCAAGTCTTCCGGATGTAACCCACGTTTCATCCCATACGCCACGATCAGTCGAGCCTTCCCTCAACCGGTCAAGCGCTTTTTCTACGGTAGGCGAGCGAATCAAACAAATGACTTTTTGTACCCTCTCTTGGCGCCCCAGAAGATCGCGAAGAACAAATGCGCCAAGGTAGCCAGTTGCACCTGTGAGGAATACAGTCAGAGCACGCTTGTCGAAGTCAGGCGATAATGGTTGATATGAATCACGCAGGCGAGGCAGCAAGGTTTCGAGGTCTTGACCATACTCGACAGTGTCTGCGATTTTCTTCTGCGTGCCTACCGCTGGGTTGACTGGCGTGGCGGGAGGAGTGTTTGAGTCTTGGCGAGCAATACCAAAGTCCGGATCCCGTAAGGAATCAACTGCAGCCGCGAGCCCACTGATAGTCGGCTGGGAAAAGATGAGACCGAGTGGTGCTTCGACAATGAACACCTTCCGAATCTCGAAAATGAGGCGGGTGGCCAGGATCGAATGGCCTCCAAGATCGAAAAAGCTCTCATCAAGCGGGATAGGATTGGGTGGATTTGGAAGCACACCAGCCCATATTGAGCATAATGTCTCCTCGGTTGGGCTTGCACTGCGCGTCTTGGTGCCATTCACAGCTGCCTTGTTTTCGGCACGAGTAACATGGGCGTGAGCTGTGTCTGGGAATGGAAGCGCGGGTTTATCAATCTTTCCATTCGGGTTGAGAGGCATGCGATGAAGTGGGACAAATACTGTGACGGACATTAGCTGCAAACCTCGCTCAGGACAGATAAGACATACATGATGGGATACTGTAACTCGGTAATTTCTTCTTGAGGTGCTCTCTAATATTTTTAATGAGTCGTCTATATTTTGGTATGCTCTTGACGCCGCCGGGCTCCCCGCCATCGCTCAGCTCGCTCGTGAAGCCGTTCAGAGCGGGGCCATCCATAGGCACGAAGTAGCTGACAAGGATTTTTTCTTCGTCCTTGTCCCTCCGGACAAGTGTCACGTTCTCGCGGACAAGAGGGTGCTGGCTCATCAACGTATCAATTTCTCCGAGTTCAATTCTGAAACCACGAATCTTGACTTGATCGTCGGCACGCCCGGTACACTCGACCCTCCCATTTGGTAGATACCGTCCAAGATCACCAGATCGGTACATGCGATCACGAATACCCTTCCAATGGCGCGATTCCGGTCCAGGAAGACCCTGTTGTGGATGAAGGATTGTGTCCTCCCACGAAGACGTCGATGCAAACCAGTTCGATACGAATTTTTCGACAGATGCCTCGGAGTCGAGGTACCCTTCTGCTAGTCCACCAGAGCGGACGTAGATCTCTCCAACTTCGCCCACGGCACAAGGGACGGACTTGTCGGTGCGGTTGACGACAAGGAGCTGGACATCCATCATGCCTTCGCCGGCAGGCATGATATCCTTTTGGGTTGCGAGGAATGTAGGATCCTCAGAGACGGGGGGGATGGCAAAATAGGAAACCGCCCGCTGAGTCTCAGTAGTACCATACATGTTGATGATGCGAACATTGGAAGCTAATGACTGGAGACGAAGACAGTCGCGTTTGGTTAGGATGTCGCCAACGAAGAAAGCGTTGAGGAGCGAGGGTATATGGCGGGTAGCTTGGGCAGAAAGAAGTTGACCCATAGCTGGGGTTAGATGAGTGATAGTGACCTTGTTGTCATCCATCCACTCTGCAAGTCGGCCAGGGGTACCAATGTCCTCTGCAGTCGGAACATACAGCTCTGCACCAAAAAAGAGCGGAGTGAATACTGAAGAAGAAGTGTTTGAGAGGAAATTGCATTTGAGCTTAGAGGTAGCAACAACGTACTGTCTCGCTGAATAGGATCGTGAGCGATGCCACTGAGCATCGTGAACTTGGACTGCTCGCTCAACGAAAATCTCTCCCCCATCCAGGGGAAGAAATGCGTCAGACTATAGTGTCGTCCTTTCACGCCCTTTGGAATGCCAGTGCTCCCACTAGTGAAAGACAACGTGCCGACACTGTCAGGACCAAGAATGACATTCGGATCGGTCTCTGCGAGGTGATAATGCGAGTTAAGAACATCGGTACCATTCACGAGACCGCCGAGGATTTCGCCAGTAGACGAAAACTCCAGTGAAGGTACTTCGACGCGGATTTTGAGACTTGCTAAAAGAAACTCGCGAACAGTGGGACCGATCTTCCCTGCTCCGGACAAAACCACGAGACCGCGTGGTTGTGCGACTTGAAGGTAGATCACTTGTCGTGAGGGCGGGTAAGCAGGATCTGCATTTCACGGGTCGCTCGACGGCGAATATCATATGCATCCCAGACACTGCTCACCGATGACAGAAAATGTTGCGCCAGTTTTCAAGACGGCCATTACCGCGACCACGAGTTCTACACTTCGGTAAGCGTATATCATGACCACCTCTTCCCTCTTTACCCCCCCATGTATGAGGTGGTGCGCAAGGATATTCGAGGCCCTCCTGATATCAGCATAAGTATAAGTACGCGTTTCTTGGGCGCCATGAAGAGTTGTTGTAGGAATACTCTGAATTACGCATGACTTGTCCGGCCAGCGCTGGGCATTGCGCGAGAAGACATCTGTGATTGCGCCCTTCCAATCACACCAATGCAGATCTGCGGTTGCATCGGGTAAATCCACACGCTGACTGGCTGTTAACAGAGACACCGATCCTACGAGAGCCGTTGGATTCGCCGAGACCCTCCTTAACAATACTGAAAGCTGGTCAACGATAAACGATATGCGGCTGGGGGTAAACAGCAGGGAGTTGTAGAGGATACGAAGGGCGATATGTGGGGCAAGGGAAGAACGCATTGTCGAAGGGGGTCGTGTGACGAAGATAGTGAGATCGGAGGTCAAACTTGTTGATCTGATAAAGTTTTCACGAGGCTCGTCTGTCTCATCGAAGAATCGGACGCGAAATATCGGACGTGCGTTTTCCATGGCGTCGTCCTTGTCCTTGCGGAGAGCCTGTACTATCGTTTCATAGGGTAGGACGTCCGCCTCTACTTCTCTTTCTACATGCTGGACACGCCTGACGATCGCCCAAAATGTATCGGAAGGATCAACGGCCAAGCGCAGGATGAGGGGTGCACTGGCATGTGCAGATGAGGATCCGATGACGATGTCGGTGTCCCCAGTGTATCGGTGTAATAAAACGGTGAACGCGGCGAGGAGGAGATGGAATCCAGATGGTCTGCTTTCCGTATTTTGAGTTTCTTCATCTTCTGCACTGTCGTGTTCGGAGTGAAGAGCAAGCTTGAGAAGAGCTAGTGATGTCTGCTCCGAGAGATCTGCAACGTGCGCAGCCTCGACGAGCTTGTTTGCCCCGGTTGGTCTGGGGTAATCCGTCGGCAGGGACATCGACGGCAGGTTCTGCAACCTCGCCAGCACTCTGGAAAGTACATCAACCGTCATTTTGTGGGATGAGAAGTGGAGTGAAAGAAGGAAAAAAGAAAGCAAGAAAGCAAGCTATGACTCGACAACTTGGCTTCGACCAATAAGTCCTACTGACTTATTTGTATCGCCGACAACCCGCCGAATGAGGGATTTAGCACCAGCTCCCGTTAAGTTACGTGCGGGCTTTTAACTCAGCTCTAACGAAAGAACCGCTCATCAGCTTCATGGCGCCGACGACTCGAATGTGCAGCAACACGATACAAAGTGGGGTAGTCAAATACTAGTCGTCAATAATCTCTATAGGATTGTGGTACAGCCCGCTCTTTCCCTTTCGACATTGGCTTGGCTCGGCCCGGCCTATTTTGGCCCGGCTTGGCTTGGCCTGGTGGCCTGAGGCCGGGCCGGAACTGACGTAATGGTCCCGCACGTCCACCAAGAAGAATTGAATCACCGTGCCGATATTGACTACACCTAACTTTGGCTTAGCATTAGGCAGTGTGCTTGCATTTTTTACTTAGAAATACACCCGTACGACTTTTGTCTGATTAAAATGACAGAAAAGGATCAATCCTTTTCTCACTGGAGGGCTACATATATCCGGAGAGGTCGGGCAGGATGACTGCAGTCGACTCCCACTCAACGCAATGGCCATCGTTGTCACTCAACTTGTCGTCGGAGGCATCATAGTCGATGTCTACAGCCACTCAGATGGCAAAGACCCCGCTTGCCCTGTCAACGCCCTATTTTTGCTGCACGGTCGAACTTCTGCAAAGGAAGACGTCGAAACCACAGCCAGGGCCATCCTTGATCTCACCTATGGGCCTCAAGGCGCTGATAGGAAGCGAGACTTGGTCATCATCGCGTTTGCGAGTATTTGATAGCGAAGCACCTAAGCATTATTATGACTGATGCATTGGTTGATGCCAGGATCATCGCAATCACGGAAGTCGACTCGTAGATACGCATCGCAACGGGGGGTGGCACAAGGACCCAGCCCAGACTAATGCACAACATGCGTGAGCCGCGTATCATTACCACCGCTTTTAATCACAGAGCTCATAAAGGTTTGCTTTAGCATCGATATGTACGCTATCCAAAGTATCAAAATCACGAGATATCACGCGCATGCACTAATATTTAATACCTTGCTTAGCTGGCACAGCTCATGATGTAACGTCCCTCATCGATCACATTCCGTCCTTCCTTTACCCCTCCGGCGAGAGGAATATTATCGAATGGGGCATGGCCGGAATCAGTTTAGGCGGACACTCCACTTGGATTGCGCTCTCCCGCGGCACGTAATGTCGTTGACGGCCCCTATATTCCCTCCTCACACATCTCTTTCAGAACCTCGCATCCAATTAGCTATACCCATTATCGGCTGCCCAGATTACACCAAGCTCCTTCAATCACGCGCGCAGTCCTTTGGCGTCCCATTCGCACCACCTTACTATCCCCCTCAGCTGAAAGCCTATGTTGACACCCATGACCCTGCGAAATTGTCGTTCCGGGAAATGGGTCCGTCCAACCCATTCCTGGGAAAGAAAATCCTCGCACTGTTTGGGGCAAAGGACGAGCTTGTACCATGGGCTGCCAGCAGTGATTTCATCGAGGGACTAGAAGTGGGTGACGGGGTGAAGCGCATTGTGTTCGACGAGAATGCGGGACACGAATGCAGCGCTATGATGAGCAAAGAGGCTGGGCTCTTTGTTACGGAATGGTTAACCAGTCTGCCCTAGGCAACTGGTATGAAGACAGTCGTTTCAGCCATGAGTAGGCATTAATGTTAATAATGATAAGCAGCGTACAGACGCCAGTCTACGATAGGGTTCCCTAGCACGATGGCATATATCTAAGGTGTATATATGTGTTCCATACCCTCTTCCGTTATTATGCAAATCTCTGGTTCAGTCCGTCATAAACTACGAAAACGATGCCACTGCATGGAATCGCCCTGGCGACTGTCATCCCGCAACCAGCATAAAAGCCTCTCCACCCCTGGGCTCTGTACATTGCGATGGCCGTCCCCCAAAATGTACCAACCTTGTTCGTCACATGAGCAGAAGGTGTAAATGTGTTCGGTGGCCGCAGTTCTTCGGCAGTCTGCACTGCTGACTTGACAGTATCAGCGGGATACAAAGAGAGCACACATATTCCTCCTGCGAGGGCACCCGACAGAGCAGATTCCCATGGTAGAAGTGCAGCAGATGGGTCTGTACGTGTTTCCGAGAATGAACTTCGCGTGTTAAATAGGGTTGGTGAGGGCAGCGTCCGTCGAGCGAGTAGCATGGACGCAATAAACTCTTTTGAGGCGAACCAGGCGGCCGTCCCACCCGTCTCGCGTATCATGGTGCCGACGTGCCCAAGCCAGAGACCTTTTACGCCTTGGGTGCGCACAATATTCAAGACGATAGCTAGCGGTCCTGGTAGTTTCCGCGAGTGCGACAAAGCCGTTTTATGTGGAGGGGTAACGCTTAGTGCATTTGCATGAACGAATGAGGGGGGTTTCGTGTCGAAATCAGGTATCCGAATGGGGGCCGCGAGCATTTGCACCTGCATCTTACATTTCACAAGTTCGATGGGGGTCCTGAGAGGGTCCTAAGATGACGTCTACGACCATAACAAAGTTAGATAACCCACGAACATAATAAAGCTGGTAAGGAGGCCTGCACCCGCGGCGGCAAGGCCGAGCTCCGGGAGAGTAAGCTGACGAAGGGAGATTGTGGAGACATCCGGAGTGGACCAGCGGATTAGAGACTGGATTTGGCTGTAGGCAACGAAAAGACCCGCGGTCTCAGCCATAGCGCCAAAGATGGGAACGGGTAGACCCTGGGATATGGTCAGCAGTGTGATTCTGGGTCGGGGGCGACGATCCATGATGTGTTGGATGAGCGCCTTTGAATGAAGGATGCTCTACTTACGCGATAGAGACCCTTGATCCCTTCGTCTCGCCACGTTCGCATGAGACAGTCCATGGGGCCGCCGAAACGGGCCGTACTTTCGAGGACTTGGGACTGAAGACGCACTTTTGCCAGGTCAAATGGGTATTCAAACACCTCCGCAACCATTCCTGCCACCTATGTGCGGTTTGCGCAGAGATACCGAAAGATAAGCTGGACCTCTGAAAATCCAAACACATACTCACACTACCGAAAATAATGTCCTTCACTGCACGAACAGTGGCAGAGCCACCGCCATTCTTGGACTGGTTGGATTTGGTGGTCGTTTCTTCTGGAAATGAGCCATGACGAGGATCCATTGAATCTCACAAGGGGAAATCTGTGTTGTGTCCTCTTCCGCGAGTGCTATCAACGAAGAAACACATAGCACATCGTGAAGAAAAGACGTCGGCACTATGCACGACGCGTAAGGGAGCATAAGTTATTCACGTGACGTGCCGAGAATGCTGTATTCGTAACCCTAGGTTAAGGTTCGGTGTTGTCCGGTATCGCTGGGACGTGTTACCAAATTTTGAGGGTGCCTTCGCCCACTGACGTCATATGTAGTATCAGATAGTTTCCTAAACGGACCAGTAGAGGCACTTTCTTTGAATCTTGCGATAAATTCTTGATAAATTCCGGTATATAAGGTTGACATTCGTCGCCGACAAGCACGACGTTCCTTTCCCTCTCTCTTTCCCCTTCTTCTTTATCCACGTCCCCCTCGCCGCTGTCAATATGCCTGAAGGTACCATGAAAGCTCTGTGGTACAATAAGGTCGGGGTCGTGTGCACCTCTTAACTTGCGAGGCGTCTGACACGCGCTTCACGTCTAGCCACGAGAATTTGAAATCAAGGAGGTTCCTATACCCACCGTCGGCGACGACGATGTTCTTTTGAAAGGCGAGTGCCCCGTTCGTTGATTGCCCCAGTACTGCCCGCTCACCGTGCTGCTCCAGTGACCTGCTGCGGTAAGTGGAAGGCTGCTAGGTGTCATGCTTGGTGACGACCTGACGCACGATGTTATTATCTATGTGGCAGGTGTATGCGGCACAGATGGCCACATCCATGACGGGGAGTTCATCTCCAAGTTCCCGGTACGAAGATGTCTTATTAGACCATTGACGTCAACATTCTTATACGTGTGCCCTCCGCAAAAGTTGATTCCAGGTCATGAAGCCATAGGAAAGGTTGTGGAGATGGGCAAGAATGTAAAGGGGTTTGAAGTTGGTGACCGTTGCGTAGCTGACGTGGGAATCACCGTCAGTCTTCACGCAATAATGAAAAGCTTGAATTTCTGACGTGTTCAACCCTCATCGTGACAGTGCGATAACTGTTTCTATTGTCGACGTGGCCAATCGCTTTTGTGCGAGAACTTCAACGCACGAGGTGTTACGCTAGATGGTGGCTTCGCCGAATACATTGCATAGTAAGTCGGCTTCTGGTATCTGACTACTCGCAACATGATCCGACCCTTTGTTCAGTCACCAGAAGAAGCTATACAAGATTAAGAATTTGACTGATGAGGAGTCGACGTTATTGGAACCTGCCGCCTGTGCCATCCATGGGCTGGACAAGTTGAACCCCCCGGTTGGGATCGAGGTCCTCCTACTGGGCGCTGGTCCAACAGGACTCATACTAGCCCAGTTGCTGAAACTCAATGGCGCATCCAGAGTCGTGATTGCAGCCAACAAGGGTGTCAAGATGGACATCGCCAAGGAACTAGAGGCCGGTGACGAGTACATTGAGCTTGATCGCCAAAACCCTGGTCCCCAATGGGAGAAGCTCAAGGCTGACAACCCATACGGTTTCGATGTCGTCGTCGAAGCCACTGGGGTCGAGAAGTTGGCCAATGACGCCATCAACTACGTTCGTCGAGGTGGAACGCTGATGATCTATGGTGTGTATGAGAACAAGGCACTTGTGCACTGGCCACCGTCGAAGATTTTCGGGATGAGATTAATGTTGGTCGAAGCGTCACTCTTACCAAGTGCCCGGTGCTTACATTTTCTATAGATCATTGGGTCTTTCTCGCAGACGTACTGCTTCCCTCGTGCCGTAGCATACCTTGACGGTGGAAAGGTGAAAAGTGAAGGGTATGGTCACCGACGTCTACAAGCTGGAAGACTTCCAACAGGCGTTGAACAAGATGAACAGCCGAGGGGCGTTAAAGATTGCCATCAAGCCTTAGCCACGTTGTACGTTCCTTGTTGCAGATTGTTTACTTGTATCATTATACCTTGTCGTTATGATTGTCATGCAGAATAAATTATAAGTATGGGTTGTCGTGCACGTTCTTCTTACCTGGGACCTCGCTCAACGGCCCTCCAAGCTTCAAGCTTGATGTCGCTGAAACCGACGTCGTCATGCATTTACATAACACTTTTACCACTTGTGAAAACTTGAAAGCGACTCTTCCCAGCATCAGCCTGAAATAATCTTACGCTTGGGAATATGTTGCTACCGACCCCAGAGCCAAGGGACGCGATTGCTTTTCGTACAACTGTGAGACGAAAAGCAACTCGGGCGGCATCTACGCATGATTGTATACTTCGTCCAGGCTACTCATAGCATTCTTCACTGGTTCACTATACTTGCGTTTCTCTTGACACTATTCTGGTATCACATCCAGGAAGTGGGAATGCCATGGGAACTGGACACATCAGTGGAAGCTTGGTGAACCTAGGTTTTCGTAGCCAGGTTGTACTCAAACTCATGTTCGTTCCGCTACAAGGTCGTCGGAGAGCCTTTAGACGTTAACGGCTATCCGGTAGCCCCCGCTGGACTTGAACTAGAGCAGGTTCACATTTATGTGCGGCATGGTGCGTCACATGCTCTACAAGCTCATTGTTATTCATCGATCGCGTGCTGCAGGAGAGCGTACGCCAGTCAAGACCCGTATGGCGGATCCCCCAGCATCGATTCCAGAACACTGGCAGATGTGTACTACAGCGAGACGGTTTTGGGACGCTGTAGATTCGCCCGTTGTGAATGATTCCTCCAGCGAGCCGTTCAGGAAAGCTGTGGAAATGCGAGACGGGAGGAGTGTTCCGGGCCTATGGTAGGAAGCCTTTCTCATATAAAGAGGAGGAATGCTCATTTTATTGTTCAGTTTACTTGGTGAGTTGACTGACATTGGGAAAGATGTAGGTAATCCTTCTATGTGCAATACGCAGCTGAGCGATGTCTTCAAGTCTACATACAATTTTGGGGTATCGTTACGGAAAATATACGTGGACAAGTGAGTTTCATGCTCCCTTAGATACTGGCTACAGTTGTCTCACTTTTACAGGCTCAATTTCCTCCCCTCAACCCTTCAGCAAGATGGACAGACATATTTCCGGTGGGTTGTTGTTTCACCTTGAAACGTTCGGCTTTGACAAACCTGGGCATGTCCAGGTCGACCAATCTGCCGCGGACAATTGAATCCCTTGAACAGATTGTTCGTGGTCTCTATCCGCCCTCTCGGTGTAGAGCTGGTGTGATACCCTCCATCCTTGTTAGGTACCTTGATATTAGCATTTTCTCCTGCGGAAAGGCTGCACTAACATCGAAATAATCTTACTCAGGAATAGGGCAGATGACAATCTCATCAGTAATATAATGGCTTGCCCAAGGATTGGCTTGCTTGAGATACAGTTCGCGGAAGGTATGCTTAATGACTTTCGCATAGGGTGCATTTCCAAAATCCTTTGCCAGCTGCGGCTGTTCTTTGGAATCCTCGCTTGCAGGTCCTTGACAAAAAATTATCAAAATATATCAATGGTAGACCTATTCGTGTCGATGGGTCACCTCGTGCGTCGGGGATACTCGACACCGTAAGCTTGACAACGCTAGTCTTTCGAGCTCGGTCACTGATTGCATCGACCATAGGTACGTTCAGCGGCAGCCCACGGGTTTGATGTTCCTAGCGAGTTTAATGACCCTGCTACTATAAGCCTCATTGTTGGTCTCCCTTATATGTCGGTGACTGTATGAAGTGCTTACGAGTAGCTGGGGTTGTAGGAATCTGCAGTCTCCGATGAATGGTTTTCAAGTGCGTCCGTCGTTTTCTCCTCAATATCGCTTTCTCTAGTCTAACGATCCTGTTCCTCGACAGTTTGTGAGGCGATTTTGAGCTCAGTTTGCTTAGCATTGATGGTATCCGTGGATATGTACAGTCAAGACGGAAGAAGGCCGTCGACTAGGCATGGGTCGACTCCTCTCGGACATGACGACGAAGATGCGAAGCAAGACTGAAGAAGCTGAAAAGGATCCCTTGAAGATCCTTGTCCACAGTACACATGACTCTACGTTGGCTGCCTTGTGCAGCACATTCGATGTATTCGATGAAAAGTGTGTTCCCATTTTTCGCCTCCATGTCACTGACGAGGCTGACTATGCAACCCGCATGAAAGGTGGCCCCCGTTCACTTCCTCGATCACCTTTGAGCTGTTCAAAAAGAAAGTTCGACCGGAACCACGCACAAGGCTGCAGACTCTCCTCGGTGCATTGTGGAAGTCCAACTCGTCTTTAGACGATCGCTGTACGTGTCGAATTCTTCGGTGATGCATCAACATGCTCGAATCGTGATTTTCAGATGTGCGCATGCGGTACAAGAACAAAGACATGGTTCTTCCTCTCTGTGCTGAAGAGGGAAAGCACCTTGCAGGCTCTCCAGAGTTCTGTACCTTCTCTGCATTTCAACAGAGAGTCAAGGAGCTCACGCCTGCGAACTGGACTTCAGAATGTTCTCCACGGACATGAAATGGGTAACGCAG
>JAEVFL010000009.1:1800000-1997228 GCA_021018615.1 Phlebopus sp. FC_14
TAACAACTGCCAGGTATGACCAGCTTCGCGTTGCTGCTGCAGAACTGGTGTTTGACACTTCGTAGGTCGGTTTCGACTTGACTACAGGTGGAACATCCGAAGCAACCCAAGTCAGTGACTTCCTCGATGCCGTGTTCCAGAGACTCCTAACCGAGCGTCACAGACCGTCGGTTCCGAGGCCATCATCGATGCCATCGTGACCAACACCCCCATATTCGTCCGGACTTCCAAAGCCAGCAACGGCCAACTAGCCGGTTCTCTCCTCCTCAACAACATCAAACTGACCAACGTGCCCACTGCGGTTGGCGTCGTTGGTGGCGCTACCGTTCTCGCTGGCGGAACGACGACAATCGCGTCGTGGGGCCAGGGGAACGTGTACAGCGGAACGGGAGGATCCAAGACGTTCGTGCAAGGCAACGTGGCGTCTGCGAGTAAACCGTCTGTTCTTCTGGATAGCTCTGGAAGGATTTTTGGCAAGACGCATCCGCAGTATGCGAGTTATGCGACGAGTCAGGTGGTTAGTGTCAAGAGTTTGGGCGCGAAAGGGGATGGGAAGACGGATGATACGGAGGCGATACAGAATGTGTTTAATCAGGTGAGTCGATGGAGCTTGTGTTGTTCCCCGTTCACTCAACGCTTTTTTCTCCCCACTTTATAGTACGCTGGATGCAAGATCATCTTCTTCGACGCCGGTACCTACTACGTCACCAACACCATCACCATCCCCGCGGGAACTCAAATTGTCGGGGAGGTATGGCCGACGATCCTTGCAGGTGGAAGCAACTTCCAGAACCAAAATAGCCCGAGAGTGGTCATCCAAGCTGGTGCTCCGAATTCGCAGGGGTTGATGGAGATTAGCGACATGATTATTTCTACTGTCGCTCCCGGTGAGTAACGTGTTGTGCGTGTGAGTTTTGGGGTGGTGGTCGCTGAATTCGAAAACAAGCGCCTGGAGCGATTTTACTCGAGTGGAACGTGCATGATCCGTCTGGTCAGCAAGGAGCGGCTGGTTTGTGGGATACGCATCTTAGGTGAGGATACTGACGTTTCGTCTCCTGTGTCTCAGCACTTATGCGCGCCAAAACAGAATCGGAGGCGGTCAGTGCATTTAGTCATGTCTTGCGAGAGGGAGGTGGTTTGCTGATAGACGACACGATCTAGCGGTGGGAACCAACCTACAGAATGCGCAATGCCCGTCCGGATCTGTGAACGCCAACTGCCAGGCTGCTTTTCTTGGGGTTCACCTCACGTCAGGATCGAGTGCCTACTTTGAGGTTTGTGGCCCTTCGTCTTCTGCTCCGCGCCACGTATGGGGGACGTGACTGCTGAACCACGGTGTAACAGGGCACATGGGTATGGACAGCAGACCACGACATCGACACGTCCAATTCTGCTCAGGTTTCTGTTTTCACCGGTCGTGGCGTTCTCTCCGAGTCAGCTGGCCCTGTTTGGTTGATTGGTACAGGTGCGTGGATGGAAGCATTTTGCGTCGTCTGCTGGTATGATGACCGATCGCTCGTTGTTCTTTCACTTGTAGCTTGTAAGTCGTTCTCACCCTCTCACCTAGTGGGCGTATCTACTCAAAACAACGTTTGTTTGATCCAAAAAAAAAAAGCCGAACATGCCGCTTTGTATCAATACAACCTCGTCAATGCTCAGAACCATTACATCGGGTTCGCACAGACAGAGACGGTAAGCACGGCTCACGTGCCCTTTGAGTACTCACGAACATTTACATATGTATGATGTAGCCCTACTACCAACCCGTCCCCGCAGCACCTGCACCGTTCAGTAGCGTCACTGCTTATCACGATCCTGTTTTCTCCAACAGTGTCAATATGGCTTGGGGAATGTACATCCAGTCTTCCAAGGAGATCATTCTCTTGGGTGAGTCGTAGAAATGCAAAAGTGACCGGGGACACACAAGCTTACTGGGTTGTACACCAAGGTGCCGGGTTCTACAGTTTCTTCCAGGTTTGCTCCCCTTTCTGTTTTTGTCGTGATCACTCGACCGATGTACGCACAGAACTACGGCCAAACGTGCCTCACCTCCAACACCTGCCAATCGCAAATCTTCAACCTCGATTCCTCGTCGACGTCGAGCACGACCGTGTACAGTCTTTCGACGGTCGGTACGACGTATCAGTTGAGCGTGGGCCAAGCTGGCGTCGTTCACTCGAGCGATAATCCGGATGGGTTTCAGGAGACGTTGACGGTTTGGAGTTGAAGGAACGCTTCGAGAGTTGCTTGTGTTATTTTTCCTTTGGCTTGTATCTATAACTCGACTGGATATTATGATCATGAATCGCGAACTTCGGAATGCTTTTCGCGTGGCCGCTCATAAACCCGACTTTCAAAATTAAGAAACACGTATATTAGATAAATTACTTGTTAACTACTGCTAAGGATAAGTTATGTGAATCTAAATGGACGCTGGCTTCTGGGCATAGAAGACATTAAAAACTATATTCGATCCTAGTGTAGTGTCCCATTCTTTCCGCATCTCGTCAACGAGTGAATCGAACTCGCAAGAAGACATAATGCCCATCTCGTCCACGACAGGACGCTTCATCGCTCTGTAAACGCCAATGAAATTGTCTCGCGCTTCAACGCCATCCCGTCCTGCCCACTTCCCCAAGCTGATCTCATACACCTCGGTGTTGATGTCCACGAACCCCGCATCACGCAACATACCCGGAATCCTCTCCGCGCAATCAACAAGCAACCGCCGTTTCTCAAACACACGCTCGAGGACCGCACGCCGATGTCTCTCCGTCACGGGCCCCGACCGACAATGGCTCGTCTCGACCAGCTGAACCCATCCTCCCGGCGCGAGCACCTCGTACATGTTGCGCACGACGTTCTGCCACTCGTGCGCCGAGAATGCGGCGATGAGCAGACGCTGGTTTATGAGCGTGTAACGTCTGTGGGCCCACGGCGAGCCTTTTTGGAGGTGCAGGATGTTGCCTTGTGTAAGGTGGATGTGGGACTGGAGGGGGTTGTCGAGGGTGGGGAAGAGGTTTTGGGAAATGTCGATGCCGTAGTAGTGTGGTGCGGTGTATACGGCGTTGCAGTCCAGGGTCCAACAGGCTGTAAAACACACTTTGATGTCAAGGTTCGCTGATCAACTGAATAAAGGGGCGCCATGTACCTGTACCGGTCCCGACGTCGAGCACTGCATCGTCCTCGGTGAGCGTCAGAGGAGGAAAGACGACGCGGTTGCCGAATGCTTTTTTCAGTACCCGGTTCTGGAGTTCGAGTCTGCAGGATGTGGTTAGGGCTTAGAGGATGGGGAAGACTTCCAGCCACTTGCCTGTCTCTCTCTGATTGATCGGAGGGTAAAAGGTAGCGCGAGCTTGAAGTAAATGCGCTGTTAGTCACGTCGCGAAGCACTGGTGACTACGGGGAGTAAGTGTGAAAACATATTTCTCGGTGAACAGCAGAAATGAATGTGTACATACGGTAGACATGCAGCAATATTGTGGAAAAGAGGTTGGAAAAGGATTTGCGGGGCGTAGGATGTATGACCCACCTTTTAAACTGTTCAGTGGAACAGCCTTATTGTGTACCAACCGATCTTTGGAAGAAGAAGGCTGAGTAATCTTTTCTTCCTGGGTTGGTGAGGCGTCGACATTGCTTGGTGATACATTGTATCATTTGAAATCCGATGCGTTGTGACGAGCTGTTCGATGCTGTTCAAGGTTACAGCAAGAAGTAATCGTTCGTACGGTTTTTTCGTGGGGAGAAGAAAATCCAGCACTGGCGGTCACCGACATCAAGCATCGTGGCGCAAACAGTGTCCGATCGTCGCTAGTCGAACTGCACCCATCACCACTGCCTCAAAAGAGCTCGATGCATAGGTATCACGCTTGCCAATACAGCCTCCAAGCACAAGACAATACTTGCACTAAGGGGCTGGACAATGACAACCTTGATGCTGTATGAAGTCAATGCATTGCGCTGCAAGTGTGTGCAGGAAAGGGGCGTTGTTTGTGTAAATTTGGCAGAATCTTTAGTTTTCAATAGAGACAAACAGTCCCACGGTTAACACTTCGTCTTCCTCTTTATTTTTTTGCCTCGTCGTCGGACTCGGACATAACCAAGGCTCGTGCTGCATGTTACAGACCTATTCCGTCAACCTCATACTTAGGCGTCCCATATTCGCCCATCTTGCCTCGCTATTTGTGAGTGTTCTTTGTCCACTTGGTCCGGTATTGTTTTGTCGGGATCCGTTGGGCCCACCACTTGAAACTCCAGGCGGAAACCTCCGTGTGCGTCTTTTGAGAACTCTGGCTAAGTCGAATTGTCACCACGCTAAAGAGGTGAGTTTCATAACACAACGCAGTGCTCTGTAAACCGGTTTTTCCCATATAGCTCCAACTCGGCTTCCATTAACCATCTTTGTATTAGATTCTGTAGCCACGTTCATATGCGCTCACACAGATACGCCCGAACTATACCTAGCATGAATGCCGAGGACCCCAAACCATGTCACGAGTGCGGCATATGGTCAACACCGCATGACACAGCCATTTCTTTGAGGCAAGGTTCTTGTTGTCGTAAGTATTCCAGTTCTTTGCCCCTAATCTAGTAGCCTCGTGCAGATTGGTGTCCACCTCGTCAGAATTGCGGCATATACTGATATCTCCTTCCATTGACCCCAAGCTGTCTCTGGATTCTTTTGCACCGCTTGCACAGTATGTTCTAAACGAGGACTATGTTTACTCGTTGAGCTAACGGTATGTGCCTTTCCTTTTCTCTCCTCTGCCTCTCTGGACTGCTTGCATCGATTCGCCTCAAGATGTGACTCGTACTGCCATGATCGTGCTTCGTGAGAAGTGATGATACCTTCATCGATATACAATAACGAAGATTGCGAAAGCTTCCGTGCTTGTCGCGATGGGTTTTACTGACCAAGGTAAGCCATATTTATCCCAAGGTAAGCGCGTTCGTCCTTGCGTCATCCAGTGTCCGCGTTGAGC
This sequence comes from Phlebopus sp. FC_14, assembly GCA_021018615.1. Taxonomy (NCBI): domain Eukaryota; kingdom Fungi; phylum Basidiomycota; class Agaricomycetes; order Boletales; family Boletinellaceae; genus Phlebopus; species Phlebopus sp. FC_14. The sequence goes on from JAEVFL010000009.1 coordinate 1,804,983, forward strand.
ATTGGGGCGCTCACGTACGCCGGAGTATCAGTGCTTGCTGTGGAAGACTGGGAGGGTGGGGATGTAGCCAAAAACGTATCGAAGGTGAAGATAACCATCCGAATTCATTCACCAAGTGTTTTAGCCAGCTGGATTCAGCACTGTGAGTGTCGTTCACCATCAAGAAAACACGGACGACCATACATTAAACACGTCAAACGTCGTGAATGGGACTTGTTTTAGTAAACGTATGAACGGATGCAGCTTCTGCATCATTGTCATATCTTCCAGCCTCTTCCTTGGAACTGCTGAAGTCATCTAGTCTTATCGTCGTAGTCTCGACCTCAATCACCGTTGGTTCGAGCGGTACTCTTCTCCGAATTGGCTGTGACCCGAAAGTGATAATGGACTTGAGCTCCAATGGTGCGGGGTTCGTGTTGTCCTCAGTGCTGATGCGGAAGAGGAATGCGACGATTACGCTGAGGTTCGCCACGATCAAGCTAATGGATGTCTGGCGAAATAAAGGAATGAGTCGAAATGATTGATAGCTCAGAACTGCACCTCGATCATAGCGGCCATAGACTCCTTCAGCTGACCATCGTTAAGTACATAGTATGCATGACTTAGACTGACGACGGTGGTGACAGCAGACGCCGAGAAAATAGACAGGACTCTGACTTTTTGAGCCTTGGTGACTCTGACTCGGTATATCAGACGGAATGGTGCTAGTATTAGGATGGTATCGCCAAAGACGTCGGCTGAATAGGCACAGGTTAGGCTGTCCATCGTGTTTCATGTTTCACGTGAAACGCTTACTGATTATCTGCGCGATGGCGACATTCCTACCTAGATCACACTGAGGCCGCGGCTGCGTTTTCCAGGCGGCTTCCGCTTCACAGGTCCAAAAGACCTGTGCAAACAGGATCATCCATGCCACCAGAAATGCGACGGCAGTGTATATCAGCGATCTCCTTAGCGGGCCAGGGAGAGCCAGTCGCACGACCGTGAATAGAATAGAGATTCTGGATGTCCTAAAACTATTCTCAGAATGATGCTGAGCTGTAGAGGCAGGATGTTATCGCACCAAACGACTGCATAAAATAACTGTGCGACCCTATACAACATGCTTGAGCATGCAGTCGCGACTGCTAGTGAAAAAGAACATACATATAATACAAAGCTACCCTTGTATCTTGAGGGTATTGAGCTAGCGCAGACGAGTCAGCGACCAAAGTTGGCTCTGGCAGCGAAGAAGATGCCATTACCGTAGTCGTGCAGATATAAAAAGTCAACTACCAACAGAGCGACATTGAACACCATCGCAAGCGCTGCCCATCCATCATCTAGCCAGAGACGGCCTTGGCGCGTCCGTTCGAACAAACGAAATGAGGTGACCACCGTCGCAAGGATGGGCAAGACCATGCTGACGACTTTGCATTGGTCCGAGTCAGTGGCGCGCTCCATGGTCCTCAAAGTCACTTACTTTCTGTTTGTTGAATTGTAGGTCCAGAGGACGACATGATGGCTTTTCGAGGAGTGGGGGAGGCGTAGAACCTACTAGTAATCTCTTTAAGCGTGCTGCATTGAATTGCGGGGCACTGCCGTGTATGTCGGATCCATCAAGAACGCTCATGGGTCGTACACAGCCCCTTCCAGCGATTAGAATCCGATAGTATTACAAGACCGATTCTTGGAGCCTCACCTTCAATGCGTGTTGTCCAAAGTTGGCTGGTCATCTGGGGGAAGCACTACCAATCAGGCAAAGCTCTGTGATTCTGCATCAGAATCAGTTGGGACGTGCCCACTAACTAACGCTAGTCGTGAACCGGCCCGAGTACACGATAAAAACCCATCTACAGGTCTGCCTCCAGCGCAGGTTGAGCTATCCGCGCCCATACCGCCATGCCCGTCCGCATCATCAGGTCAAAAGACGAAACCGAGATTTACGCGGAAGCAGTTGGAGATCCTTCGTTGCCACTGAGCATCGTTTTCATTCACGGCCTCGGGCTTTCCTCGATCGTCTTCGAGAAGCTGTTCCAGGACCGTACCCTCTTGGAAAACGCCTACCTTGTGAGTGGCTTGCACTTCAGCGCTCCTCATCCAGGATATTGAGTCCAGTTCAGGTGCGCTATGATTTGCGTGGTCATGGCTGGAGTGGAAAACCAACGGACGCAGAGGCACACGAGTCCAAGCGCTATGCCGAGGATTTCATGGCTGTCGTTGTCGAGTTCAACCTGAAAAAGCCGTATCTTTTTGGTTGGTGAGTAGAGGGATTCATTTTCCTACGCTTGTCGTTCCTGTTGGACTCATGACAACTCTAAAGGAGTCTCGGAGGTATGTATTGCATTTAGCCATCCTATAACGATGGTTGGGAACTTCAGATGATATTGAGAGACCTCCCTCAGCTACAGTCGCAACCGACCTTTCCGACCACATCCAGCCTATTCCCTTGAGCGGTATCATATTTGCGGCCCCTCTACCTTACGTCCACCTCCCTCTTATGCTAAAGCTCTCAAAGCCATCGATCGCACCCGTCCGTGACGCACTCCAGGCCCCAGATGCTGCGACGGTCATGGACGCAAAAATTAAATTCGTCCACTCCACATTTATAAACCCTAAAGCTGTGGACTATCCTACCATGACTTCATGGATCGGTTCTGGCGCTTATATCACAGGAGAGGGTATAAGACAAGCGATAACAAGGCCACAAAATCCCGACGCCCTTCATAAGGCTGGCCAAGATGGACTACCGCTTCTCATGCTTTATTCGCATGAAGACGCCCAGCTCAACAATGAGGTGGTCGTCGACGACGTCTGTCGTTTCTTCAAGAATAAGAAGGTGGTCGTTATTCCAGAAGGCGGCCATGCAGTATTTTACGACAATCAGAGCCTAGTTGTAGCTGAGATTGTTTCTTTTATAAAGACGAAGTATTAGATTCTTGTGGTAGTACTTTCAGTGTGTAATGAACGACACAGCGAATCCTCTGGACAAGCGTTACCTCCTAGTAACTCGAAACCCGTGGAAGCAGTCGACAGAAATGAAAGCTCATGATATCGACACATGAGCAATTTGTCGTCGATGGAATGAAGGAAACCTTCCACCCGAGATCGAAAACTGGTTTGAAAGCACAGGCGATGCATTTCGTGGTTTTATAACGATATGGATATGTACGAGCTTTGAAAAGATATATTTGCTAAAAAAATGGGTTTCATGTTAAATTGAGCACCTGTATCCGTTCTTCTCTCGTGGCATAAAGCAAAAGAAAAGGATGTCCTTCGGCTTTCCGTTTAGCTACCGCATCCCTCACCTGATACGCGTAAGCACTTTGCAAAGCAGGCATGGACGCAACTATCGCCTTCCAAGCATCTTCATCACTGACCCAGTTCGAGTTTCTTACTAGAGTGTCGAATATGGCCGTCGGGACATCCACGACGAGCATAGGGATACCATTTTGAACTGCGCCCTTGAGCTGGGTACCTCGGTCGTAAGCTGTGTTGACAAAGAAAAAGATCGATCAGAATATATAAGACGAGACACAAATGAAACCTAACCTCGATCAAGTAATATCTGCTTGACGTGTTTCCGCTGTTTCTTGGTGTCAACAGGGAGCAGAAGTTGAACGTCGCTCCCCGGCGCATTATCTTTGCCCGATAATACGGCTTGTAAAACCTCTGGGTAGTTGGAGGCTCCGGAGGTAGACAGGTCAATACGTTTTTGTTCGGCGATCTGTTGCTGAAGCCAACCGACGAGATCTTGACGTGATACTACAAGGCTATGTGAGAGATCCTGATGATATCGGCTTCCGCAAAGTTTCCCCACCTTCATATTCTGTGCCTTTAAGAATACTCTTAATCTTGAAAGCTGGTTGTTCACGACGGGCAGTCCGCGGCCTCGGATACACGGCGAATCTATGAGGAAGTGAAATGTGCAACCCTGCAAGGATAGATCATCATGCTTACAATATACCTTCGCGAGAGCAAAGATCGCTGTGGCTCTCGTGCTCGAACTCTGCCAAGTTGGCATCATACATGATATCGGCGCTGATGTTGTTCTGCCAAAGCAATGCCGCCACTTCGAGTCTGTCTTGCAAGTAACCAGGCTGATAGGACAGAATATACACGTCGCATCGGCGAGGACTCCAAAACCCGAAGGACCGTTGTTCCTTGACGAGGGCTTTCACCGACGTACTTTGGAACGCAGCCAACGCCACTGTGATCTTCTCTAACGCGATCTGAACGGCGAAGGCGCATATCGGTTCCGTTTTGTGTTTGGCAGCAGTGTACTGGGCGATCAGGCTATCGTATCTATGATCATACATTAGTATCGGATATAGATAGCTACGACAGGGTACCTACCTGCCGGCAGCCGCGAGGACGTCCATTCGTCTCGTCCGTCTTACCACTTCTAGCCGGAAACCATCCTTGAAGTGCACATGGTGGGCGCCCCACATCAGCGGATGAAAGTATATGGGACCAGGAAACCCTGCAGACGTGGCAAACTGTATGCTCTGCTTAATTTCTTCAACAGCTGACCGCATGACGGTTACCAACGAAGGCGACGTCTTCTCCAGTCTCGTCAGTAGTCCATCAATGTCTTCATCTGGAACTTCCGTAAGGGCTTGGCTTGGAGAAACTGCTGAGCCGGCTAACCTATCTCTGCGAGAATCTCGAGCTCATCCGCGGTACTCCTTAAGAGGCCCTTCTTCAGCAAAGATGCTCGCTTCTGAGAAGGAGAGGATTTGGACTGGTTGATGATATCAATGATCGACGCTCGTTGTTCTTCTGGTATGCGGCTTAGGGCCAGCTCGACGACTCAAGAAAACGTTAACGACCACTTAAAAAGGGGGAGCGTGTCACCTACTTCTGGAGTGGGAGATATGAATCTCGTAACTCTGCGCAAGGTTCGGGAAGCTCTGCAAGCAATTGTTGAGAAGCATGATCAACTCTGCTCCAGCGGCGACGACGCCGCCCGTGATATCTGGAGTGATGATATCAAGAACAGCAGCTTTAGTGACCTTTGGGTGACCGGGAACCCCACTATTTCAGCTTGTTAGCATTGTGTGGATGACCGCTTATGGCCAGTTAACTTACCTCGGCCGATAGATGTTCGTGATATGGAACCGTTTAATTCTCTTCGTATTGTTCCGGGCAGCAAGCCTTGCAAACGGCACGAGGGCATTGTTGGGCAAGCAAACAACATCTCCGTGTCGGTCAATAAATGTGGCCTGCGATTGGTTCTCCTCGAGACTCGACGATGGCACTAGTAAGGGTGGCTCCATATCAACAGCTCCATGAAGACGAAAGATGGCTGATATTCGGTCTTCTACGATGGTATTCAGGTGTGTGTGTTCGGGGATCTCGGCCTCGAGATCGTAAAGAAAGCCGCGAACTTGGTTCACGGGCTGGTTGAACAGCGAGGAAAGGACACCTTGGTAGTAAGGAGAATCTGGCTTGGCTTAGGAACGCAAGTGAGTGTCAAGCTACGGCTGGATACTATAACTTACACATCATTCGCAATGCGCCTTTGAAATATTCATCTTCCATCCTGGGAGGCAGTAGAGAACTCTGCGAAAGCTCCAGAGCACTGGGACGTTCTGCAGGATCATGACGCAGTAGCCACGCAATTACTACACATAGCCAATGTCAATATCAGGGACCAACGCTTGTAAAATACCTACTTTGTTTCTGTCGCGTCCGGTGAGTGTCCCAGTCACGAGGGAAGTACACTTCTGGCTTTCGCAAGTCCTCGATCACCGCTATCCGCTCGGCACCAGTGGAGAATGGGTAGTTCATCTCGAAGAATACTATCTGATAACGCCGTATTGACCAGAAGCAAAGAAAGACCGCTTACATGAAACTCACCCCTAGGCTGTACATATCAGCCTTGTTATGATTCCGAGGTCCCTTTTTGCGCGATTGAACCTCAGGAGCGATGTACAATTTTGTTCCGACCTCTACGTAGATCTAGCAGGTGATATAAAAAAATGTTTATATCCACATACCGAGCGTTAGGTCAGAATCCGAGTGAACGACGTGCGGCGATAAATCAGATGGGTCCACAGCAGCGAGACTGGATGTGGCTAAACCGAAGTCTCCAACTATCGAGGGCTCAGCAGATACCCAACATACGAGACACGGACTAACCTTTGCAGTCGCCCTTTCCATCTAATAGTGGATTAGCGATTGAACGAGGAAATAATGAAGACTTGCCGATGAAAATATTCGTCAACTTAATGTCTCGATGCAGCTTTCGAATGGGTAAGTTGACTGAAAACGCGTCCAGAAAATGAATCTTACAATGCCCATACTTCCCATGTGTACCAGGGCTTCCAATATCTGGTTGAACAGACGCCACGCCTCCTCTTCCGACAAGCCTTCTGCAACTCTCTAGCGGATCATACAGCTTAGCATGAGCGATCTGGGAATCTCGTTCAGGCTTACCTCTTTTAGGGTCTGTCGCTCCACAAATTCCTGTTGTCACGAGCATAAGATCACCAGAACATCGAGGAGCGAATGCTCACCATTTGAATATACAAAGTGCGGGGAACTACAGGGGGCGGCTTCGTGTCGACCTCCTCGGCATACTCAGACGTGAACAAACTTCCAAATGCGTCGTCGCTATCATCCTCATCCTCATCCTTATCATCGTTCATATCCGACCGTGAGAAGTGAATACTGGGGAACGAGGACTTGCTGCCCGATCCACCATACTCATCCAGGTCATCCAAGTCGATACTAAATGGGTCCGATTTCTCCCGTCGCTCCAAGGAGTGGGGAACTGAAGTCAGTCCACCTTCAGTCCCAGAATCAGAGCCGGATTCCGAGTCAGACGACGGGGCTGCACCGACATCCTCGGCGATTTCGACCCAGGTCGTGAAGTAGCGCACAATGAAACGGTGTGAGAGCCTACTTAATGCATTCACTTCCCGAAACAGTTTGGTATCGCTCTGGTCTCTTCGCAGACGGATTTTTTTGACTAGCCGAACGCGGTGAGTGCTCAGAGCTTAGGTGAAGAGGGGTACTATTACCCACCGGCATAAATACGCGAGTCGATCTTATTCCGCGCTTTGACGACGGATCCAAATGCGCCTCGCCCCTATTGAACGTCAGCGAGACATGATCAGCAATAAAAGCGATGCCATACCAAGAGTTCGAGCTCCTCCCAATCTTCTTTCCACCGACTAGCCTGCCTGGTCCTTGGAGGAGCACGGAAGTAGTCTTTTTCCGGTGAAGTAGCGACGTTGTAACCGTTTCCCACTGGTGTTCGCGGGCCACCAATCACAGGGATTGAAGGCGTGTGCATTCTTGACGGGGAGGTCAGGGGCATAGAGGCGAGGTCAGCAAGGAGGCTCAGACACGACACGTGAGTCTTTTTTGTAGTCGACAGCATATTCAATGCACAGACGTGGAGCGTCGGAGATATGGACGCTAGTCGTAACCTGTAAGCGCAGCCGAATAGGTGAATTCTTTGGGACGAACCAGCTTGCAGAGCTGCACGAGGATCATCAAACTGGTGCATCACGTTCTGACCATGGAGCATTTGCAGGAAAATAACGCCGACGGCATGAATATCTCGTCCTTTGCTGTATGATAGGGGAGAGTCGAGGACTTCTTTGGAAAGCCTTTTGCAGCTCGGGCGTTCAAAAAAAATTTATAATAGCAAGCGGAGAAACCTCACCAAGTGTCGGGCAATCGATTTTCATCGTTGAGAGACAGACCAGGGAAGAATGGGTTCGATCTGTGGAGATCCCGAAGACGCGCATGATACCCTACCTTCCCAACTTTCACAAGCTTCGCGTGACTGCGATTCTCCCGGGTGGCTAGGAAAATGCAGTAGGTTTCGAGACCTGAAGTTTGTCAACGTTATTGTCCATGCCCGGCCAAAAATTAAAATCCAAAAAAAAAAAACTAACCTCGGTGGACAAGATCACTGGAATGCACGGCATTCAGAGCAGAGAGTATTTGACCTAGATAGTCCTAAATAAGATTGAGTGAGGCGCAACACCCAAATGGGAAAAATGGTTCACTGAAGCCCTATCTTCCCGAAGTCGGTCGCAATCTTCCAAAACGTCTTGTAATGTAAGAGCTGGCCGCTGCTCAGACAAAATTGTCAATCGAGGTGGGCCGAGGTGCGGAAATGAGAGTTTGACAGCTAGAATGCTCAGGAGGTTTGGGTGCCGAACGTTGATTAAACGCTGGATTTCAGCCTCCAGTTGGCTGAGCTTCTTCTTCCCTGAATGACACATTTCGCATGATGTATATAACAAAAGTAACGAGGTTACCTTGGTTGCTGAGATAGTATTCGGAATTGAATTCTATGGCATGTACCTCCAAAGGGAGAGTAGCATTGACATCGTCGCACAGCGGGTCTGCGAGATATGTGGTTCCCAAACCCTCTGCATGCCCTCGAGTCAGTGCGCAGTGTCATTTCTTAGAGATACATCATGCACCTCTCCTCGGGTGAAACATCTTCACCGCAGTGAAACGTATGCCCCGAAATTCGACTTCGATCGGAAATAATTCTGTTAGCGTGTCGCCTGAGGAAGGCACTTCTGTAGCATCCGATTGAGCTCTTCTTCGAGCAGCTTTGTATTGCATCTCCTTGGCGATAAGATGTTTCTGCGCGTCTGCTTGGATCTGTTCTTGGAGTTGCTCGGCGAGCTGCGCAGCAAGTTCGGATTGGCGTTCGGCCTCTGCTTCTTCTCTTTGTCGCCTTTCCTGTGTTGCACATGTCAGTTATTAGGTCTAATCTTGCTGCATAAGAACCACACTCACGAGTTCTTCCTGAGTGGCTCGTTTCGACATCTCAGTGGCGAGGGATCCTGAGGCTTCAGCTGGGGCTTGCACGTTGTCTGCTATCCATTCCTGAGCAGTAGTGATGATCTATTGCCGATGATATTGGCGATCTTGCAGTACGTAAAAGGCACGGGGGCAGACCTGAAAGACCATTTCCGAACCTCGAAGCTTCTGAGCCTCGGCATGAATGGCCTTCGAGAGCGATCTTTCGACATCGCGTGGAATACCACGTATTGGCTTCTGGACCGTAAAGACGGGCGTGGCGAGAGTTGGATATGTCTTTGGGAATCTAAAAGATCGTTGTCAAAATTGTAAGAAGCCATCGGCAATTCCTCACTTGATGTGTAGATGGAAGAAAACTTTGGATGAATGATACGGATCAGGGTGAATGACCTTGATAATGAATTCTGGAAGGCGGGTGGCGGACTAACATACCATTAATGACGACCGCGACATAGATGCGTTAAATAACAACGCACCTTCCAAGCTTTAGGTGGTGGAGGTTCAAAGAAGTCTTGATCGTAAATTGATTTGAGCGCAGTGATTTCCAGTTGTTGTAATTCTTCGGTTGTTTCCATTTTGGCCGTGATGAAGACAAGCAAAGAATACCCGTAATGCTTGAAGCAGGTGAGGGCCCTTGGGACCTCAGCGACTTAAGCAGACATGATTGCACTCTTGAGGGATGAATGGGTGTGTGTCAGGTCAATGGCCAGTCTTTTACGTATCCAAGGAATGAATCACGCAGAGTCACCGCCAGTCATGAGAGCTCAGTGTTTGTACCAGTTTGGCAAAAGCTTTAGTTTTCAATAGAGACAAACAACCACTCGGATTTTCGTCCAACCACCTAAGTACCTTCCTAAAATCCAATGCGACCTCAGATGTTCAGGTGCCTACATGGCTTGCCTGTCATTCTTCTCGAGATTGTTTTCGTAAGCGCACTATTACTACATGGATGCTGACTAGGAATTATCGTGGAAACCTTATGGGACAGGCAGCTGGGAAGCACTTCGAGCGCTCGCATTCGCTGCTTGGAGCATTCCTCTTCTGACGACAGCGTTCACTCCTGGAACGTGATGGCCCCACTCTCCCTCCATTAGCAGATCATGTGGTCAGCACGACAAGGTCCATAAAAGCAGACCTGAGCAGTCCCCTTCGTCCTCAGTCTTGTCATCTGCTTTCACAAAGTAACCTCACAGGTATATCGAATCTTCGTAGCTGCCAGCGCCATCGTGCTGATCGATCTCTTCGTCCTAGGCTCTGAAAAAAAAAACTCTCGTCAAATCGTTGCTATTTCGTTATCATGTCTGCTCAAGAAGGTAGCAATATCTTGCCACGCTCTCGCGTCTTCGTTTTGATTTGTTCTTCACAGTTGTCGCTGCCTTGAACATTGAGCTCGAAGCTGACGTCGTTTCCGAGCTCGCCGAGAACTTGGCCGCTGCGGAAGAAGTGCTCGCGCTGGAGGAATTTGCAGCTCGCGCTTCCAGCAGCAAACTGGCGCTTGTCGCCGTCGGCGGCACTCTGTACGCCAAGTTTTCGCCTGGCCCTAGCGGTAGCGGCCCGATCAGAAAGAGCGGCACTGGAGGATTCACCGGTAAGGTGGCGCCTTCCACCCTCAAGGGAACCTACACGCTCGATGTTGGAAGGATCAGCGTCAAGTTGTACCAGGGAAGCACCGTCGTTTGGTCTGGTGCTGGGTTGCAGAAAGGATTGTCTGGCAAATGGGAAATCAAGTTCTAGGCGTCGCTCTTGTGCAATAGTGATGCATGTCTGCCGTTCGAGTCGTGGCGTCGACCAGCATGTACAGTAGCTGTCCGTGCAGTTTGTGAATGTAAATGCGAATGCGTATTGATCGAGTCGTACCACTGGTATGAAGTTGAGACGAGATCTTGCGTTCAAGACCGCGCAATGCACAAACTGTAGTACCTCCAGTTTCTGCTCTTAGAAGGTTCTTGCAAAGCGCGAATGAAGATGCTTGTGGACTATGCTTAACTTGTATCCATTTGGGCTTTGACCGCGCAGCAGCCGCATGCAACGCTTACCTGGCCCTACTCCTCTCAACCGAATCCACCAACGTCGGTCATGCACTTGCGATCGAAATGCCTCCTTGGTCTGTTGAGTATCGCCGTTGTCGTTGCGCACAACCCACAAGCACAGGACATTCCAAGGCGCAAGACACTCGGATTTGGTCCCATTCTCCCTCATGCCACGCATACGACATCACCAGACCCACATATTCTTGGGTCGGCGTCATTGGCCCCGTCGCTGTCGTCAGATCCATTTGAGGTTGCCAAGGCATTCTTGCAGAACCTGGTACCCTCTCACGAACGAGCGTCATTCGTTATAAGGCCGGATTCATACACGGACGAAAGGACGGAAGTCACACACGTCTATGTCAAGCAGGTCATCGATGGACTCGAGGTTGCTAATGGAAAAATAAATTTGAACATAAAGGGCGGCGAGGTGTTGTCGTACGGTGACTCGGTGCGTGGTACGAAATTACTGGGTTTTATTTCGCTGAGTTGGAGCAGTTCTATCGCGGAGAATTACCGGGAAAACAAGTTGCTCTCACCGAATCGTCGTCTTCTCATGCAGGTTTCTGCGAAACTGTCTTTCTTCAGCTCGATGCTCAGAGACGCCTACTTGGTATCCCGGACGGACAAGCTCCCCTCCAAATATCCGAATGGCGGCATCACGCCAGTATCAAGACACTGGAGCACTTGCACACTACCCACTGCGCCTTCCTTGCTCGCAGATTGGACATCGAGGGTACACCCGATGATCCTCGTGCGGCCGCCCTTATGTTTATGATCGCGGCCACTCCATCCTCAGAGCTAGCAGATGACATCACCGCGAATTTCGACGACTACCTGTCCAACGTAACGCCCTCGCTTTCACATCCATTGCAGCAAACCCATCGCCTCGAATCCACTCTGGCAGGCATTCCGGATACGGTGAGCCCAGTTGTAGCCAAACTGGTTTACGCTCAGGTCCCAGTCGAGGACACCGTTGTTTTGAGGCTAGCATGGAAGCTGGAAGTCGAAATGCGGGACAATTGGTACGAAGCCACCGTCGATGCGTATCAACCTTCATACATCCTAGCGGTCGTGGACTGGGCCTCCGATTCTCCTGTTCTGCCGTATCCTTCTCCTGCTGACGTCGCCACTTATAATGTCTTCAAATTCGGTATCAACGATCCGTCCGAAGGCGAACGGTCTCTTGAGAAAGAGAATATCGACTGGTTGGCTAGTCCGCTTGGTTGGCATTCGTTACCCGAAGGAAACATGCCCTTCAAGCCTACTACGAATGATTTTGCACTCGTCAACTACACTTCAACGGCCGGCAACAACGTCTTCGCCCAGGAAAATTGGGACGGCGGTGATCGCTGGACGTATAACTATCGTCCCGATGCTGGGTTAGGACGTACGTTCGACTTCCCATATGCGCCTTCACACGACAACGGTTCAGACCCACTGGAAGTCGCCAAATCCTATATCAACGCAAGCGTCACCCAACTCTTCTACACAGCAAACATGGTACACGACTTGTTCTACCGCTATGGCTTCGACGAAAAGAGCGGAAATTTCCAGCAGCATAATTTCGGCCGAGGCGGAAAGGAAGGTGATGCAGTCATCGCGAACGCACAGGACGGCGGTGGTTTCAGCAATGCGAACTTCATGACTCCCCCTGACGGGAGGAACGGACGCTGCAGGATGTACCTGTGGGACACTGCCTACCCTTATCGTGATGGCGATTTCGAAGCCGGTATTGTAATTCATGAACTGACGCACGGTCTTTCCGTGCGCTTGACGGGTGGGTCGGATGATTCAGGGTGCCTTGGTTGGGGCGAGAGTAGCGGGCTTGGAGAAGGGTGGGGAGATTTTCTCGCAACGCTCGTCAGGAACAAGGGAGTGGACCAAGACTATCCCATGGGCGCGTGGGCAGCAAACGAGGCGCAGGGCATCAGGGACTACCTGTATTCTGTGTATAGGGAAGTCAACCCCATCACGTACGAGTCGCTCAATAAGCCGGAGTACTGGGGCACACATGGCAAGGGCGAAGTATGGGCCGAAATCCTGTGGGTCACTGCGCAAGCTCTCATCAAGAAACATGGGCTTTCCGAGACTTTATTCCCTCCGAAACCTGGTCCGAACGGCGACGTTCCCGCTGGCGATTTCTACCGCACTCCACTGGACAACAAACAGCCATCGATTCCCATTCATGGAAACACGCTGATGATGCAGCTTGTCATAGACGGGATGAAGCTACAGCCTTGCTGGCCGGATTTCTTTGATGCGCGCGATTCGATTATATATGCAGACAAGGTCTTGACTGGTGGGGAGAACGAGTGCACGTTATGGGAAGGTTTTGCATCCCGCGGCCTTGGACCCAAGGCCGCCAATAAAGGGGCGACTCCGTGGGGCGGAGGCACCAGGATCGATGTATGTTTTCCATATGTACGGCTATTGCGCTCTGATTCCGATCTGTTGCCTTTCCGCAGGACTTTTCCATACCTGTGTGGTGCGCGAAATGAGATCTCGGGGGAACCTATGTACACGACGTTGATACCTCTTGCACGCGTATTTCACTCTCCTGTCTTTCTTTCTCTCCATCATGTGTGCGCACAGTCGGTGCTCTGTGATGAATGAACCCGTCTTTGACTCTGCTTGAGGGCTAGATAGCTTGCACAAGGAAACACGTCTTCTGATACAGTATGGCAATGCAACGGAACTCAAGAAACACCACACTCCATTTCTGCCCGATGGAGTTGAATACTAGTATACCGTCTTCAAGAAGTGTGCAATTAAGGGGCATAATTCTTTCAGCATTCTCCGTCAGAGATTTCCCAATGCCCATAAACGATGACCAAAGGAGCCGCTCTGCAAGCCCACACCCTGCGTCGATAGTTGGGTGCAACCTTCGCGGGGCTGAGAAAGATATGCTCCGTGCTGTATGTAGTGGTTTCGACATCCGCCCAGAACCAGACGCGACATGGTATGTTCCTAACCCAGCTGCCGCACCCGGTTTAAAGGCTAAAATTACAGTGTATGTCCTACGGTGTCATCGTTGTCCCCGACTCGAGAGGTTCTAAAACCGTTCCGCATTTTGAATAACTTGAAGGAGTGGACGGTTTGATGATCGACATGGTGGTTGAAGGATGAAAATGTAAACTGATACGCATCATCACTTACTATGCTTCCGACTTGTACGAGGTGGGCTGGAAGTTCATTTTGGTGGATGGACTCGTTTATTTGGTTTTGTTAGGATCGGAAGGCGTTGCCCAACTCGTCCGCGATCGTTGACATATGCAATTACGCCTCTTACCACTTGTTTTCACGATGAACTCAAGCCAGCAGTCACTGGCGTCGTCCAGCTCTCAGGCATCGACATCGTCATTGTCCCTTGGGCCATCATCCAGCTACCCTATATCTTCCTCGTTTTTGTCTCAGGAAACAAGTTCCACAGGGACGTTGACAGATCCCAACTCACCAGAGATATTCAAACAAAACATCCAAATCGCACTCGAACATGTTGCGAGACTCAATTCTCTTGCACGGAGTTGCTTAAACGGAATGTGAGTTCCCGTCTCGTCTTCGGCCTCTCCCATGGTCCTCAGTATCTCGGCGATCAGTCAAAATGCATACCAAGCTGGAAATGATCCAGCGCAGACAGAAGGTAAACTGCCCAGTTTCAATCGCTTGTTGCGTACGTTTGTGACAAGTCTTTATGTTTATGATAGCGGATCTGGCGGCCCTTAACCAAGCAATCCGCACGCTCGCTGATTTCTTGAGACAGACTGGTGTTGGAGCATACCCGCTCCCACCCTCTGGTCCTCAGAGCGCGCTGTCCGGACCTCCGACGGAACAACAGCTCATCGCCGACATAAGTCGTGGTGTTCACCAGTTGTACGAACAGCTGAAACGGACCCAGGAGAGCAACGGTGTCGTTGCAAATCTTTTAGGCACATCTGAGCCCACTACCCGAGCGAGGGTCTAATCTATGTCCTCGTTGATGGTGATGCGTTAGAGCGTCGAGCTGAAGCATTTGCAATCCCCCCACTCATCCCAACGCTGACTCGAACCTTCGATGGAGCACATCTACGTAATCATGTACACTAATTCGGACTAATTTAGGTGACTTTATGGACAGGAGATGATTGCCTCGAGGGACATGTTAACAAACTCTTCAGTACGCCCATGTTCACTTCCTCCATGCTGCCACATCTCGACCTCTTAAGCAGTCGTTAGGTTGACGTATATTGTGCTGGAAGTACAGAGGACCTGTCGCAAGTAAGTAAGAAGACGTTGCCATGAAATCGCGACTCATACCTCGCCAGGATAAAGGTTCGTGCATATCGGGTTCAGGTTAGGATTGTTGGTGAGGAGCGTATTCAAAGAGATGTTGTACGCGTTAGCGATGGAGGAACAAGTGTTTCCTGATTGCACGACGTAGGTTGTGTTACAGTCCTGACCAGCGATGCCGAGGCAGATGACCTAGCACGACAACGATCGGGCCCATATGTTAGGAGATTGCGGAACTGTATGTACCTCGTAGGCCTGAAGGTTATCACACGCAGGGTCGATGATGCCAGCGTTTACTGCTGCAAGCTGGTACCTATGACGGGAGTGCTCATGAGAATACAACCAACAGCGCCTATCCCGAAAAACTCACGTGGAGACGTTGTAGGCTGCAGATATGCTATCACAAGTTTCGCCGGGAGTGACCGTGGTATTGCGATCGCAATTGGCGGGCAAAGTCTGCGCAGAGGCTAGGTAGAGAGGTTTGAACATGTGGGCACGTCGACTACCAACAACTCACCCTTGGCAAAAAAGGTGGCAACGGTGGCAAGTATGATGTTAGATAGGAGGGCGTACATCGTGAGATGGATGACTCTGATGGTGGTGAATGATGCCCTCGCAAATACGCCTGGCTTTATACGTCGCATCCAGCATTAATGGCCAGGGCCGGCGGCCTGGTGCACATGGATGTTTATGACTTGAATATCCCCATCGGAAGACACGAACAAGAAAAGAGGACGCGAATCAAGCATCGGTAAAATCCGATGCTATGTATTCTGATGCGGCGCCGAAAAGAGACTCGTCGGGAGGGGGAAAATGGCCGGTGTGGACAACAACTGAGTGCAGCTGCTCATAAAGACACGAGTTCCCTGACGCATCCGCAAAAATTCTGACGTGAATGCGTCAGAGAGCTGAAAATGAAGCAGTTACTGACACATACACGCGGCTCCGGTGGTGAGCGTGGTAGGAAAGGGGCGGAATATTCTCTCCCCCGTGTTCTACCCTGCTGAAAAAAGGGTGGGTGAGACGAATCTCGACAGCTTCATTGATTCGTCTCTTGCCCTTGCGGTGACGTCTGGCCGTCCTGGGATACCACTATTCATCAAGCGTACGTCTACCACAGCCCGCGAGGCACTTTAGGGAATCGGCGCCCTCGAGTCCTTTCAGTCGGTGAGAGTGCTCTTCTGCGTCACGACTATGTAGGTGCGAAACATATGACTGCGCGCGATCCAGATACCAATCAGAACATGATTTGGGAGGTACAAGTCAACTGGAATCAACTTAGGCTTACCATAAGGGAGAACGTTGCCTTTGTGATAGTTTCAATATCTGATCGGATGATGGCTTTCACGCTTAGACCGTGACACTCCCTCACGTGATCTACGTCACGTCACCCGAGTCACGAATACGCTGCTCACACCATCAAGTACTTTTACTTGTTACTCGAAAAACAACAAAGTAGCAATAACCACGGGAAAACATCGACGAAGGGCCAGCATACACGCCCACACCGCAGCTCATGGCTCACAACTACGGCATTTTGGCACTCGGTGTACAGGTCAACCTGACGTCAATACGCTTTTCGTCAAAGTCCAGTCCTCGAAAGAGATGTACGATTTCAAAAAATTGATCAAGGCAGCGGTGGAGCCTAGATTCCATACCATCAGTTTGATCTTTGTGAGTTCATGGGCGGTTGGGAGCAGCTTTCCGAGCTCTTCCAAAACCTTGATCCCGATTATCTTCATATCATCGTCAGTATGTGCATCTCGATGTAAGCTGTTGTCTCCATTGATCTCGTTTCCTACCTGCCAGATGCCCCAATACTGGGCCCTCACCGGTCGGGTCCGGGGCGATGATATTTGTCGCACCTCCCAGTCAAGGTTGCAGCCAGGGCGTGTGTCACCAGTCTTACGCAGGAGATCAATAATAAAGTCGCGCACATTCAACGAAAATTCACGTCAGAGCGCCAACTCATACCATGATGTCTGATGTGCTGGATAGGATGGAATTCCGCGCAGAGGCATGTGCATAAGGTGGATGTGATTACTGATGCTTTTGCGCTTTTGTCGAGCACCTTGCCTCGTATCAGGCTGTGGTCTTTCACAAGCATGTAATATATATACATGCGCGGAGACAATTGGGCTACGAGTTTGTGGTGTAAAAAATGACTGTATTTACTGGAAATTTGGCCTGTCGATGAAAGAGAAATCGCGTTTAGCCAATGAGCACGGTTGTATGTATGTACGGTGTGACTTGTCGATCACCATCACTCGTCCATTTTCCACAGGCATCAACTCGTGGCGACAACTTGCAAGTACTACAAGCTTACTACGATTATATTTTTGTCAATTCCCAGCTCACCCAGTGTCAAATTGTCGAATCGTACGCATGGATCGCGTGCCTTCACTTACTTCTTTTCATTGACAAAGTGACGGGTCGGGATCGCTCGATCGAACATCCAAGTATATCAAACCGACATTTTCAGTGTTCGCTTTGACAATTTTTCGCTTGATCCTCAAAGTAAAGCGCACAGGCGGGTCCAAGCATTCGTTATTTCTATCCACAGTTACGCTTGGACCCACAGCAAGCGCGCCTCAGAAAGAAAAACAAAAAACGAAAGCGCTGCATGGACAATGATGCCGGTACAAATGAAGGACACGGGTGCAGATCTTCTTTGTTAAGCTGTCAGTCAACCCGGCCTGGATTGTCCTCCGGGGTTGTTGGTCGCTTGTGGACCCGCTTTAAGTGACGAGGTGAGCGAGCGCTTTTCCAGTATCTTCAATCAAATGCACGAGACACTTCTAAGTGCACAGTTTGGTTTTCATGCGAGATAATAATTCATACCAGTGTTCACTTGGATGCAGCGAATATAAGTGGTAAAGAAAAGATCAGACGTGGAACATGAGAAGCAATCGTTCTAACGTTATGTCTCTCCTAGATCTTTCCCCGTTTCCAAAGTGGAATGTCGTCGTTGCTTTGGAAGTTGTGGAACAGCTTGAAATTCGGCATGCTATGTTTGCTGACTCCACAACTCTAAGCGTTCCTGGATACTGGAGCACGCTTTGAGCCTATCCATACATCCTTCCGTCCTTCCATCCATAAGTAAGAACTTGGGGTGGCAGCTAACTTTGCATCTTCATTCCCCCCCTCCCCAAACACAATCATGCTTCTCGCCGTCTTAACCCCTCCCCGTCGCAATCCCTTCACCGTTTTAAATGAAACTATAGGTATCCATAAACCATTGAAAAAAGAAGAATGCAGCGATTTTAGCTGCTTACGGGGCGCGATGGATTCTGCCCGCTTGACGGTACGCGAAATGCTATATCATCCTCTTCGGATTTACCACAGACGTCTTATAACGGCTCTCGTTTGACAGGTTCCGTTTCCACCACCTACTGCACAATATCCGTCCCCCGTCTCCACAAGTTCTTTCTCTTCCTCTTCGACACGCAGCTCGACGCCCCGGGCCCCGCCCCCCGGCGAAGCCCTCCCGCAGGCCCCCGTGGTGCCATGTCTAGAATCTTCCATGGTCACCCATACCGAGCCACCCCAAGTGCCACCTGCCACACCAAAAGTCATCTACGGCGAACAGTTCGTTCCGATGCCTGTATACACCTCTGATGACAGGAAGAACTGGGATCTACGCGTCAGGGGAAGCGGACGGCCCATCTCCGAGTATATCATTCTGTTCGAGCAGCCACCAGCGGCTCCAGCTACGTCTAGCTGGACATCCTTTTCGGGCGTGCCCATGATGGACTGTCTGGATCTGTATGGAAGCGACGGTAGTAATGCCCTCTCACTCATGCGATACCCTGAGGAGCAAGTGTTTAGTTTCATGGAGGGGACTGGGAGGAGGGAGGTCATTTTTGTGTTGCGCGTGAGTGATTTTCTTTTCTTGGCTGGCGAATCGTTGTAGACTGGCTATTTACCCTCTTCGACAGTGGCCTGGATATACCGGCCTTAACTGGGTTCGCCGACTTCCGATTTATAAAGGCGATAAATTCGCTACTCGCGCAGAGTTGGCTTTTCATATTTGCAACGAGTTTAGGCTATTCGTCGAGGTGAGTAATGTGTATTACATTTTCTTTTGCATTCGTGGCACCATATTGACGGTCCTTCGTCTCCCTCCCTTTTTTGGCGTGTAGGCATGCGAGATGGGCAAATTGTGTACAATCAATCCAACCTGGAAAGTCGGAGGTCCCGACGGCATCCCCTTTTCTCGCATGAAAATCTCGTCGATCTGGAGCCCTGAGGATTTTGTTTGGGTGGCGTCCGTTCGTGTGGTTGGTCCAGTGACTTTCTGATATTATCGACATATGTATGCTTGCATTTTACGGCGTCTTTTGCATTGTCAGTCCAGGTTTGTAGCGTTATCTTGTTCTTCGTATTTTTCTCCGTCCTTCACACATACCCCCAACCCCTCCTCGGATTGTAGGTCTCCAATATGTAATTGTATAATCGCTATGTTTTATGTACGATGGAAGGATCTCGAGTACGCACAGGGATTTCTTTTCATTTTGTCGTTGACTATATGATCAGTTTCGTACCTCACAGATATCGGCGGCTGAATCAACTCATTTATAGCCCAGACTCTCGGGGTTTGGTCGGTCGGTCGCACGGTCACCTTGGTACAAATGATGATTTGCATCGAGTCGCTAATTGGTTACTTGTACTAATTCATCGTCAATTTACTTCGTATCCCGTCGGTATGGGGCTGGACACCAAGATTTCAGAGACCACCGATATCGACGGTGACCGCGTCCAACGCATGTGTAATTCCGACTTAAGTCCTCTGTGACCTTGCGCAAATGAACCGTCCGCTGTCGATGCAGTTCGCAGTTGCTAAATAGAGCGGATTCAGCTTCTGGTGCTGCGGGTCAGTCCGTATCGCGGCGGCTATCTGTCCATCGTGTATGAATTACCCCTAAGACTTGCTTCCTGGAATAGGTCGCATCGCGAATGGCGGTCTAGGACCGAGAGATGTTGGATGCCGAATAGGGCTCACATATATTGGAGTGTCGGAATGCCGCGAGACCGCTATACGTATGCGCTTCGGGCTGGGCCGTCGACTTGGAGTGATTGGGGATGGAGAAGCAACGTTTTACACTCGGTCGGCGGTTGTGCCAGTGTGCCACACAGCAAACGACTGCGCTTTGGTCTGTGTGCGTGGTCAACGTGTGGCGACTCTGAAAAAAATTCCTTCCGACGATGACGTGGGATTTGGTGCAGTTGCGACGTCGCCTGCTGCATCAACACCCGCCCATGATTTGTAGGTCCATTTGTTCGGTGTTTATACAACAGTTGGTTGACATTTTTTGCACCATCTTCCAGCTTGAGTGAATCCAGCTGAAAAGCAGTTTGCTGGCCGATGTAGCCTTGGGGTGAACGGTCGAGATTGGATGTGCATGCACGGAAGAAACACCTTTGGTCGAAGAGGTGTTCAAACTCTGATCTTCACCGACGGCTCGCCTGGCATCTGTATATATATGAGGCGCTATCCGTCGCTGCCTCGAGGCAAGTTCTTATGCCACAAAAGTCGTGCTGGCGACTCCGCGACTGAACATTTACCTCCGAAATGCAGATCACAGCGCTCCTCACGATCTGTGGGAAAGTCGGTTGGCGGTACGAGGTCGAAGCACGGATCCATAGACGCCCACAAAGCCTGGTCTTAGTACCAAGAAGGGAGGGCACATGCCCTGCACGAGGTGATGGTGGACCTCTCCCCAGGAAGCGACCTGCCATAACCACCCGTCTTCAGCCCGTCTTGATAGGCGCGTTATTTCTGGGGTGAGTCCGCGCCGGTCCAAAGGGGCTCCCATTGTCAAATTGCCGGAGTTGTTATATACTCCCAAGCACAGCTCCTTACTCGCGTTCATCCCTTCATCCCGTTCTCCACAGGAAGGTCGCCCTTTCTGCTCTCCTTGCTCCTGCTTGCTGATCTCTTGTTTGTACAGGTCCTGTTTTCGATGCCCTCACCGCGCAAAATTCCTCGTCAACCGACGTACCAAACATTCGCTCCCAGCTCCGCCGTTCGCCATCTCCAGCGCTCGCAGATGGACGCACTACCTGTCGAACTGCTCTCCAAGATATTCACCTCAGCAGTGCATTGCTCTCACGATCTTTATGACAGCATCACCCAGCCAATAACGATTTCGCATGTATGTCGACACTGGAGACACGTCTCACTCTCTACGACTGCATTATGGACAACGATATCTCTCCTCTTTCCTCTCTCGACTCACCAACTATCTCGCACACTCGCTTGGCTCTGTCGCTCTCGCAACCGTCCACTTCATATTCACATGGATTTTCGTGATCCATCCTGGAACTGGGACGAGGCATCCCATCATTTCACTTGGAAATCAATGGAAAATATCATGCGTCTTCTACTTCCACATGCGCGTCGTTGGCAACATGTTGAACTCTATACGGATACATGGGCGCCAATATTCACTTTTCTTTCTTACACCTCGCATGTCAAGTCTGCGTCTTGCTTGCAAGAAATTCATCTTGCACGGTGCAATGCCTATTTTGCCGTCAAAGGCGAACCGTTCCGCCCGACTGCTATGGCGCTTCCTGTTCCTTGGTTTAGTGCTGGACTCGGTCTCCCGAACCTGCGCAAAGTATCCCTTGGTGGCGTACACGTCGACTGGGCACAATCTGGTTTAAGCGGTCTAAAAGAACTGGAGCTCAAGTATCATGCTCAGGAAGTCATGCCTACCTTGGAGGAATTCACCGCCATCATACAAGCCTGTCCAGACCTTGAGCGTCTCGCCATCATGGGCTGGGGTCCACGGATAGATCCCAACATGAAAAATCACCAGGTCATTTCACTCCTTCACCTAAGGAAACTCGAGTTCGGATTCGTCGACGTGGACTATGCCATTGATTTATTCTCTCTCTTTCGCATTCCTAATCTATCCTCACTTACGATCGAGGACGTCACGTCTGGTCTGGAGCCTTGCGAACACCACGATGCTACTCGCTTGTTAGATCGTCTCAATGTGCTGGGTGCCCAGCAACACCCGGACAAGGTGCCGCTAGCATGCACACCGCTACAATGCGTTCGCACGTTCTCGCTTCGGGGCGTTAAACTAGGACACGACGCCGCTGATACGATCACCGCGTTCCTGTCCAATTTTCGCTCGCTCGAGTCGGTCCTTCTTTCTAATCTGGACGCTTGCTCTTTGCGTGTTTTTTGCTCTGTGGTGCTTGCGAACAAGGACGAGACCTATTTGCCCTGCCTGGATAGGCTGACGCTCCGTGATATTGACGAGGCGGCGTTAGTTGACGGCCTTGCAGAGTGCGAGGGCTCCATCTCATCTTCAAGGCACATTCGAATTTTCGTGGATGCCTACGTCGGGGAGTAATGAAGCAGTTTTATGTTGTCCTGTCTCTTTTTCTTTTTCTTTTTCTTTTCTTTTCTTTTCTTTTCTTTTCTTTTTTTTTTCCCCTTGCCGTGCAGCCCTACCCTATGTCTCTGATCCTTTTTTTTTTTTTTTTTTTTTCACGGTTTGTATTCGGTCTCTTAAAACGTCGGTGTTCTTTTTTCTGTTCGGTATCTCGTAAGCATCCATACTTGACACTCCACACCACCCTTGCATTTCTATCCATCTATCATCTGCATAGTGCAACTATATGGCCCTTACGCTGCCTCATTTTCAAATCGTGACCATGCACACCTCCGCCATTAATGTGGTTTTGTATATACATACTATCCATCTCATGTAGCTTTATACACATATCCTTTTTTGTTATCGCTCCTTGCCCCGAGTTGATCCAAATTGCGCTGGACGTTTGAAAGAAGCTGTGAGAGAACGAGTACTCGACAAAACACCTGCAGTATCGACAGCGCCCATAATCGCGGGAATGCGTGAACACCTATTGTGCGTTCTCAAGTTGAACCAACAATCAGTTTGAGAACGATGACAAGATGAGCTCCTTCATCATAACCCCGCCGTCGTGCGTTTGTTTGGATCGAAAGCCTTTGCCAAACAAAGCCTAAATACTGCAGCTGAATAATTCCCGCCACTTGACATTGGAACACAACGTCAAACATGTCCGAGCGAGCGTTTGCTGAAGAAGACCGCGCCGCATACAAGCGCTCCAGACACAGCAGTGACGACTATTACCACAGGCGAAGTGGTGAGGGCTACTTTTTGTTCTCCTTTCTTGCTTTTCTCGTTTGACTGACCTCTGGTCTCTTTTTCTCCTGGTTACTACGCGCAATCCGGGTCTTGCGTTGGTAATGGCGGGGTGGTTCTCGGTTTTTTCTTTTCTTAACACTCTGTAATACATGTCTAAAACCTGGTGGTTATGGCGTGGTTGTAAGTAGGACGTGAGAGGGGAGGTAGTAGGTCGCGATCCCCGGAAAGGAGGCGTCATTATCGTGAGAGGGACGAGGATGGGCATAGGCGGCGCGACCGTGATAGAAGACGCTCTAGATCGCGCAGTCCACGCCGGTCGCACTCACACAGACACGACAGTGCACACGTCGACGAGCTAGAGCGCTCGCGATCGGACAGAGACAGACGGGGAAGGAATCAAAATCACAGCGTCGTACGTCTCACAATATGCTTCGTTCTCACTGGTGTCTGACCTCCGAAGGTGCACATGACTGCCTTTTTTTTTTTTTCTTTCTTTCAACATAGACCCCAACACCGAGCCGTTATCGTTCACCGTCGACTGATTCGTCCGTTTCGACCGTGACTTCGGATGAGTCTAGGCGTTCCAAGAAGCGTGGTCGTTATACTTCGAGGTCACGGTCCCGTTCGCATGAACGTCACCATTCCCGTCGGTCCAGATCACGCTCACGCAGCCGTGAAAAGGAGAGGCGTAAGTCCAAGCGTAAGGATAAGGAGCGCGACAAGAAGAGGCGGCACAAGGACAAGGATAAGAAGAGAGAGAAGGATGAGAAGCGCAGTGTCTTAACTGGCAAGAAGGTATTGTTGAGTTTTACCAAAAGCATTGCCCTGGCTCATGGTTATGTATGATCTGCAAAGATCAAGTTGAAGGTACACAAGGACTCGAGAGATTTAGAGATGGATGCAAATAGGCAGAATCTGTTACAGTTTCTGAACTCGTCGTACGAGTAATTATTTGCATCGTACTCCTGCAGATTCTACTGCTCTTCATCATCGCCTCAACGTACGGGATGTTTCCTAATACGGTAGGTCTGGAGTTACTATGTCATCGGGGACTTGGTGACCGCAAGTTAACATCTCCAACAACTACAACCACTTGACCAAGTGCTACCAACTTCCGCAGCCCGACAATGCCTCTTTTAGATCTCCTCAGTGCAGTCGCCAGTTCCGTCAAGGAAGCGGGTATCATTCCAGATGTCATCAAGGAAAAGACCCCTTTCAACCCTCAAGCCCTCCTTGTCGTCAACTGGGCAACAGGCAAAGAAGCCATCCTCGGCAACACACTCACCACAATCGACACAGCCGACGAACCTGCCGTCTCTTTCACACCCATGCAGACATTTGACTCGGCGGACGAGGTCGGGTACACGCTCGTCATGACGGACCCTGACGCACCTTCGAGGCGGGACCCTAAAATGGGGGAATGGCGCCACTGGGTCGTGCGCTGAGGTCTTTTCTTTCCTTCGTCTTGCGGCTGATGGTCTTGCGTGTGACTGCTAGGTCACTGGTATCAAGCCTCCCGGTACGAGTGCACTCGAGGCCGGCGACATGTCCGCCCGTTTCACAAAGGCTGCGACGACGCCGTATCATCCTCCTGCGCCTCCTCCCGGCACAGGTCCTCATCGCTACGGTGAGCCTATCGCATTTGTCGCGGCTCATCTGCGTTCGCACATGCTCACTCATTCTGAAAACACAATCACAGTATTTCTTCTCTACCAAGAACCCAGCCCGGATTTCTCCATCGCACCAGACGCTCCCGAGCACAAAAATGGAGCGAGAGACCGTGCCAAGTGGAGCGCGCAGAGTTTTGCGCAGAGGTATGGCCTCAAGTTGGTTGGTGTTAATTATTTCTACGTTAGGGGCGCGGAATGAATGAAGTGAGCGTGTTTTTTTTTCGACGGTTGGAGGCGGTCGGGCGAAACGGAGGTCCTTTTTTTTTCCGTTTGTCATATTTGTACTTGTAGTCTACATGTGATGGAGTTGGTTTGTCGTTTTCCTGGTCTACGGTTGTATCGTCTGATCCCCCCTCCTCCTCAAAAATCACGTGACTAGCGAATATTTTGCTTGCCAAAGTATTATTCAGAATATTCTTCAACCACCCTCCCATCCCTAGTTCGATGGCCCGCAAAACCCGACCAGAGAACCCCTCGCAAAGTGATGACGATGACGCTCCCGAAGTCATCTCAAAATCCGCGTCCAAAGCCAACGCCAAACGCGATCAAAAAGTCCTACGAGACTTTGAAGCGGAAGAAAAAGCGCGTCAAAAGGCACATAATCGTGAGAGGGACAAGAAGTTGAAAGAACGGGCGAGTGTGAATGAGGCGAAGGTCGGGAAGAGAGGGGGGAAGAGGAAAGCGGGTGGTGATGTAGGCGTTGGATTTGGATTTGGCGGTGGAAGAGGCGGGTGGCGAGGATGATGAGGAGATGGAAGGGATGGAGGGGGAGGGGAGCTGATGATGAGGCGATGAACTCCACTGAGGCCAGGATGCTTAGAGCTATGAAAGATGCTGCGGAAGAGGCGGATGAGAGCGAGGATGGAGATGAGGCTGATGAATGCGGAGGAGTTTGAAGGGTTTCGAGGGCTCGAGGGCTCGCACGATCAGTACTGGATGACTCCGAGCTCGACGACGATGCAGACATGTCCAGTGAAGCAGACTCAGAGGCCTTGTTGGATGAAGACGATACGGATGGTGATTCTGACGAGGACATGGCTACCCTACCGCCGAGGATTACAGGCGAAGCAGAATACCTAGACGACGCCATCTTTGCAGAAGCGTTCGCTTCACAAAAATCACAAGCGCATTTGGACAAGAAAGATCCTCTCCCAACGAACCGCGAGACGCTCAAAAAGCGTCGACGCAAACCGCTGGCTCGAGCGAAGGACTTGGTCGTTGGGTACGCGGAGCGTTTGCAAGCTGTGTGAAACTCAATAAATCCACTAATTCAACGTTCTTTTACAGAGGTCGAACAATTCGGACGTTGGCTCCCTTGTCAGATCCAAAATCGCAATCTACCGCTCGTACACTCCCTCCTGCTCGAGCTCGCAAGTTCGTTGATGTGAATTTGGCGATCAAGGGGAAACAAGCCGCAAGGAAGGCGAAGTTGAGAGGATGGGAAAGACGGCCGGGTAAGCCATACTTGTCTGGTGTGATTACCCTACTTGACGTCAAGGTACTATAGCAAATATCGGGGTGATGAAACGCGAGGGGGCACCGCGTGGCTTTGTTCGACAAGCAACGTGATGTCAATAATGTTTTCGTTTCAGTCGGACACCATTCACAGGAATGCGTACCTCGTATTTTTGAACGGTCGCTCATCGTCGAATCTTTTGGTTTTAAACTTCGAGGTTTCCCCGCACATCCTGTTTTCCGGCTGTCCTCGCACTACTTTGCGGCTGTGCGTATATTCAGCGGGAAGTAAAATCCTTCTTTTTTTGAATGGGGACTTCGAGACACACCTGCCCAATAGTTCAAACTCTCGGCTTCTCATCAAATGGAAGCGTAAATACGATGCGCGTGATTCATATCCTCGTATTATTATCTACATTCCGCGCGGATGTCACGAGTACTCATTCGCTCTTTACTACTGGTACAGGCATTTCTGCCGGAAGTTTACAAGGGGAACACCGGATTCAAGCAGTACATACGTTGAAAGGCTGGCTAGTTGATGAGGACGTTGTAAGTGTACACTTTTTGCGGCGCGCCATTCAGGGCGTTCGTCCCTCCTCTTACGAGGATCTGTCTCCCACCGTCTTGGTAGCGGATACTGTCCTCAAGCTGGTTTTTCCATTCCCCGTTTTCGAAGTAGTCCCTCAAGTTAAAAGTATTCGGGTTGATTGGACCCTTGAGGCCGATGGCGTTGTCGCGTGCATAGCGAACGTCATACTTGATCGCGAAGCCTGCAAGAATGTCTAAGTCCCTAGAAGGAAGCGGATAAATGCACCAACCTGTGTTGGCACCTTCTCGGGCCACAATCATGGCTATTCCAACCCCTTGCATGGCAGTTGAGTAATTGTTAATGGTGTAGGAGTGTTGACCAGGAGTGGTTTTCGTTACAGTGCCAGTACTTCCATCATGCCCGGGAATTTTTTTCTTGGCTCCTGTAATATTATAAGATCGTAAGTTACTGGACTTCTGGTCTCGAATTCAGAAGAGCTCCGCACCTGTTTTCTTGCATTTGGGGAGTTCGCCTACGTTGAATGGACTTCCTGGCCACGACCCGTTGTCGTGATGATATTTAGTGACTTTCCACTCTATGTTTTCGTCATAGTTGGAGAACACGATGTTAAGTCGGTAGTCACGGAAGACAACACCCCATAGCTCCTGAAGAGCCGTCCAAATAGCAGTGGCAATAACAGTCGTTGCAACCATCCTGAATCCAATGGTAAATATTCGACGGCTTTTAGCGAAAGATTAAATCTTGGCTCACAGCGTGGCACTTCCCGCCACTTTCCTAGCTGCTCTTTGCGCTTCAGGGTTACCAGTGTTGTTAAGCGATTGTTGGAATAACGTCGCTACTTGCTGGGGTTTCGCAGTAACCCCTTCCGTGTACACATACGGTATCATGTTGCGCACTGCCAATGACATGACTGGGTGTGGGACATTCTATAGCTGAGAGTTAGAACCGCACAAGTGAATGTATCTGAAATCATAAAGACGAACGTCGCTCAGGTTGTTCCATGTCCAGCCCCCTTCGCTACGGAGCTGTGTACCGCCAGAGTATGTAGTCATCGCCATAAATCGCTCAGATCCGCGCTGTCTTGTGAAGATGACGAGGGACGAGGCAGGCTCGTTGTCAGTTATCACGGCATACCAAATCTCGCCAGTCCCTTCGATTTCCACTTTTTCGAATGCATGTTCCCTGATCCTCTTGATCTTATCGTACATCGGACGGAGGTCGTCTTGGAACCTGGCCTTTTGCCCTTCGATATAGGCACTGTCACCTCTTCTGATTGCTTGTTCCATGGATGTGGTGAGCTCGAACTGCTCTTCGAGAACCTGTATACGGGAATTGTCTTGTCCGTATGCCTCTGCCAAGCCACGGTAAGCCAACGTCCAGCTAAGCCAGGTAGATGTTACCCACTTCAGTTTGTCAAGTTTTCAAAACGTTTCATAGAAGAAACGCCCAGAGAATGCACCAGATCACCTGTTCGATGTAGGCACCCCTAAGTACAGTGCCAAAGGCATGTGGCCCGAGCTTACCTGCATTCCCGGAAAAGGTAACCACAGCATGATCATCCGGTACCCTGTAACTAAACGGCGTCCCCTGCTGAGAGCCTTCGGTCGTTCCGATATGCACATCCCTCGCAGAGGTATGTATGACGAGGTCCGTAACTGTCTCAGAGGCAACTCCTGCAAAATTTGGCGAAGCTCGACAGAGCTCAGGTGTTAATGGCGAGGTCGACTTACCGGATATGCCAGTGATGTACTCATCTGGCTGAAGCTCGAGGGTGACCTCATTTTCTGGGTTGTGAGATCCGAACAATTCGGTGGAATGCTCTTCGTAGTGCGCTTGGATGCTGGATAGTCCCGCCTGAGAGAAGGAGAAGGATACTTTCTTCAGAGGGAGCCCATATGCGCCTGCGTCGAATTCCGGACCATCAGTACCCTTCCCGAAGAGAGGAGACTTCTTGACGAGCGAGAGGGTGTCCGCGGTATCGAGTGTAGCCTTGAAAGCCACCACATCCTCAAAACCAGGGATGTGGATACGCTGACGAGGGATGGCGAGATTGCTTGTTTCAGTGGTCATAGCAGTGAAATACGAAGTGATATTCTTGGTGGATGAATTGGACGTGCCAACGGGATGCTTTTATACCTGGCGGATAAGATCTTGATCGGACGAACGGTGCAGGAAAATTCGCTGTCATAACGGTCGCGATTTCATGGGCAAAGGTGTGCGGGCGTAGAGCTGCGAGCTTAGTATCGATGGAGTGATCCGTTCCAATCATCTAACCTGGGTGACAGCAAGTTCAAAACCTTGGACGCGGTCTCGCCGAAGTATGGGGACCAAACTAACCTGCTGGTAAGCTTCCGATGCGCAAATAACCCTTGCTCCAGTATGATCAAACCTTCCATTTATGAACAACATCGAAAAGATCCTTGAAATCTCCCTGGATTATCGCCTGCAGGCATCATGGGCGTTTATCAGAGTCTTCAGACCACAACCTTGATCAAAGAATGATTGGCGAAGCTCTTGCCTAGAATGTCCTCCTTCTCTATCCGACACGTGGAATATTCCTTGACTTGAATACCTGCCCTGGTCGAGCGAACTGGTCTGGGTCGGCCTTTCGTCAACTGGGCGAACTTCCACGGTAGAGACCGGACACGAGCATTGCGTGCGCAGAGATTGCCTCGACACGTTACAGGATATAGTACTGGTCAGAGTTTTGAACTGAGGAGGAGTCTAGTCTCCCCTGGGCAGACCTTCAGAATAGTATGAAGATGGTCGTTCCTACCTGCTTAGCACTACTAGGAATCGGACTGATAGGCTCGACGTGTTTACATAATCGGCTTTGTTTGCAATTAAAGAGAACTTGAAGTTGGACCGTCCTAGCGCCTTTGAAAAGTTCGAAACGATCATCTTCCTTCAGCTCAGTTCGACTGAGTCGTTGACCTGCCCAATGCCCTAATAGATCAGAACGTGTCGACTCGGATCCTGGGTCATGGTCACTGCTCAACGTTTGATCGGACCATCCAGTCTTTGACATATGGAACAGTTGATGCACGCAATGTCCAAACCACTAGAAGCACCTTTGGTCATCTTGAATGATGAAACGACCTATTGCATTCGATCTTTTTGGATGTCATTCCCATTCTCAACTTGACCATGTTGGCGCCTAGGTGAATACCTGCGCTCGTCTTATTTCGCTTGTTGTTCAATCTCCACCTCACCTCCGAGTCATTCTCAAGCCCCAATTCCCATGAGGTGCGGTTTCCGAATGCAATCAAACCTAAGTTCAATGCTCATAGAGAGTTGTGTTCTGCGGCGCTTATCCAAACACATCATGAAGTGCCAAACAGGGTTTGGCGCCCGAATTACACCACAGATTTGAAATCGAGCGCCTTCTATATTAAACTTCAGAGCTCAGTTGCAGAGCGTGTAGTGATCGTTCAGAGGTCAGCTGCATGTGCATCTGCCATGTCGCGATCGTTCATGATGCTGATACATGAAAGAGGCAGGCGTTTGTGAAAATTGAGACTAGGTGCCAAATGGCCATATCAAATCGGACATCGCCTCGTCGTATCCTGGAAATATGATCCGAAAGACAGCACAAGAGTATGTGGACAGCGTGAATTGATTATTTTTTTTTAAACAGGAAGAGCAAGCATTGTCGGGAAATTATTGCTGACTGCAACACGATCGATGGTCATGCGGCGCTTGACAAGCGACCGTCCACACTCTTCAGCACTTTGACATACGCAATGCGGCACTGACCTTGGGTCGACTATGTGTCAGCTGATGGCCAATGTCCAGACCACTCCGAGTCGGCGCACCTCTTGAATGAAGCATGGATGAACCAGTGTATTGCACTCGACCACCTTGGATATCGGTCCAATTCTTATCTTGGAAACGCCAAATTGGCACCTACATACAAGGTGAATACGTCCTACTTACCCCTTCTTCCGAGTCCTCCTCAAGCCCCAATTTCCATGAGGTGCGTCTTTCCGAAAGCCATCAAACCTGAGTCAACCCACTCATAGAAAGTTTCGTTCTCCGGCCTCTGTCCAACCACATCATGACGTGTGTCAAACAAGATCAGGCGCCTGGGGTACAACCCAGACTCAACATCGAGCGACTTTCATATTGGACTCGAGCCGTTATTCGCTCGATTGCAGCGCATGTGTGTCGGGGGTGATCGGGTTCGGATGAATGTGATCTTCTGCCTTGTCGTGAGTAATTCATTATCATGGTCATGAATATGTGACACGGCATGCTTTGTCGTCTGTTTGGGGAGGTCAGGACCAGGCGCCTAACGATCATGTCAAGTTTGATATCACACCTTTGTATTCGGGCAAAAGCACCTGGAAAGTTAGCGCTTCGTCCATATCTGGTGCAGATTTACTATATGGGAATTTGACTCCCTGGCCTTATCACTCAACTCAGCGTCTCGATCAACCATTCTAGCGCCCAGTGGCAGCCTCATTCCTTCATATATTTTTTTCGCTACACTTCTTCTGGTCTGACCCTCATGCCATTCAAGCTCAAAATGGTCTCGAGCTTATTCACGCATGGAGAGTTTCATTCCATGACGCGTGTATCAAGCTTCGGGCGCTCAGCTTACACCCCCAGATTCAAATCTCAACAGGCTTCTGCAATCGAGTATATTGTCAATTCGAACATAACCTTACGCTGTTCTCGATAACGTTGTTCGCCTGCGAGGTGTAGATTGAACGCCCGGAAATGCCGGATGCGGTCGGGGCGTTGACTGTGCGTGGTTAATTTTCTGTGGCATGGTGATCTTGGGGCGCTAATGAAACTAACTACGGGTGTCGACACTCACATGAATGGCAAATCATGTGTGGTATGCCGTTCTGGGGCATCGTTATCGATGGCAAACCATTCGGTCGTTTCCTCCATATCCAAAATCTCAATCTACTGCTCGTACACTTCCTCCTGCCCGAGCTTGCAAGTTCGTTGATGTAAACTTGGCGATCAAGGGAAATCATCAAGGCCGCGAGGAAAACGAGGATGAAAGGATGAGAAGAGAAAGACGAGCGGGTAAGCCATGCGGTTGCTGGTGCGATGACGGCCAAACTTGGCGCTGTGGAGCTCCTGTAGCAAAAACCGGGGTGATGAAAAACGACGGAGCACCGAGCACCGCGCGGGCTTTGTTCGACAAGTAAAATGATGTCAACACCATTTTCATTTTAGTCGCCTTCTATTCACAGAATTTTGCGTGGATTTCTGTCGACGATTCTCCCCAGAGCAACCGACGGAGGTATTGAACCATACATCACGGTACTGTTTGTGAGTTCCCTGTCCCCGACTGGGTTTGCATCGTGGATTTTGGCTCCGAGTTTTAAATTTTTCCTATCGTTCGCAATCCAGTGTCGTGAGTGTCCCTTTCCGGTATGAAATCTGATCGGAATAGTGACTTTTGAGGTACTCCTTGGCTGTGAAAAAAAAAAGATCAGCTCGATAGTTTCAAAACTCTTTCATTCAGGTACGTGGAGACAATCAGATTACGGCGGGGGTGGCAGGTCCCTGTGCACGATGTGCATCATAACTCCATGTGTCGTTGACGCTGCAGGGTACCAGGTAGAACGGCGTGTATGATGGGAACTGGTCGAGCCAAGAACGGAGTATAATCGTGAACAAGGTTTGTGGTTCTGTGATGCCGGCCCCAAAGGCTTACACCGGCGCCCCACAGGCTAACTGCGACATCCGTCTCAGCACTCCGACCCAGGGTCTCAGCTCCCTAGGTGCGAGGCTGTCCCACCCACTCTCGCATCTCACGACCGAAGGCTCGCAGTCAAAGTGTCTCGCACTCTCGCCCAACCATTCTTCTTTGATCTACACACCTGGGCACTCATCACCGTTATTGTAGATAGATTACAAATATCTGACTGCCTCTTCCTTTCTATTCCACATCTTCGCTAGCGACGCCCAAGAAATACATGAATACATACGAGAAGGCAAGTCAAAGATCAAGCACCACTCCCGTAACGGTTCTCCTGTTTCCGCAAAACATGGGGAAACACCGCAGGTGACATGATGAGAGCCTTCCAAAGCTGTCTCCATGAAATCGGATTACCCTGCACCCAACGACTTCAGTGGTCACAAGTCGATCGAACACGGATCAAACGTACCACATCCCTCTGCATCATGCAAAAAGCGCCATTCATACCTGACCGAGTATAATTTTCGAGTTCGATCCAACCCTTGAAGACGATCCTTCGCTTGTCGTGACCGCCCACTCTAAGGCGCAGCGCGCCTTCATGCTGTCCCTCGCCCTGAGGTGCGACTTTGTACTTGACCCCGAGGGAATCCAAACTTCCCTTGATCAGCTCGATCAAGAGACCAGGACCGAGGGACGTATAGAAACGCGTAAGATGGGGGGTATATCTTCGACCGCTTTGCGTTTGTGACTGGCAATGGTTAGTATGCGTTGGATCAGCCAGTGCGGAATTATTCTTTGGAGACGTACGAAGAGCAGGAGAGATTGTGTGAATTGGGATTGGTGTGTCGCAGAGAGCATGATGTCGTCGCCGTCGGCATCTTTGCGCGTGCTTGGAAGGCCAGGTATGAGTGTAGTACAGTCTCAATCCAGATGTGGGTACTCACTCGACGGTTGAACCATCTGCATTAGCGTATATCAAATCACCGTTATCTCGCAAGGACTTCGTAAGTTGCTCCGCTAGTGCTTGGACGCCTCGCGAAGCAAGCTGGCTTGGTCTGTAGCGCAATATAAAGTTATAAACAAGGTCGTTTCAGGAAGGATCATCGAGACTCGCCTTGTACACCAAGGATGCGCGTACACGTCGGCCAATGTCATGCGTTTTTCCGGCTCCACAGTAAGCAGTCCACAAATAAGAGCTAGGAATGCGCCATCAGAAACTAAAAAAAAATCAAAAGGGACACCAAAAGACGAGAGGCATACACAACACGCTGTCCTGAAGACGATTCCACGGGTCTTCGTTAAAGATCTCTCCGGATAGATATCTGCAGAACTCTGGACTGCGCTCGGTAGGTTCATCCCATGGCGTATCTAGGACACTTGTTAGACAAAAAAGACGCTGGTATGATGCGTACAGGAGTACGTACTGCCCGCAAGAAGCGTGAAGAGGATGACTCCCATACCCCACACATCCACGGGCTCCGCTTGATACGGCGCATCGAAGTTCAGCTGAAGCCAATGAGATGGAGTACATGAAACGAGGAAATGCTACACACACCTCAGGCGCAATGTAAGGTAAGCTCCCGCAACGTTCACTGAGGAAACGGGTCTTTCCAGTTTCTTTTAGCTTGTAGACGGCGGACAAACCAAAATCGGAGATTTTGAGCGTCCCCCCAGCATCAAGAAGCAGATTCTCAGGTTTGAGATCACGGTGGCACACGCCTTGGTTGTGAATGTAATCCTGCTCGATGATGATATTGAGTGGCTCAAAGGGAAACACGGGCATTCGCGTACGACGTACCATACCAGCCAAGAGTTGATTGAAGTACAGATGCGCAACATCCTCTCCCGTGCCGACGTCAGGTGCTAGACAATATATAGGAACTCAGAACTCAAAACGCGAAGGTACGCGACGCCGCACCTATTTTATCAAACAAATCCCCTCCCGCCGCAAACTCCAAAAGCATATAAATACCCGGTACATAGTGATCCTTGTACTTGGGCTCGACCACGACAGCGCTGATGAATTCAAGAACGTTCTTGTGCTTCAGCGCAGCATGGATCTTCATTTCCTTATCTATCGTCTTGCGTTCCTTCTCTGTGCTTTCCTCGGTGATGGTGATCAGTTTGCATGCTGCGACTTGGTGGTTTTCGATATGCACGGCGCGGAAGACGCTGCAAGATAGATTATCGCGCGTTTGTTAAGTTATTGGTGGTGGTGGCGCGTAGTACCCGCGGTTGGGTGGGTTTGAAAGTGCCACTTTACCTTGAGAAACTACCGCCGCCGATTTGCTGGATGAGCTGATAGCCTGCGACAGAATCGTTGACGCGATGCTGAGTCTTCCGGTAGACGGTAACCCGAAGCAGATGCTTACCGACGACTTTCGGATATTTCATGATGGAATCTTGAAATCACGAACGCGAGCCTTCAACGAGGTCGATCCAAGTTGTAAACAAGATAGAGTCCAGTGATCAAGTTCCACCTTATAGCTCTTACATGGTGTACGTCAAGTGGACTCGGTGATTCAGTGGGTGACTCAAGAAACACGTGGCGTGGCGTCTGGCGTCTTGTCTGCACAAAGGGCACTCCAACCATGCCTGGTGTGGTATCCAGAAAGCACAAAGATCGTCATACATCAATCTTTTTTACTCGGTCGCTCCAATGTCAGACAGCGAGTCATCTTTGTCTACCATCCCAAGTTGTACCAAGATCTCCTCTAGGCTGCTGGATGTAAAGTCTCGCAGAAGCATGCCTATTCGTGGAGAAAATGACACTAAGTATCGTCATCACAAAAAAAATTGTGCACTCGCTACCTTTGCTAAAATATTCGCCTTGACGGCTGCAAGCCTCCAAGAAATTCCGAGGGAACGGTCCCAGATGCTCGACCATGTTTTGCAAGTGCACCTCCGTCGCGTAAGTGGCGTCTTGGCCAAAGGGGTGGTGATCGATGATAAGCTCGAATGACTGAAGCAGAACGGTCAGTGTCCCACTCGGGGTGTCCTTTGAGACATACAAGACACCCCGACGGTCCATATGTCGATTGACGAGGGCCATGCGTAACCGAGAGTAACTTCCGGTGCACGAACAATATCAGGTTGGCAATGATCGTCACGGATGGGTTTTTCGATGCTGGCCGCTGCTTACAACTCATTACCGGGCGAAACTAACAGTCGGACTGCTCACGGTGCACCTTGGCCGTAATCAATGACGCACACCGAAATATTTGAGAAGGGCTGAGACCCAAGTTCTAGAGAGGCTGTGACTTGGAAAAGACGATAGGAAAAGGGGATGGCTCTTTCTCCCCGTAAATGACAGCTGGGTTGGCTTGGAGGTGGTGCAACCGCGTACGGCAGTTTCACCATAACATTATCCGATTTAAGGTCTTGATATGGCTTTTGTCAGTGAATTATGAATGATTAAGGATCCACCAAGATCACCCACCTGTGTGAATGAATGTACCCACACTCACGGTGGAGGTAGTGGAGAGCAAGAAGTACTTGCTTGATGACGCGCTTTGCAACAACCAAGGTGAACGTAGTCTCCCCTGGGCAGACCAAACATACAGAAAGGAAGATAGTCGTTCCTTCCTTATGAAGGTGAACGTGTCACGTCCAGCGGATCTTCAGACTTAAACCTAGGACGTCCGTCGCAAAACATATGTAACCGCCAGCGCTGCTTTTGGCAATGAAACAGTGTCGGAGGGTATGATACTGAAAGCTAGGATGGCTCGGATTGGCAGATTCAATCTTTCTGAAGACTTCGTATTCTGGGGAAACGATACACGCTGTCGCATGGACAGTAAAGATTTTGAGAGTAACGTAAGTTTTTACGCCTGCGTTTGTATCCCTGTACCCAAATCAACATGGGTGAGTGTTGTTGATGGCTCGACAACATTTAAAAAGATAAACGCATACCGCGGGCCATACGACAGAGTTGCGAGCCCATCCAAGCTTTCAAAGTAACATGATTCAATACTAAATCCCAATCGTAACGTGCTGATGGGGCCCCGGCGAACGTAACAAGTTATAGTGCCTCAATCGACGTCCCACTGCGGCAGAAGCGGAGTATCCATAACCTTCCGCCGCGCTCAGGAAGACAAGCTCTTTTGGAGCAACGGTAATCTTGTCGTTCGTGAGACTTGTATTTGTATCGTGTCGAAATCGAGGTAATGGCCGGCGGAGATGGCGTTGGCTCAAATGCGGTGGTACGAAAGAGGTAGTCTGAGCCGCCACACTGCTCCATCCTGAGCAACGCGGTAGCGACTAATCGAAGTAGTAGGCAGTCTGGTGACCGGAACAAACTGTTGTAAGTATTGCTATTCAGGCTTTGCGGTAAACACGATCAGTTCACCAAACGTGTCATGGAGTAAGCAGATATAAGTGCATAACGACATGGACGACGTATGTATCTACCACAAAGAAGAGCGAGAAAGCAAACATACATGAGGCGGGTATAGAAAGGTGATCTACAAGGAAAGGAAACGAACGCGGGTCCACTAGGGAACCGGTTAAGTATTTACTTTGTACTGTAGTGGTACCACCCCCGTATGCAACGAGGAAATCAAGCTCGAGGTCGGGGGGTGGGGACATCAAGCCCTGATAAAGACAACAACACACGAGCGCGACATAGAAGAACCGAGCTGAAAAAAAAAAAGCAAAGGAAAGGAAAGACGCCCCCAGTGCGTATGACACGGCACACGAAACCAAAACAAAAAAAAAACAAAAAAAAAAACCTCTACAACAGTTACTCAATAAACCGTTATGAAGGAGCGACGGACATATTGTTGGTGACTTTACTGGTTAGCCGTGGCGGCTCGACGGTGATGGTGTCGGCGGTGGACGAAACGAGAGGGGGGAGATGCACGTTTCGTCGGGGCGTTACTTGGACTGCTTGAGCGGGGACGACATTGTTTGTTGGAGGTAGTGGGAGATGCGGAGGGTGTAGAGGTTGGCGCGGAGGGGGAAGGAGGTGCGGGGGAGACGGGAGGAGGAGCAGACGAAGTTTCAGCAGTTGCTGGGGTTTCAGGGAGGGCGGCTGTGGGGACAGATAGAGTCGCCGAGGGTGTGGTTGGGGTAGCAGTAGATGTGGGCGTTGGAGTAGACGTGGGAGTGGGAGTAGACGTGGGTGCTGCCGTAGGACTGGGTTCGACAGGGGCAGAAGAAGACGGTGTGGGTGTGCTCGCCGTCGAACTTGGCAGCGAAGACGAAGACGAGGAGTTGCCACCACTGCCACCTCCAACGAGGGTGGATGCGTCAGCGCAAAAAGCTACCAATAAAGCAACCTAGTGGCAGAAAGCACTCCTCGTTAAAGGGGTGATTCACATACGAACGAAGCACGACACTGACATCGGTAGATTGACATTCTACTTGCACAAAGTTATCGGTTGGGACGAAGAATGCATTTTGGGTACAGTTGGGGCTATCGCCTGAAGACGATGGTCAAGGCAATGTTGACGTCTCAAATGATCAAAATGACGCACAGGTCTGGCCGACACCATCGCAGCCGTCGTAATACCTACCAAAAGAGTCAGGACACTTCAAAGTCAGAAATCAAAGGCACCATCACTCACGCAAAGGATGTTTCTACGCTGTACGCATGACTAAGGAGGGAAAAGGAATAGAACGTTGGTTACAATCATCCCCTTTTCATCGCACAATTGTTCGGACATACGGAGGTATTAATGATATGTCAGTTGAAGAACCGCATCCGGTGCAAGTTGGATTTATGAGCGTGGTTTCTAGAAGAGTACAGTTTTCGCCGTTGGTATTGCAGAAGCCTGTTTGAAGAGTTGGGTTTCCTGAGATTCCATGCCAACAAACATCGTTGTGCCTTGTACATACCGGTCTGCAGATAGCTGCGAGAAGGAGGGGTTGCGTTATTTATAATGCATGTTCGAGGAGGCCACGCACGCTATGCCTGAAAATGGGCCTGAGCTGGTGTATTGGTCGCCAGAGAGGATGTTGTTGCCGTCCAGGATCAAGGCAGGCTAACAGTGGCGTATTTCATCAAGAGACTGACCCCTTGAGCACGAGATAAATGGTCCACATACAGATCCATAACCACATCTGAAGAGAGTCAGCACTCAAAGTCTGCGGCGGTGTGTGTGCCACGCACTGGTTGACGAATTTGATGACATGGGACTCCGCGTTAGCACTGATAGCGGTGAAAAGAGAGAGGGCCAAGGCCAGGCTCGACGATGGACGCATTAGAAAGGGAGGGTGTCAAGGAAAAGGAAGTGGAAGTGGTCAAGGGAGGGTGGTGGTAAGTAGAAAAGGAACGAACACGGGTCTTTATGCGTTGCTCGACGTCCTTGATAGATTTCGAACTGACCTTCACGTACAAGCCTTCCTTTTTGGGAACTCATATGAACCTCCGTTAACTTGAAAACCTCGCATTTCCACCCAAGGCTTCCAGGCAAGTTCACGTTCTTTGACAAGTCTCGGAGCTGGAGAACTACGACCGTATCCGAGCATTTCTTTTGGAGGTTCAAGGATGAGTCGGGTCTCAATCACTTTGTCTCGTCGTCGAGGGACACAACGCCGTCCTGCACCAACTACGGCGTCTTGTTATACACATGGTCGAGAGTTGGGCTTACAGGACGTTTTCAATTTGGATGCACGACTTAATAATGGCGTCTTCGACGTCGATGGAGGACAACAGCATGCAACAGCATGGCACGTGTCCTCGGCCCATCATGGAGTCAGGCTGCAATCCCGAGGTCTCTTTCCTCCTTATATCCCATTCAGAACAATTGCATTTCGCACAGAACGACAAGCAGCTTAAAGGCAAGGACCCGCAAACGACGTTCCTCCATTCTCTGCATTTGCCTTATGTTGTTCCCGGCCATTAATGTTCGCAACAAAACACCGTGACACGGCCCGAATTGGCTAGGCCAGGTAGTAATTTCATGACTTTTCTCGTGCTGTGAGTGGCATACCCTTGACAACATCAAGCGTTGCTTGATGTCCTTTCCGTGGTTTGACTCTTACAAGGCGAGCGTGCATTCACACT
This sequence comes from Phlebopus sp. FC_14, assembly GCA_021018615.1. Taxonomy (NCBI): domain Eukaryota; kingdom Fungi; phylum Basidiomycota; class Agaricomycetes; order Boletales; family Boletinellaceae; genus Phlebopus; species Phlebopus sp. FC_14. The sequence goes on from JAEVFL010000009.1 coordinate 1,844,547, forward strand.
TACTGCGTTGAAAGGTTCAGATTTCAGATTTTGCTCAACAACCATTAGCTAGTGCCCGTTACCCCCCTGGAGCCCCACCGACGTTCTGCAATCAACTGGCCACCAGACAGGTTCGTCTTTTCCACCTCAGTGCCCATCATGTTACATACCAATTCAGTTCGATGATGGAGGATAAAATGCAAAGGCGCCGTCAAGGTGAGGAGTTTGGCGCATCCAGCTCCCACATGGCGTGAATCCGTCATACTTGAGCATACGATCCCCGCGTCTTAACGGACTGCGGTCTGCAGTTGAAACCCTCATGTTTCCTAAACCTAGTTTACAAGAACATATCGTTAACTGTGTACGTAGGTATGTCTGCCATTTATCCGCTCCATCCATATTCAAGGGAAAGTTCAAAGTTCAACTTATCAACCTAAAAGTCTCCCATAGGCAGACCTTGAAGGCAGCCAGTCGTTCCTACGTTCTTTCAATCTGATCAACCCTGATATACGTCCTCCACTCCTCTTTGCTAAAGAGCCGAGAGTCGAGACCGAGGTTCGGGACCGTGATGGGACCATTACCCTCGAACGCAAACTTGAACGAAACGAGGACCAAAGTGGTGGCTTTTGGTATGCGTTGTGTTTTTCATTTCCTTCCATGCGATCCATCCAACTGTTTCGCGGTTTCATCAATTATCAAAATCGAACGAACTGAACCTACGGGAGACTAGAACAAAGTTCTGGGAACTGGACACCCCCACGGCTTCCTCTCCCATGTGACCCCAACGTGCATAACCAGATGCTCCAAATTCAAACCTACGCCCATGTGTACGTACGTACCTCTGCTTCTTCCTATTCAAAAAGTTCAACTTATCACCCTGATTAAGCCCGATATCTCATATCAGTCTCCACAACCCGTTTCAGGTCTCGAGTTATAGATGGACGTCCATGGGTTGCTGTCACGTCCATTCTTCCCCTTCCCTTCCTACTTTCTCGATCTCTCTCAGAGCACCATCATTATTACAATGTCCAACGCCAACCTCCACGCCCACGCCCACGCAGACGCCGACCCCCCTTCTCCCCGCGCATGGTGGAAATCCGCAATCATCTACCAAATCTACCCCTCCTCCTTTTCCGATTCCAATGGCGATGGTATAGGCGATCTCAACGGTATCCATTCCAGACTCGATTATATCAAAGACCTCGGTGTGGATGTGATTTGGGTGTCCCCAATTTATCCGTCGCCGATGGCGGATATGGGGTATGATATGTGCGTGTCTGTTTTTCTGCGTGGGCTTTGGCGTCGCTGTTGCTGTTCCCTGCGTGGTGTGGTGGTATGCTGACGATGGATCTGGACGGTCACAGCTCTGATTATCGCGATATCGATCCGAGGTATGGGACGTTGGAGGATTGGGATAGGCTCTTGAAAGGTGTGCATGAACGTGGAATGAAGCTCATGTACGTGTGTCTATCTCTTCCTCGGCACCTTGCATAGCCTGTATACGTATTCATCCATCGTGCACTTGCTCATCCTGTGCCTTGCCTGGTGTGTGGGGCGCGTAGGATGGACCTCGTCGTGAATCACACTTCTGATGAGGTACGTTTTCTTTCTTCCATTCCTCAGTTTTTGGCGTGTTCTTCGGGGACGAAGGCGCCGGAACCCAAACCATTCCCCATCCCTCTACTCGATCTCATCGCTCGGACAGCACGCCTGGTTCACGCACTCAAAATCATCCACGCACGATCCCAAACGCGATTGGTACATCTGGCGACCGCCGAGATACGTCGACGGAAAACGCATGCCGCCGAACAACTGGAAGTCGGTGTTTCAGGGTGAGTGACGTGCGTCGAGGGGGGTTGTGTTATTTTGTGATAATGTCGTCCGTGCCCGTCCTGTGATCCGTGCCACCCCGTTCTGCATCATATCACCCGTGGTCCTACCGTCCTGTGCTTGCCATCCGTGATACCCACACACACACACACACACACGCCAGGCTCAGCATGGGAATTCGACACAAAGACACAAGAATACTACCTCCACCTGTACGTCCCTAAACAACCTGATCTCAACTGGGACAACCCGTCCGTGCGCGATGCCGTCTGGGACGTGATGCGGTTCTGGATCGACAGGGGGTGTGATGGGTTTCGGGTGCGTTCCTTCCTCCCGTTCTTTTCCAGGATGAGGCCTGCGTGTGTTTTCGAGATGAGGTCTATGTCTCTGGGATGAGGCCCGGCACTGACACGAAATCGTCGCATAGATGGACGTGATCAACTGCATCTCGAAAACGGAAGGGTTGCCGGACGCGCCGGTCGTCGATCCGACTCAGGAGGTGCAGGAGGCGAGTAGGCATTATGCGAATGGGTGAGTTGATGATTGGGTTTGGCGATGATATGGGTTTTTTTTTTTTTTTTTTTTTTGTTTTTGCTCTTTGGGCGCATGATTCCTGTGTGCTGATTTCTGTGCGCTTTTTTCGATGCGATGCTTTCGCGTGCGCTGCTTTCCGCACACCGCATTCCACCATGCAAAAGGCCACATGTACACGAGTATATCAAGGAGATGCATGCAGAGGTGTTGTCGCGTACGTACATCCTTTACCTCAATCTTATCTCCCAGCGTGTTTCCGTTTACCATCCGTCCGTCCGCTCACCCACCTCACCCATGCCTTTCCCTCCCTCTCCACACGTGTCCATTCCCCTGCAAAACGACGACACACAGACCACGACCTCATCACCGTCGGTGAAACGCCCTTCACACACGACCCAAACACGCTCGCCGCATACGTCCTGCCCCAAAACAAGGAGCTCAACATGGTGTTCAATTTCGATTTAATGGATATCGATTCGCCGCAAGACGCGCCGCTGCTGTGTAAGCAGTGGACGTTGAGGGAGTTTAAGGAGGTCGTGAGGCGGTGGCAGGTGTGTATGAGGGATGAGGGGTATTGGAATGCGTGAGTCCTTTTTATGTATTGTTTGCTTTTCGTCTTTTTTGTTCCCTTGCATTGCTTTTTACCTGCGGTCGATCGTTGGCGTTGGAACGTTGCTTGGGTGCAGGAACGGGCAACTCCGTTCGTCCTCGCCTCCAGAAGGATGCCCCATTCCCAAACACACGGGGGCGTTTGTAGGGCCCTACGAGGCGCTGCAGATCTCTTTTGCCCTTTCCTTTCGCTTCGTTTTTTTCTCGCTTAGGGAGAAAACGCACGGTTATTTGTCGTCGTGCATGTCGAACGCAAAAAAGCTGATGATCATTGAACATGTCTTACGCCGTGTGTATTTGCTGTGTCCACTGCGCACTCAAACACACGGCCAGCGTCTTCATCGAGAACCACGACCACGCACGCTCCGTCTCCCGTTTCGGGAACGACGCGCCGCCGTGGCGGGCCCTGTCCTCCAAACTGCTGTCCATCCTCGAGGTCACGCAGAGCGGGACGTTGTACGTGTACCAGGGCCAAGAACTCGGTCTCAAGAACGTGCCGCGGACGTGGGGCGTGGAAGAATACAAGGATGTGGCGAGTGTGAATTATTGGAATTTAGTGAGGGAGCAGAGAGGGAAGGAAACAAGGGAGGGAGGGTGGGAGGATGTGGATATGGAGGATGTGTTGGATGCGTTTCAGAAGAAGGCGAGGGACCATTCGAGGACGCCTATGCAGGTAAGTCATGCCGGTGTCACGGTGTCTGCTCGTTCCGTCGCGCTTTCCACCCTGTCTTTTTCGCCATCTCACCAAAAAAAACAAAAAAAAAACGCCAGTGGGATGCTTCCCCGAACGCAGGGTTCACCTCGCCGAACGTGACACCCTGGATGCGCGTCAACGACGACTATCCGTCCTGGAACGCAGCAGCACAGATGAGCGATCGGGAGAGCGTGTTGGCGTTTTGGAAACGGGCGATCGAGGTGAGGAAAGGGTGCGATGTGTTGGTGAGTGTCCGTGTTTTCCGTGTTTCCGTGTTTCCTGTTTCTTGTTTCCGTGTCTCCGTGTCTTGTTGTCGCTGTCGCATGTCCGTCTTGTTTGCGTGGGTACTCGATCGAGCCACTGACACTGCATCCATCGCACGATTCAAGATATACGGCGACTTCCAGCTCCTTCTTCCCGAGCACGACCGCGTGTTTGCATATGTGAGAACGCTCGGGTCGGCGCGTGCACTTGTGTTGATGAATTTTGGAGAGGAGCAAGTGCGGGTGGACGTTGGCGGCGGTGCGTTGGCGGCAACGGCGACAAGTGTGGATGGGTTCAGACTTGTACTCGGGAATTATGAGACGGGTGTGGGGTTGGATGCGCTCGGGGAGACGTTGGGAGAGAACGAGAAGGGGGATACGAAGGCGGCGGCGGTGTTGAGGGGTTACGAGGGGAGAGTGTATGTCAAGTGATCAAGGTGACGCGGAAGGTAGAGAAAGTGTCGATCAGGTCATGTATGTACGTGTCCAAATGATGTACTATGCGCGCCGTGAACGGCCAGCCTGGCGCCCGACTCAGATCCCTCCCAGAATACAACAACCCTCACTTCGAATTTACACCACGCATCGCGGCGTCAAACTGCGATGCTGGGTGGGTTGCGCGCGCTCCCGACACATATGGTTTACCGCTCTCGAAGGACGTATACGATCTCAAAACGGGAGATCCAGGATGCGGGAGGTGCATCTGTGGGACCAGGAAGGAATGTCGTGCCAATCATGTCTGATCAGACTGTACTCGTGTCTCTCAGATCTCAGATCTCAGCACTCAGCACTCAGCACCCAGCACCCGCACCCAACCAACGATCCACAGCCGCCAACGATCGCGACCGCAGGTAAGAGAGGAGATGCAAGGGTGCAAAGGGGACGCGCAAAAAAAGCGAACATTGAAAACTCATAGTACCCCCCCACCCTCTTCAAAACCCATGGCACCACCGCCTCACGTGCATACGACCTCGCTCACGGCCTCAACGTCTACAGCGGGGCGCGTCTTCTAGCAAATTCATTCGAAATTGAACACGATGTTGGAAGGTCCCAAATTGTTATTGTTTTAGCGAGCGAGCGAGCATGTGTGTGTTGGGGGGGGAGAGGGGTTTCGCCGACCGGTCATGAGGTGGAGAAGAGTGGGAGGTGCCGATGTCGGTGCCGGTGCCGGACGCACGTGGGGAGAGGTAGGAGGAAGAGGTAAGATGAGACGAGGTATAAAAGTAGTACGTACGCGACTGCGCCCTTTTTGCGTGCATATACGTACGTACATACTCGCGTGCATGAATGGAAAGCGGTGCGGTGCGGTGCGTGGAAAGAAAGATGTAGCACACATTGCATGGTGGAAGAGCAGTCAGTGCGTTACGTGCCAAGTGCACGATGGAAAGCATGACGTCGGGAGTAAGCGATGATCGGAAGCAGGTGCGCCGAAAAGCATCGAATCGAATCGCACCATAGTACCCTTGGATTTTTGAGTCGTATTCCAGTGTGGTGGGGATGGGGCCCCGGGAGATGTCGACGAGGTGGTGGTCGGATCAATCGATCGATCGATCACGGACGGCAAGGTCACTGCAGGATGGTACGATGATGGTAGAACCAAAAAAACCACGGCATGCGGGGATGGCCAAGGATCGCAGGGTGGCACAGATCGCAGGATGGCCAAGGATCGGGGGACGGCACGGATCACAGGACGGCACGAACAAAATCGCGACCCAACGCACGGGCACGTCACTCACCAAACTTGTTCATTATTCATCCCAGATACTTATGTTCTGCCGCCTATTCCACGGTCGGTCGGTAGATGTTCCAATTGCGTTTGTTTGGTGATCTCGTGGGGAGGGGGAGTTGGGGGGATTTTGAGTGTGTGAGCTGAGTGTTGCTTGGTGAGTGAGTTGGGTGTAGCTTGGTGAGTGGGACGAGGCAAGGCGAGGCAAGGCGATGAGGCGAGTAGGGTGAGGTGAGGTGGATGCGATGAGGTGAGGTAAGGCGAGGCTAGGCGAGTGAGAAGCGATGAGCAAGGTGATTCAGACGATGGGGCATAAAGGGCAAAAAAGATTCTAGTTCCAGCACCAGAACATGCCATGTACAACAACCGATCGCGAGGAACGGAAGAAGAGGGGGGGGGGGGGGGGGGGAAATCCAAGGAAAACGAAAAAAATCCAAAAACGCAACGTACCTCACGCGCGTGTACCAACGCCCGGTAGAAAAGAACAAGTACACGACGACGATGAATACGTACGTACATGGCTATGCAATACGTTCACGAGTCCGTCCACCCACCCACCCACGCCTTCCAAGGATCGATATCGCGATCATCTGATTCATTCATATCTACCACCCACACACACCCACTCAGGAAATGCCAGATCTAAACCAAAAATCGACGGAGACACGCACATCTATTTGCCATTGGCGAGGAATAATAAAATCGGGGGAAACCACATCCCACACCGGTGTCGCGTTTGGAGGGTGGATGTGCTGAGATTCACGTGTGCCGTCCGCGTTGGAGTCGAATCGAATCGGAGGAGGAGGGGTAGATGGGGATTTCGATGGTTAAGGATTTATACCAGATGCGGGGCAAGGCGAGGTTGTTTGCGTCTGCGTTTGGGTAGGTGATTGCGATTGTGTTTAGGAGGGGGCCAGACACTGCGATAACGACGGGGGGAATTAAGAGACCGAGACCAGTGGGGGAAAGAACGACGGCCCATCGAGACCCCTTCTATAACACCGAGACCTGGTACGAGTGGTAGGAATATCAGGGTTGATAAGCTCAACTTCGAACTCGGATAAATGGGGCCCGGATGCAAATGGACTTAGCACGCATACACGCACGCACCTGGCTATGCACGTTGCAGTGTGGGGGGAGGGGGAAGACGTGGGGGTGTCCATGTCGTTCTTACAAGTTCGTCTCGATTCGAAGTTGATGGGAGATGGAGGCCGCGAAATTTAAACATTTTGGATCGGATTCGAGGGTGCGATCCACCCACCTCGGTCTCGACTCGTCCAACCCTGCTCTTGCACCGAAGAGGAAACATGCTCCACTTACTTGCTTGGCCAGGAGAGCAAACTGGCTCCGACCTCGAGTGAAGGACGAGTGGCTAAATATATCGCCGTCATCGTCGTGGCCGGCTTAATGCCCTGGAAGAATGTTCGGAAACCGGCCTTGTTCCGATCTTCCGATTCTTCCAGTCCCGAGGACGACGACCTGGAATTTGACGAACGCTCGAATTTCAGACATTGTCCGACGGTGGCACGCACGCAGTACCCTCCAACAGCCAATCCTGATGAACCTCGAGCGTCCAGGGTAGCCACGTTGTTCTAGTCCGTGAATGGGTGAAAAGGGTCCAAAGCCACCGTTCTAGATGGACGGGCGAGTGATTGGCCATTGGAAAGGAAATGTAGAATTTTATACACGGTGTGATAGCCTTCCGTGCGCAGTGCGGCGATAGTCAAAAGCGAGGGTGGTGTTACAGTAATAAAATGAAACGGAATTAGGGCGATGCGTGGCGGTGCCTTTTTGCTTGCCTCGCGTCTGCCACGCTGCAAGACACAGCAGCGTATTCTATGAAGTGCACATGGACGGACGAGATGGTCGAGAGATACTTAAACCTCTGTCTCCTCGATTTTCTTTTCCCTACGACGACCAGCACCAGCAGTACACATTCCTCAGTTGACCACCACCAACATGACTCAGATCCAACTACCCACCATCACCCTCATGCGCTGCGACGGCCCCAGCAGCAGCACCCCGCACCGCCGCACGACGCTCACCCCCCTGCAAACCACATTCCCCCGTCCGATCCCCAACTCCTACTGGGCCACCCCGCTCCTGCTCGCCTGCGAATACCCCTGGTCGCCCTACGAGCCCTCCTCCCACCAAAAACTCTCCAAGCTCCTCTCCGCCGGCGTACGCACGTTCATCGACCTCACCGAATCCGGCGAGCTCTCCCCTTACTCCCCGCACCTCCCCTCGCTCGTGCGCGCCCACGGCAACGGCCTGCGCATGTCCGAGATCGAGTACCACCAGTTCCCGATCCCCGACCGCTCGCTCCCCGAGTCGCGCGAGTTCGTGTGCAGGATCCTGGACGTGCTCAGGGACAACGAGCGGCGCGGGCGCGTGAGCGCCGTGCACTGCCGCGGCGGCATCGGGAGGACGGGCATGGTCGTCGGCTGCTGGCTCGTGCAGTCGGAGACGGCGGGGAGCGGCGAGGAGGCGCTCGGGATGGTGGATGCGCTCTGGAAGACGGTGGAAAAGTGCAAGCGCTACCCCCACAGCCCCGAGACCGGCCCACAGTTTGAGTTTGTCAAGAACTTTTGTCCGCCGAGGACGGTGGTCGTTGTGTGAGCGCGGGGCGTTTCTATGGTGAGTTGGTTTGGTCTGGGGTTGTTGTGTGCGGGCCTGGGCTGATCGTCGTGGTTGTTGTAGGAACGCTGTTGATTTGTTCGCCGGCGAACGACCCGTTTTCGCTCACATCGGACGCATACCCGCGACGCTAAACCACGGACAAGATGCATCCAAATGTAGGATAGATGCATCTTCTCTCTCGATCGACGGGTTTTTCTCTTTGAGGGTTTTTGTTTTATATCCTTTTACTTTAGGGACTCGGAAGGTCAAAGCGAATACTTGGATATGTATCGATAATTAGTTTGAACATTAGCCAAAAGCTCTCGACGATACCCACTCTACTACATAGAACGTTGTTTTTTTTGTCAAGTGCATCGCCCTGCACATCAACGTGTCTGTCAAACCGTTTTGATGCCCACAAGTATTGCCATGCCTTGTCTTTCCATTTGTTTTTTCCTGCTGTTCGTTTCGCCATGGTATACGAGTTTCGCAACCAACCGTGGTTTGGACTCTACGTCGCCTACCAACTCGTGACGACGACGCTCTTCAGACTGCCCTTCTGGTACGCCGTCTCGTATCCCCAGTCCTGGCGTCCCCGTCCCTCCTGGTCCCTCAAACGCGCCGTCCTCGTCCGTCTATTCCGCCATCTCTATTCCATCACACAAAAGTACGTCTCCTCAAACGCCGACCTCGCTCACTGACCTGGGACATCAGAACAGGCCCGCTCACGACCCCGCCAACCCACCGCGCCATCCGCCCCGGCCCAGGCATCAAAGCCGTCTGGGTCGACCCCTGCCCGCACCTCATCACCGGGCCCCTCCTCACGCTCGCCATCGCCGCCAACGTCTCCTGCGCGCGCATCCCGGGGTACTGGATCGACCGCGACGCCTCCCTCCCCGCCGGCGCGCCGCCCCAGCCCAACGACAAACTGCTCTACCGCCTCCACGGCGGCGCCTACATCCAGCTCTCGGCCCACCCGTCCGACCCCACCGCCAACATCGCGCGCGGGATGCTCCGGCACTGTCCGTCCCTGACGCGCACGTTTGCCGTGGAGTACCGACTGTCGAGCGCGCGCCCGTATGAGGACGCGAACCCGTTCCCGGCGGCGCTCGTCGATGCGCTCGCGGGGTATCGGTATCTGGTGGAGGACGTGGGGTTCTCGCCGCGGGATATCGTCGTGCTTGGGGACTCGGCGGGTGGGAACTTGGCGCTGGCGCTGGTGCGGTATCTGAGGGATTCGCAGCCGCCGTCGCCTGCGTCCGGGGGGCAGCAAGGGCGGGAGTACGTGCACACGCATGCGGGAGGATACCCGCAGGTGCACGTCGTGCCGACACACCTCCCGACGCCCCTGCCCCTCCCCCACGCGCTCGTCCTCCTCTCGCCGTGGACAGACCTCAGCACGTCCCACGCCGGACCCAACAGCTCGCTCGCGCGGTCCTACGCGTCCGACTACACCCTCTCCTCCTCCCCCTCCTCCTCCTCCTCCTCCTCCCTGCTCTCCCCCCTCCTCGCGCTGCTCCCTCCCCTCCGCCCGCTCCTCGCCCTCGCCCACACGCGCACGCGCACCCACACCGACGCAGCCCCAAACACGCACCTCCCCCTGCGCGCGTCCTACCCCAAACACGCGTTCCTCGGGCCGCTCGGCACGGGCTTCGCGGCGCACAGCGTGTACGTCTCGCCCGCGTGTCTCGGGCCGTTCGTGGCGCCGCACGCGACGTTTGGGGGGTTCCCGCGGACGTGGGTGTGTGCGGGGGGCGCGGAGCCGCTGGTGGATTCGATCCGGACGCTGTGGTGGCGGATGGAGAGGGATTTGGGGAGGGGGTGTGGGGGGGCGGGCGATGTGGATGCCGAGCAGGTGGAGGGGGCGGATGTGGATGCGGATGGGGAGGGGGAGAGATGGACGGGAGGCGTGGTGTATTACGAAGCTGAGGATGCGTTGCATGATCATGTCTTGTTTCCGTGGCATGAACCGGAGGTGGGGGAGACGCTCAGAAGAGTGGCGAGGTGGCTTGAGTGGGGGTGGTAGTAATGTCCGTGTGTGCGTAGAGTGGGTGTCATTGGACTCGGACTGCGGGGTGTTCATGAACGTTCAAGCTCGAGCTTGGGTGGGATCGATCGCTGGCGTTGAACGAGTACGTAGGCGCTTGAGTTGACTTTTTTACGCCGTCACGAGGGTAACATGATACTTGGAAGAAACCCCTTGTCGAATCAACTGACGAATAGTTTGGTTGTTCATCTGCCTTTTGTTACTGCCAATGCACCCCATCATGACGCGGCACCCAAAAACCCTCAGAGGGTGTCCAAGGTATTTTGGGTTTCAACTTTGTACATACTCGCGAGCGTATGTATCGTGCGCCGTGTATGTACGCGTTTCTCACCGTCAAAGTCATTCCACAGGCCAGCCCGTACATGGCCCCCCAACCTTTGAGCCATGTGTTTCTCACTATGCCAGACGGCCCTGATAATCTCTCTTTCCCACATATGTTCACCCAAGCGGGGCATAGCTTAAACTCGAACAGGCTTAGAGCTAGCGTGGCGCCCGTCCACCCAACCCTGGACTATGGCATCGTGAGCCACTGACCGTGCTCGCGTTATAAGAGTGTGGTATGTGGTACGTACGACTGCCTTGGTCATTTCGTGCACGCTGAGCGAGGTACATAGTATGACGGAAAGTGTCCTCATGGGGCTTGTCATGGTGACGGTGTCAGGGAAGCCTGGTAGGTGGCTCACACCTGTCGAGCATCGTCATCATTCCCCCCTCCCCCTCCACGCTCCCTGTGCTCTCCGCTTTTCACCCCCGCAAGGTCTAGTCCAAAATAAATACAAAAAGTCGACCGTTCTGACCCTCGGAACGTCTTTTTACGCCGTGACGGCGCTACACAGTGGTGGCACGACATGGTATGGAACCATATCAGATGATGATGCCGGATGAACGTGGTTGGTAATCGTCTGCGGGGGTGCACAATATGCGACTGCGCTCGCGTCCGAGTGGAGTATTCAAAGGTAGACTCGACGTGGTGGGTTTTGTCGCAGCGTCTGTCTCCTTTCCTCGAGTTTGAATTCCGCTTCAAGTGGTCGCCGCCGCGAGAATATTGTGATGTGCGCACACATCTCTCGAGTCTTGTCAACGCCGTACTCACGACATGCATAGTACTGGTTACTTCAAGCCTTACACGCTATGGCGCTCAGGCTCGTCAAGATCCCATTCCTCCTTGGCACCGCTCTCGCATTCCACGTTTCCGTCACGGCCCCGGTGTCTAGTAAGACATCTACGAAGCCAGTATATGGCCCGGGCGTCGGCGCACGGCAGCGGCAGGCCGGGGGGACGTCGAGATTGGAGAGTGCATTGCGTGCGATGGTGAGGACGCTCACGGCGCTCAAGGTACGTATATATAATCCATGTGCATGTATGTGTGTGTGTATACGTGCATATTGATGCACGCGCGGGCAGTTGGTCTACTGGACAGGCACGCTCGCAGAGACGGCGTCCATAATACTCGCGTCCTGTGCACCAGGGCCGTACTACTACCACCTCGCCATCTCGGACCTCCCGCTCCCCATCCACGATCTCCTCCACGACGCGACGACGCGGCTCATGAGCAGCAGCAGCGCGGCCGTGGCGCGCCCATCAATGCGGTATTCGTCGCAGGGAGCCTCCTCGCCGTCTCCGGCGGGCTCGTCCGCGCCGCGTGCTACCGCGCGCTCGGGCGCTTCTTCACCTTCCAGCTCGGCACCGTGCCCTCGCGCACGCGCGCTCATCACGTCTGGGCCGTACGCGGTCGTGCGGCACCCGAGCTACACGGGGTTCATCCTCTGCGTCCTCGGCGTGCTCGTGGTGCACGGCAGCCCCGGGTCGTGGCTGCGCACGTCGGGGGTGTTGGGGCAGCTGTGGGTGAGGGCTGTGGTGGTGTGCGAGTGCGCCGTAGAGGTGTGTGGAGGAGGATGGGATGTTGAGGGAGAGGTTTGGGGTTGTGTGGGAGAGGTGGGCAGGGGAGGTGAGGTGGAGGTTGGTTCCGGGGGTTTGATGTGGGGTTGGGTGCGGGGATCTGTTGAGGGGGGGGTTGGAACGGTTGGCAAACCGCCGTCCATCGGCATAATTATTTGCATGGTTCACTTTCTATGGGATAGGTCCAAGTCAGCCAGACCAAAAGTACATAACGCGTCTGGTTCGTTTTTTTCCGTGTGGGATTTGCGTTCAATTCTGTTGTTTTCTGTCAGAGTCTGCTTACTAATCCTCCGCCGACTCTAAATTGACGCCCGATCGGATCTAGTGTCAGGTCTGTTCCCCCCACACGTCCACCTCCATGTCCCTCCTCCGCACTCGCTCAGCACTCGCTCGTCCTCCCCGCGTCTGCCGATGCCAGCACCACCGCTTCCACACGCACCACGCGCTCTGGGCTCAGCGTAAAGTCCTACAGACGTTCAAGCTTGCGGATATCGGAGAGGGAATTACAGAGTGCGAGGTTTTGAGGTGGTGAGTGGACGTGCCGTTGTGGTTGGGGTGGTTGGGGCTGTGCGACGACTGTAAACACCCGCACTCATTTTCCACCTGCGTCGAACAGTAGCAAACACTGTGAACTAACCCATCATGCTCCCAGGGCCATCAAGGAAAAAACGCCCATCCAGTCTTTCGACACGCTCTGCGAGGTCCAGAGCGACAAGGCGAGCGTCGAGATCACGTCTCCGTACGATGGGATTTTGAAGCAGGTTTTGGTTCAGGAAGGTGAGGTTGCGAAGGTGGGACAGGGGTTGTGTCTGATTGAGGTCGAGGAGGAGCACGACGGCGCCGAGGACGAGGACGAGGGCGAGGACGGCCAACGCGCTTCTGCTTCATCCCGCTCTCCGTCCTCTGCGTCAGCATTGGAAAGTACGGTACACGAAGACACGCCCAGGTCAGCGCTTCCTGTACAGCAGGGGACGGACGGGCGCGCGTCCGTGTCCCCAGCTCGGAAGCATCCCCTCGATCCTACCAACGGCGATTCCGCTCCTGTGATGATGGCGCATATACGCGATGTCCTCGCTAAACCTTCCGTTCGCCACTTTGCGCGGCGGCAGGGTGTGGATATTGCACTCCTTGCTCCTGGTAGTGGTCGTGACGGACGCGTCGAGAAGGAGGACGTGGAGGCGTTTCTTGCGCGGGGCTCTTCGTTGGCGGCGCAGGATGGACTGGCAGATGCTGCTGCGTCGACCCAGGGTGAGACTCGGGATGTCGTTGTCGAGCTGGGAAGAACGCGCTATGGGATGTGGAAAGCCATGGAGCAGGTTGGTCTTTTGTCGACTGCGTTGACGACAGGCTGAACAATTCCATTTACGCAGAGTCTCGAGATCCCCCGTTTCGGGTACGTTTGGTTTGCTCGTTGACCATTTTACAAAAACCTTACGCTTGTCATTGCTTTGTCTCTAGATACTCTACATCGCTCGATCTCACCCGTTTCCATGCTCTCCTCCCAACCCTGAACGCCCACATCCCCGCTCACTTTCTCCCTCCATCTTCACGTCCCCCGCCCTCTCGCATCTCACAAATGGTGAACCCGTCTGCGCTGTACCCAGCGCCAACGCCTGCACCCGTCCCTGAAGGCGGACACTTTACAAGGATGACATACCTCCCATTTCTCCTCAAGACACTAGCATACTCCATGATGGAATGGCCCCTCTTCCGCTCATCCATCACTCCCAACGCCAACGCCAACGCCAGCACCGCCCAAAAACCCACGCTCACCATCCGCCCCACAGCCGACATCGCCCTCGCGCTCTCGACGCCCACGGGTCTCTACACGCCCACCCTCCCCTCCGCGCACACGCACAGCCTCTACAGCCTCTCCTCGCACATCGCGCGCCTCGCGCATCTCGGGCGTCAGATCCCGTGCGCGCTCACGCCCAAGGAGATGCCGAGACGCGGGGGCACGGTGAGCGTGTCGAACGTGGGGGCGGTGGGCAGGGCCGAGGGCGCGGTGCCGGTGTTGGTCCCCGGTGGCGGGGTGGCGATCGTGGCGATCGGGAGGGCGGGGTGGGTGTGGGATGTGAGTGGGGAGAGGAGTTGGTCGGATGTCGGTGCGCCGTGCGCGGCGGGCGAACGGAGGCTGAAGGTGAGTGTGGGCTGGAGTGCGGATCATAGGGTCGTCGAGGGCGCAGAGCTGGCGGCGTTTGTGGAGACGTGGAGGGGGTGGGTGGAGAATCCGGAGAGGATGGTTGCGGTGGGTGTTTGAGATCGGTGGTTGCACCCGCACGCACGCATGTGTGTATATACGGTACGCGGCATGTGACGATCCATGGGGGACGCGTTCGATAATGTCGTCGGTCGTTCTGTCTAATGTCGGAGACCTCTCACAAAAGATATCGCCTAACAGGGGAAAAAAGTGCGCAGCGCAGTATTTATACACGGTGTCATATCATGCTGCGAGGGTTCGTCGCTCTTACAGGCATGCACCCACGCACCCACACGAAAGTATTCAACAAAAGATTCACCGTCTTGAACACCTGGAAACAAGTATCTGACGACGGATCACCACACCGGCTACTTGATTACTCACATCGCCATAAACCAGACGCCAGACGGGCCAAACCGTTACCGTAGGTAAGTCCCAGTGTCTGCCCAGCTTCAAGTTTCAGGTGCAGGACCAGACCGCCCGCCAGCACACGCTCAAGTCTCGAGACTCCGGGCGTAGACATGGCTCTAACAACTTGAACAACTCGAGATGGTTATCATACAGTCTCAGTGTGCGGTGTTGTGCCAGTGCCAAGTCGTGGTGGTGAGCCCTGATCTCTGGGCCGTTATCTTGGTGCAATGTACACGCTAGGGACGGTTCTGATCATCAGAACGGGACGAATTCCCAGTTTTGGTGTATTCAATCGCAGCGCACCGGGTCCTGTTTCAATTCATTCAAGGTATGCACTACACTACAAGGATCAAGATGCTGATTCCATCATCCCTGACTCATTCATAGAACAGGTTACAACTCCCTCGTCCGTGGACATCAGAGAACGAGGACCTATGTATATCGCGCGCTTTGCGGTCAAAAGCGACACCCCCTACTCACCGCGCGCCATCCCAAACGTCCAAACTGTCCCCTCACACAAATCCTCCACTCGCCACCGTCGAAACGTTCGAATGGACACCTGCGCGTCCTCTCTCCCACCTCCGAACAGCTCTCTCGGGGCCATTCAAATCGGTTCCCTCGTAATGATGTTTTTACTCGGAATATCCACCCTTCAGGCTTTTCACTACTTTCAAAACTATCCGAGGGATGCGTTGTGGATCAAACTACTGGTGAGTCGGTTAAACATTGAGCTGCCATGATGCAGACGCCGTATTTCGTGGCACCCGGCTGGGCTTTTGTTGACGCAAACCTTACCCTCCCCCAACCCCCTCGTTTGCGTGACAGGTTGTTTCCGTATGGTGAGACACGGCACAAACATGGGACGGTTAGGCTTACGCTAAACGCGGTTTTTTTGTTACAAAAGGCTATTCGCAGTCGGCCAAGCGATCGCAGCTATATCCGGATTATACTCCTTGACCATCTCTCAATTCGGACAAATCGCGGCTGCGGAGATCTTGGACCTACCCGCCGGCATTGCATGTTCCGTCGTGCTCAGCGGGGCCGTCGGGCCACTCGTCCAGGTGCGCAATGTAAAAAAGAGGCCCCTTTTTTTAACTAAATAATTGATATTTCACGCACGACCTTTGCGTGTAACCAGTGCTACTTCGCCCATCGCGTCCTCGTCTTCTCGCGCAAACTCTACATCCCCGTCCTCAGTTGGTCGCTCTCGCTCTTACGGTTCACGGGGAGCGTGTGCATATGCGTAGAGACGCTGAGACATCCGGCGCTGCTGGTCTTTTACGCGCAGTATGGCTGGCTGATTGCGACGTTGTTGGTCGGGGGAGCGTGTAATGATCTGATCATTACTGCGAGCATGTGTTATTATTTGAGGCGCGAGAGGGCCGGTGCGATCGATAGGTGGGTGTGCTCCCGTGTGTTGGGTGTTGTCTGTATGTATATGTGTTTTTTTTTGATGAGGGTCTGTGTCTGTCTGTAGGACGGCAAAGATGCTGGACAAGTTGACGACGTATTCGATAGGTATGTCGTTTTCTCGATGGATCTTGACGCACCGCACGACGCGCTTTTTTTTTTCTTTTTTTTTGAATAGAAACGGGACTCGTTACGAGGCAAGTCTATGATCGTTCCATCACTTTTATTGATGTGCTCGTTCTGATTTTTTTTTTTGGTTTTCCTTGTCTGCAAGTTTGACCGCAGTAACAGTATACATCTGTTACAAGCTCATGCCAACAAACTGTACGACATACATACCCTCCGTTTCCCCTCCTCTGCTCACGCTATAGTCTTTTTTTCTTTTTTCTTTTTTTTCCAGCCATCTACCTTGCAATATTCATGTGCTTGTCAGAAGGTACGTCATGTCGTCAGATGTTTTCATTTGGTGGTGGGGGGAACTCATGTGACCACGACGACGACGACAAGTCTTTGCCAATACGCTATTCGCTTCGTAAGACTCTAAAACCCACCATTCAAAAAAAAATATAGTTTTTTGAAAATTGACCCCTGTTCTCCCAGTCTCAACTCACGGATCATGAACGCCACTCAAGAGACATGCTGCAGGTCCAAACGGGCATTGACATCCTCGGTGAAGCCTCCTTCCCTCTCCCCTCGCTTCCCCCCCCCCCTTTTTTTTTTTCCTGGCCAACTGACCTTTGTTTCGATACAGTGTCGTGTCGGGATACCCGGTCCTTCGTTCACAATGAAAAATATGGTCGATGAAGAGAACGCCAGTACGGGCCGTCGCCATTTTGGGAAGATGGCGCGTTCGAGTTTGACCCCCGGTATGCGGGATATGCGGGGTGGTATGCGGGTTGATATTGGACCGTTTTCGGTACGTTCTAGATGTTGGTTTTTTTTTTACGAATGTGGTCTTCTTATTCTTTTTTTTTTGGTTTTGTTTTGTTTTTTTGTGGGACTTTGTGTGTGTGTCAAGGATGTCATTGATGTGACCCGTGGAGGTGGGCATGGAGAAGAGTGAAACAAAAGAAAAAATAAAAGAAAAAAAAGGGCACTCGATGGGGATCTATTTATGATTTGTATTGCTTGCTGTGTCATTCATACGCTCTGAGATGAAGCCAAAAACATAGGCTTGTCACCCTCCCGAGGCTGGAAAGGTTCGAGTCACTTGGAATATAGTATGCACATGCAGTCTCGGGGATGCCTGCAACTATGGTGAAGCTGTGTTTTGAGGTTGCCCGTTGGACGTTCTCGAGTTGAGAAATATGAGCACAAGTGAGGTACTCCTTGCATTCTTATTCTTTTCGATGCACTCACTGATCACGGTAAGAGGAAACGAGCGCATCAATTATTGAATATTGAATCTTGAGCTCCGCAGTGCGACGATGACGACTGAATCATTTTATATGATACAAAATCCTCCATTGTTGAATGGGCCCCCGTCCCACGTCGAGCTGTTCCTTGCGTGCGACCGTCAGCGAGAGCGCCAGGTCGCCGCCAGGGTCGTCGGCAGGTTGTCTTGCTTCGTCACGAGACGCAAAAAAAAAGAAAAAAAAAAAAAAAAAAAAAGTATGCAGAGTTGCGCATACGTCTACGCCAGTTCCGGTCACCTCCGTACATGTACATAGGATGGCCCGATGTGTAATGGGATGGTGATGAGACCGGTGAAGTTTACCGAGTTTAGTCGCCCATAGCCTCGAGACGTTTGGCGATTTCGAAAGCGACGACGTGACGCCTCCATACGGGTGACTTAGCCGGCGATGGGCGTAGGGATCAGCGGGTCGAGTACGCTTAATGGCGGTAACATAGAGACGAGTTGACTTTGGAAGGCTGGGACGCTTCAAGGTCGACGCAGATGTCTGAGCCGTCTTGGAGATGCACTGCCTCACCACCCGAGTTGATACGAGTTACGCTGGAGAGGTGGTCGTAGCAGCCGGCGAGACTCAGTTCGCTCAAGTTATAGGTCGATTGGTCACTGCTGGTGTGTGTGCTATCAACCCCCTTGGAATGACAATGCTTCCAATCAAGGTGTATACAGTACAAAACATTTTACAATTTACATAGAGCTCAAACCCTGCATCACGAGCAATCTCAGTGAAGGGTGATAAACGACAATGCCCTTGCCAATAGGTCAGCGGTTGATCCATCATTTGCTAGCACCCATGTCTGGTCCATTCTCCGCTCAATTTCCATAATATACTCGGCTGCACCGGACATCCAGGCCACTTCACAGCAAAGAGCATGAAGCGCAAAGTAGGCACCACAGGGTAGAGGTAAGTCAGTTGTAGTGGCGAGAATAACAGTGTGAGGAATGTCATGCCGCCAGTCTTCTCGACCGAGATGTGTAGTATACGTGTTCGGCGCGCCCTATTGACAGAGATGACGTGAAAGAAACATATAAATGATGTAGTCGAACTCACCTCGACGGGCTTGAGCCAGAAGCGAAGGTCGTCGAACAAGTGGTGGCAGCGAGGATTCATCATGACCAAGTTCTCGAGGCGGTATATTTTATTTCCCGCCAGTTCTGTGATGATGCTGACATCAGTGAACATCGCTAGGATGGTCCACACTCCACCGGAAAGGAAATGCTGCAGAAATGTTTTAAATTGCCGGAAACTCGAAGGACTGAGTGTCACTACCTTTCGCTCGATTGCATTTATATCTGTAGTAGTTGATTCAGGAATGATGTGTGCTGCCTCAACGTAATCGTGGCCACCGTGATCCAGGTCGCGCGTTCCAGTGACTACGCAACGGTAGTCATCACGAAGCATCGCCTACAGTCAAAGAAGTAAGTAGAAAGGCATAGAGAGCTTGGTGGAGGAACATGCAGCATCCCTGGCACAACGATGATCCAACTTTCCTTCTTCCATCAATTGTAGGCTGTATGCCCGAGCGTCCTCAAAAGACGGCCGTGAAGGATGCTCAGACGGCGCTGGGGTGGGACCTTTGCTTCGCTTAACTAACCACAAATGGAGCAGTAAGTAGGATGGAATAAAGGGAAAGTTGCAGTTTACATGCTCGAATGAAGCCATTCTGATATACGCTGGCTACCTCCATGAGTGCGTTGTCGTCACTCGCGTTCATGATGTCTCGCTGAACCTGTCCTTGGCCATTTCCAGGTGGAGCTATGCGCAGCAAGTGTCCAAGGAGGCGAGCTGATATTATCGGAGGAGGACAACCCGGTGGTGCTTTGAGACGAGACGCCGCAGCCTCGAGATCGAGACATCGTTTGTACGCGGGACCAAACGCGCTTTCCGGGAAAGGGTTGGTTGGTAGCGGTATGGCCTTTGGTACGGACATGGCAGGAGGTAGGTGAACGTATATTCAACCAAGTATGGGGAACGGCATGATGACACACACATTTGGCAATTACGTAAGCAAGAAATCGTGGTCAACAATGTTTATGAAGCGTATGGTACATAGTCTAGAATATAGTGAAGTTAGCTATAATGCATGTGAACCATTGGATGAATTGTAAGTGAAATAAAAAGAGAATGAATGAAAATTACTCGTCTGGTGAGTCTACAACCTCCCTACTGCCACAGCTTCCTCGTTCGCATACGCATTCACGTCCTGTGGATTACTCTCGCCGCGCGTGAGCATCATGACGACCTGCCTTAATACAGAAAGCTTGTCCTCCTTTTTCTTTGGCAAGTCCTTCGCCCTTGGTACCAACGCATCAAAGCCACGAATCTAGGAGCTCGCCGCTGCCAGTTGCCGTGGGGTTGACTAATTAAGTACTGTTTCCGCCCACTAAACTCGGTAAAATACAATCTTACCCCGAGAAACTGTCTGCACACGTACAGATCAATAATTGAGAAGTCGACACCGCCTCCAATACAAAGCTTAGGATCGACTTACAGATTGGTTTTGTAGAAAAACATCGGGTGGCCATAGTTCTGCTCCACATGAGGTCGGGAAAGCCAAACCTGGTACCTGTTTCAACCCCACAAAGTAGCGTGCTTTCCGAGCCCGTACAGTAACTTGACATAACAAAACACACTCTAGCGCAGTATTGCGCTCCACTCGGTATAGTAGTACGCGGAGCGAGACCTGAAGCCTGACCACATTACTCTCAGCCACGCCGAACAACTTTTATCTGCACAAAGACTCACCAATCATATCCCAATGTGAATGAACATCATCCGATCCTCTACAGCCACCTTCTCCCGTCCTAACGCCACATAAGCCTTATGCAGAGCCCGAGCTGCCTTCGAAGAATCCATCCCATCGCCGCCACAAAACTGTTCGTAGAATTTCGTTACTAGCCTGCAAGCAATTTCGTCGTCGACACGCCACAGCGTCCCCACCACACTCTTCACGCCCATGAACTGTAGCCCCGCTGCCAAATGCAGCGATTCATCTAATGTCTCCAGATCTCCAACGGCCGTCTTACAGGCGGAGAGAAATGCAAAGTCGTGCTTGGATAAGTCCGTGTTGATGATATCCAGGAGCGAGAGAGGACCATCCCGCATGGCTAAATAAGACTTGAATGGTTCTTCATAGTCTTGCTGTCCGTGGCAGGAGAAATGAACCCAGTGGTTTTCGCGTAATAGACGGAGTGCTTCTTCCCTCGTTGATGCAGACCCTGCGAGCTTCGTGAACTTGACAGAAGATGAGGGTAGAAGACTTTCTATCTCGTCCAGTTCACGGTCAACAGACTCCAGAGGTATGGAACGTCCATGCGGCAGCGCCTGACCGATGGCAGCGAAATGAGCAGGAGAAGACATACGC
This sequence comes from Phlebopus sp. FC_14, assembly GCA_021018615.1. Classification (NCBI taxonomy): domain Eukaryota; kingdom Fungi; phylum Basidiomycota; class Agaricomycetes; order Boletales; family Boletinellaceae; genus Phlebopus; species Phlebopus sp. FC_14. The sequence goes on from JAEVFL010000009.1 coordinate 1,865,544, forward strand.
CGGTTCCGACGAGCATTAATGAGAGCAGAGAGGGAGGGAGTATAGGATGAGATGTAGGCCCGCGCCACTGATCGCTTTGAAGATTTCGTGTACTCGCCCGCGGCATGCAAAGGGAACGCGGTGAAAATCGAGGTTGGACACCACCATATGCGAGACCCCTTTTCTACGGATTGTTCCAGTTTAGACACTATGGGCAACATGACGCTATCCCACAACTCTCGCAAGACTCCTACAATTGTTTTATGATCTGGCTCCCTCGAATAGAAGACTTGCTTCCTCAGTCTGTTAGCAAGGGCCGCCAACCATCGGATATGTATAGCGAGGGAAATATGGACCGGGGGAAGGTTGTGGAAAACAATGATCGCATCACAACTGAACCTGCTGGCGATCAGAACAATGACTGGACCCTCACTGGCTGCTTCGCGCAGGTCGGAGAACAACGGCGGCATAAGGAAGCGGGAAAACCCATCGAGCGCTCGAATATCCGCAACAGCCTTATTCCAATCGTCCACCAGATGTCTATAGCGATTGGCTTCAACTTGCATAGCAGTGCTGGATGTATCGCCTCCTGACGGTTCGTTGGTGGATTGCTTACTGAGCAGAAGACTGAGTTCTTGGAATCGTGTGACTAACGTGCCTGCATGGTCATCGTGATGTCGAAGGCCATCGAGTGACGTGCGGATACGGGTCATTTGATTCCAAAGAAGAGCTCGCCCTTGTTCCAGCAACTCCAAGGCACGCGGAACATCACCACGACGAAGTGCACATGATGCAGCATCGACGGACAAAGAGGGAGGGAAACACTTTATGGTCTGGTGGCGAGCTGAAACTGACACTGAGGCAGAAACATGGGTATCTAAGAGCTGAAGCAATGTTGCGTATCCTTCTAACGTGGAGTCATGCCTATATTCCTCCCCGTTGAGAACCCATGATAGGGACGCCTGCAGACATGATTGCAACCCAGCGGACTGGGTATGCGAGGCTGATTTGTAATGATCCATGGCACTGTGCAAATGCATCTCGACGTGCTGGGACTGCCAGAGGGCCAAATGCACATTGGCATATGTGCAATGGAGCAGCGCTCGTTGTGGATGAACTGGAAGAAGTTCAGCCTCCGAAGTACGGCAAATGTGTAATGCCTCATCGACGTCTGCGACGTTAGCCCGTTGCTTGAACCGTGTTGTAAGTATATTCGCAAGGTTACTCCATAATTTTGCGCGAAGAGGGTGTCCGACGGGTGTCAGTGATAGCGCATCACGAAGCTGTTGAATTGCCTCGTCGAGGTCATTGTCATCACCCCGCTGCTCAAATCGTGCCCTAAGTGCATTCGCGAGGTTATTCAACGATGTCGAGCGAAGAGAATGTCCAATGGGTCTGAGTGAAAGCGCCTCACGGTGGTAATCGGTTGCCTCGTCAAGGTCTTTTCCATCACCTTGCTGCTCAAACCGGGTTGTGAGTGCACTTGCAAGGTTGCCCAATGATGTCGAGCGAAGGTGGTGTCCGAGAGGTATAAGCAGTAGCGCATCACGATGGTTTTGGATCGCCTCGTCGAGGTCTTTCCTCTCGCCTCGCTGCTCAAACCGTCTTGTGAGTGTGTTTGCAAGGTTAATCAATGACGTTGAGCGCAGAGGGTGTCCTGCGGGTCTCAGCGACAGCGCGTCTTGATGGTAATGAACTGCCTCGTCGAGATCATTGGAATTGCCCCGCTGCTCAAACCGGCTCAAGAGCGCATTGGCAAGATTATTCAATGACATCGAGCGATGAGAGTGTTCGGTGGATGTGAGCAACAGCGCCTCAGTATAGTGATGAATCGCGTCGTCGAGGTCATTACCATCACCTCGTTGCTCGAAACGAGTAAAGAGCGCGTTCGCAAGGTTATCCAGACATCCTGTGTGGTCTGGGTGTCCGGTTGGTCTAAGCAAGAGTGCCTCACGAAGGGAATCAACTGCCTCGTCCAGGGAACTCCCGCTGCCTTGTCCGTGTTCGAACTGTCTGGCGAGCATGGTTCCAAGGTTACTCAGTGATTTCGAGCGAAGAGGGTGTCCGACAGGTGTGAGGAACAGTGCTTCCTGGAGGTTATGAATTGCCATGTCAAGGTCCTTGCCGTCACCCTGCTGCTCAAACCTTGTCTTGAGCGCATTGGCGAGGTTATTCAATGACATCAAGCGGAGACGATGTCCGACGGACGTGTGCAATAGCGCATCACTATAGTAGCAAATTGCCTCGTCAAGATCCTTTGTATCCCGTCGCTGCTCAAACCGTGTGATGAGCACATTTGCAAGGTTATGCAATGATGTTGGGCGATGGAAGTGCCCAACGGGGATAAGCAATAGCGCTTCACGATGATACTCGATCGCATCATTAAGGTCCTTCTCGTCACCTTGCTGCTTGAATCGCATTTCGAGCGCACTCGCAAGGTTGTTGAAACATGTTGAGCGAAGAGGGTGTCCGACGCGTGTGAGCAATAGCACATCTTGATGGTGTTGAATTGCGTCGTCAAGGTCTTTCTCCTCACCTCGCTCTTCAAACCGTCTTGTGAGCGCGTTTGCTAGGTTATTCAATGACGTTGAGCGAAGAGGGTGTCCCATGGGTCTGAGCAATAGCGCATCTTGATGGTAACGAATTGCCTCATCGAGGTCTTTGTCATCACCTCGCTGCTTGAACCGGGTGATAAGGGCACTCGCAAAATTGTTCAGTGGTGCTGAGCGACTGGGATGTCCCATAGGTATGATCGACAGAACTTCATGATAGTGATGGATTGCCTCGTCAAGGTCATTCTCGTCACCTCCCTGCTCGAAGCGTGTGGTGAACGCGCTCGCGAGGTTATTCAATGACACTGCACGATGTGGGTGTCCACTGGGCCTGAGTAACAGTGCATCATGATAGTACCGAATTGCCTCGCCAAGGTCATCCCCATCGCCTCCCTCCTCGAAACGTGTGGTGAGCGCATTCGCAAGGTTATTCAATGATAGTGCACGATCCCGATGTCCCATGGGCATGAGTAACAGTGCATCACGATAGAAGGTAATCGCCTCGTCAAGATCATCCCCATCAGCTCGCTCCTGGAACCGTGTCATGAGGGCATTTGCAAGATTATTCAATGACATTGCACGATCTGGATGACAGGTGGGCCTGAGTGACAGTGCATCATGGTAACAACGAATGACCTCGTCGAGGTCATCCAGTTCACCACCCGTGTTGAACCGTGTCATGAGCACGCTCGCGAGGCTATCCAATACTCTCAGGCGATGGGAATGTCCGGTGGCTGTCGACGAGAGCGCATCCCTGGAGTAACGAATTGACTCGTCGAGCCCATTCGTATTATTCTGTCGCTCGGACCGCGTCTTCAGCGTGCTCGCGAGGTTGATCAATGATGCCGAGTGATCTGGGTGGTCAATGGGAGTAAGCAAGAGCGCTTCACGATGGTAGTCAATGGCCATGTCGAGATCATTCTCGTCACACCGTTGCTCGGACCGTGTCATGAGCGCATTTGCGAGGTTATTCACGACCGTCGCGCGATCTGGATGTCCGGCGATGGTCCATGACAATACATCCTCCATACGCTTGATCGCCTCATCTAGATCCTGCTCCTCACCCTTCCGTTCGAAGCGCATGTGGAGTGTCGCTGCAAGATTGCTTTCTGCTTGAACCCACTCTGGTTGCCCAGCAATGTTGTGCGCCTGTGCATCACGGTAACCTGATATCACATCGTCCAGTAGCTGAGGACAATCTTGCTCGTTGCACGTTTGTAGCATCTGAAGGAGCCGGTCCGGCGAGGATGCATGCCGCTGGCTGTTCGACTGCATGGACAGTGCTTCCGCGTGACGAGCCGCATGATGCAGCGTCCCGTCATGCACAGCAAAAGACTGCACCACGAATAATGCGAAACCGTATTCGTAGCTATCGGTGGGGCATATCTCCAGTGCTCTTGCCAGTAGTACTTCGGCTTCGTCTGCATCCGCACTGTAGCCACGTTTGCGGAAGCGAGACAAAAGAGCAATGGCTAGATCGATGAGCGTAAACGGGTGGTCGGGATGGTCATCAGGCCGGAGATCGAGGGCTGTCCGGTACAGGGAAATGGAGAGATCGAGATCAAGGTAAGCCCCAAAGACCTGACCACGCATGAACTTGGCCTTTGCCAAGTTCGACAACGCTGCACTGCGGCAAGCATGATTTTCTGGGCAATGATGGACAACCACTTCATACTGTGTTATAGCTCTGTCAAGATAACGTTCCAGGGAATCTCGGTAGTAGCGGAGCATATGGCAATGGCCCGCATCGGTGGCCAAGTGAAGTTGGTGTTCTACCCGAGACCCAGCCTACGCAGATATGAACGTCAGCAACGCTATTTCAACCACGCTAGATGAGCTGAAGACGACTGACAGCAACTGGGGCAGAAAGCGTCATCGAAGACAAATCCGAAGGAAACAATGGCCGGACATCTATCTCAAGGGAAGAACATGAGATTGGTGTTGTGTCGTCCTTCGGTGGGAAAACAATCGCTGAAATACAGTGAGCACCGTTGGTGATCTGAAGAGGAATAAACAGCCCACGACATGAAGCGTTACTGCGATCAACGACATCCTGGACCGTAACACTGAGCCTGCGCAACAACTCTCCCCTTCCGAACGCAGGACCCAGCTGGAATGATGCATAAATACGTAGATTAATAACCGTTGATGGATCCGATGGTCTTGAGTCCTCAATTAACAACGACACGTAAAAACGAGAGATGCTTACAAGTAAATATGCTCCGTCCATTCAATCATTCCGCTTTCAAAGGATGCATGGTTAGTGGCAGTTCTATACTCTTCATTGGCTATCAGTACGCTGGCATAGAACCCGACGCGTCTTCGTCTGAGGGCGGCCGTAGCGGCCGTCACTCGTATCTCTGTTGGTCAAATGTCGGCGGCACTCGATCATCATGCTCGTTAGTGGCGCACTTGTAATAACAACGGATCGAGCGACCACGGGCTCAGAAGGAGTAGGATTATACGAGGGTGCGCTTTGAGTGGAACCAACCAATTCCATCTCGGGGAAGCGTCGCTTGATGAGGTCAACGGTAGGTAGAAATCGAAAATCACTCTGCAATACGAGGGAAAGAGTCGTAAGCGCCTAACGGTCAGCTCTAAGATCTAAACGCTGGGCCGGAGTTGTAACTTATCCTGGTGGCATGTGGGACCCGACCGACATGTTAACTCTCGACGATTTGAAGTGATGGAACTACACATACGTCGCTGGACGACTAACTTTAACGCTCGTCACCATGCCTTGACTAGACCGTCGTTCGATGGATCGAAAAGTATAAAGCTGCTGGAGCACCTGAATAGCGGCTGGTGAGAAAACACTTGTCCAAAATGTCAATTGTCGGCTTACGAAGTTGTTAGCAGTTGGAAAACGCGAGCGACAGCTCCGATACATATTCAAACCAAAAACATACTCATCTAGCAAGGTGAGTGGTTTCTCTGCTACTATGACCGACGCACTTCTAGGCTACGCTGACGCTTGCGTCGGCATGTACGACGCCAGCTAGTCTCCGCTAGGCAGACCATTCAACAGAACGGGAGACAGTCGTTCCTTTCCGATAATGAGACGCCAGCGAACAATGTCTCCCCAGACTTCACTTTCAGGACTCGCGGGGCGAGAAAATGGATGAAAAGAGCCGAACGCAAGTAAGGAACGCATAATCGATTGAAGCGTCTGGGCCCATTGCCTGCACCCCGAATCGGACCGCTGGCCACCAGTCACTGCGTAGGACCACAAGACGCTACCAGAGAGCACTGGACCTCCATCACTTACTCAAAGGCTATCCAGAGCATTTGGGTCAAGGAGTAATAAGGTGCGTTCTTGAACACGATCTTTAGCCATACGCGATACCTTGCATCAGACGTTTCATTTTTCAAACCCGTAAAAGCAGACCACGTGTTCCCCATTGCAAACTTCGACGTTGTTGCCTGTTGCGAGTTGTCACGAGACTGATGAGCTTGAGCACCCGCACGCGACAACGTTTTCCAGTGAGGGTCAACTAAGCAAGACGCTAGTTGCCTGCCTGTACAGTGAGTACACCAGAAGGTTCACCTCAGTAACAAACAAATAGTTACGAGGCATAGTCAGGTTTTCTACAGGACAAGCCAGGGGGGCCCTCTGGCCGATTCGGCAAAGGAATCTGGGGTTCTTCAATACGACGTACATCTATGCTAATATCAATAAATCCCAGGAAGTAATCTATACCTCACCTCCTGCGCCCACCTCACCCACAGTACTCCAAATCTCTCCCTCAACATCGCATCTTCCTCCTTACACCGCCACACCACGCTCACTGACACACCACCCACAAGCAGTATCCATGTCCCTACCACACCCCTGACCCATACATTACCCAGCACACCCGACGTGTTCAACCACGAGCCAGGACTGAGATTCACCATGAGTACACCGAGGAAACAGAGTATAAAACCCGTGTAGCTCGGGTGTCGGACGACGGCATAGGGTCCGGAGGTGATGAGTGCGTGCGAAGGGAATGTACCGAGGCGGAATGTGAAGAAACGTCCGAGGGCGCGGTAGCACGCGAGTCGGACGAGCCCACCCGAGATGGCGAGAACACTCCCTGCTATGAATAGGGGGTTGACCGGCGTCACGGTGTCGGTCGTGAGGGTCGTCAGCGCGTGATGAAGCATGGGAAGTGTGCCACGGATGGCGATACGTGACCCGTGTGCACAGCGATGAGCGTACCAAGCCGCGAGTATGGATGCCGTCTCTGCGAGCGTACCTGTCCAATAAATGCACTGATGATAGCCAGCCCGTCAGTCCTGAGAGTAAAAAGCATGCTGGGATGCACACATACTTTGATCATCGTTACCGTTTTCTGAGATGCACGTAACGTAGCCTCCAACATTGACTTTTTCTCTCCGTGTGTCGGGTTTGCATGACCGGGCGCCGTGACGGAGACATGTAATGCCAGAGCAGTGGCAAGCAGAAATGGGATTTTGACGAGAGCCATCATCGAAATCTTACTTGATAACGAGTGTATTCTGTGATCAAGGGGACACCACACCCAGCCAGCTTAAATACTCGCTCGACACCAGCGCTGCGGAGTGATTGCGCGGCCAGCGCTGAAAGTGGCGGAGATGGGGGCGTTGTTAAAGGCTTGTTTGGCCATGGTGTGGTTGCTAGAGTTTTGACAAGTCAGTGGCCAGTAGGTAGTCAGCGCGTCCCACTCAGCTGGCACATATCTTGGCAAGGTCGTGTGCTAGTGTTGGTTGGTCTACCAGCTTCCCCTAGCTTGTCTTGTCTTGTGATCGTTGCGATTTCTTTATGTGACTTACGCTTACTACATGAACTGTGCACAGCTGCCCAAGTTGGCAGGGAAACCAGCCTCCTACGAAGGCACTGGCACAGGTCAAAGTTTCAGCCAGGAAGAACTGTTGTCAAACGAATCTGAAAGGACGTGGATGGTATACTATACTCATTGCGCATGGGCTTACCGATACTATAGTCAAGCATCGGGCACCGACACCCGCTGCCTGGCCACAGCGTTCGAGGGTGGGGGACACATACCATGAGAAACCTAACGCAATAACGGTGTCAGAGTGGACTCATAGGACAAGTGATGTGTGTACAGGTCAGAAGAGTGGCCCTACGATGTTTTGTTCCACGCGATCTTACATTTACAGGATAACAACAGAGCTCCCTATAGGTTGTGTCCGTATTGTCCGGAAGCCTTGAAAGGATGGCTTGATAGGATCTGGAAGGAGACCTGAATGATTGTCACTGCGTCACCTGTTCGAAGTAACCTGCATGGCTTACCTTAGCAGAGGAGAAAGTCGTGGTGGCCCCTTTTGATATATTCAGATTACTCGTAATACCCTGAAGGGAACCATCATCGGCGCCAGAACACACGCCATGGTCGGCCCGCAAGGCTTAAGTTATTCGTGTCCACGGTGCAGAAGTCCCATCTGTGATCCACTTTCTTGCCGAATGTGAGATGAATCCTGGATGAGTCTGGGGGGCTGAATACAGGTTACCTCAGCTTTGGGATCTGGTATCAAGTATTTGGTACTACGCAGACGTAAGAGGTGACAACGGAACAGACTCAGACCTACATATTTGACTGGTTCACAATGAAACATTGAGTCTGCATGCCAAGTATGCAAATCTCGTCATGTGCAACCGACTCTGATCCTCGGTGACCGTAATGGGGGGCAGTCGAGTACAACGTGGTGAACCAACTCCACAGGGGTCAGGAGACTCATAGCCACAGCCGTCACCATGTCGATTGGGGGAGAATAGAACATGAAGATACCAGTGTCCGACGACAGGGAATATGCAGTATAGCGAAGCGACGGCGTGGAGTGGCCTGTGAGAAAGAGATCCTTCGTACACCTTCGAGACGTTGCAAAGGACGCTTCAGAGCAAAGCATTCCGTGCGGTGGTAATTTAAACTAGGTGGATCTCCGCCATCACCTCCTTGCTTGGACCGCGTCATGACTGTACTCGCAAGGATATTCGGCGACACTGAGCGAAGGACGGCACATCATAATGCTGATAGATCGCCACCTTTGCCATCAGCTTCCTGCTTGAACCGTGTCTTGAGGCGGTCGCAAGATATTGATGCCGTACGATCTCCAATCGATTTGTCAAGCCCATTCCTATCATCTCTTCGCTTGTACATCTCCTCACCAGCCCTGCAAGGTTATTCAATGTACCCAAATGATTTGTGTGTCCGAAGAACTAGCGGCGATAACAAATTGCCTGGTCCGTGTCATTCTCACCATTTCGTTGCTCGTATCGTGTCGTGAGCGCATTCACAAGGCATGCAATCTGGTCGTCCAGCATGGGACCACGGCGATACAGGTCTGAAGGCGTAAATGGGCATCTGAGATGCCTATCTTCACGGAGGGACCTGGAATCGCAGCTTTGCCTCCATCGTCAAAAAAACAAGCGCAAAGGTACGGCATGTGTAGCAGCGGTGGGATTTAGTGGGGGAAAGGTCGCTGCGATCGCTACTGCGATCAACTAAAAACTGAGCCATAAAGCTGAGCCGCGCGGCAGCTCGCCACTTCCGAGCACAGAACCTAAATTGGACTGATGTAGTAGCTATGATATTCTTGAGGCCCCAATTGACAAAAACGCGATTCATGGAAGATGCTTACAAGTGTAGTTCTAGAGTTCTGATGCAACACACGTTTGTTGTAATCCTGTACTCCTCTGTTGGCATAGAATCTTCGCCTAAGGTCCGCGGTAACGTGCGTCGCTCACAAACGTTTACCAGTAGTCTCGTACGAGGAACTGTTTTGGGTCGTATCGAAGGCTAGGTTCGTTGTGGGAGCCGACAAAGCCTGCCCACAGCACCTAACGGCATTTGTCGAGACACACGACGCCGCGAAGTCGCAGATGTCCAAGTGACTGTCTGATCGCTGATCCCATCGGCAGTCAACTCGTTGTCGAATCCTTGAAAAGGCTCGAAAGCGTCTGAACGCTACTCAATCCGTGTTTGTGCCTGTTTACTGGACTCATGAGTCACAGTCACTAGTCACTGCTAGTCCAAGTTGGCTCTGTCACGATCGACGCTTTCAAATGGTTTTCATTGCCAGATACACTCAATTTTCTGGACAGGCTACATTTCCGCGGCATCTAACTGTCTAAATATTTGTAAGGCGTCAGATGCAGGCGCTGAGCCAGCAGTGATTTACAATCCATGTAGTGCTTGTCAGGTATGCAGATCCGTAAGGTAAGTTAGATGGGGTTCGTCTGGGCTCAATGGATGGGAAGATAACGAGTCTGGATGTCGGCGCCTGGTAAGATCGAGCGATGGACAGGATCTAGAGGAGTAGATGACGAGGTGAGTTTTTTTTGAAATGGGAGTAATCCAACGCGTAGCGTCGCACAAACACACCTACTAGTTGCCTAAAATGTGGTGCCCCAGGCGTCTGGAAGGTGAGCTGGGAGGATGTTCAACCCGCTGTCAGCGGTCAACTTCTACTCCCCTGTTCCACTGCGCACCCGTCTTGGCTGCAGCCTAGCGTTTCATCCAACCATGAACAGCAGAAGAACGATTCAATTATGGACAGTTGATCAGAATTCTCGAGGCTCGAGGCTCTAGAACAAGTAAATCATCCCTGCTCTTGCTGTTTGGCATGGCGTCCTTGTGGATGTACCGGCTTAATATATCCGGCGATGGGCCGTGTAAAAGCATAGTAACGGTACGCGTCAATCTCGCGATCTTGTAAACTTACCCTGTCGTCACCAGTAATTGCACAAGTTGTCACACGGCCTGCACTTCCCTAGCCGTGCTGTACCTCCCGTACATGCTCGTGTGAGCAACTATCATATATGTAGCCAAAGCTCAATGCGCAGTCTAGCAAGTTATGTTCTAAGCAGCCGCTCAGGACGCACGTACGGTATGGCGCACAAATGGTAGGCGAGGCCTCGTCCCGATCAGGCCTCTCAGGATCACTGTGGCGTCGCTGTAGCTTGCTACCCCATTTTTTGGGGCCGAGAATGTCGGTATGCATGGTATGTACCCGGCTTGCGGTACGTCCATTAAACTAGATTCTACACCCTCATTGAGCTGCAGCCAGGTCATCTCGGATTCTGATGACCAATCATTTCCATCTGGTCTGGGGCTCGTCAATTGAAGAACTGTGCGTCATTAGCCCCTTGAATCTCCCACAATTCGCACAGTTTTTTATGATAACCCTCGCCCGAACGCGTTTAGCCTGCTCATAGCAATTAGCAAGGGAAGTGACGTACCATTGCAACCAACATGTAAAGTTAACACAGGTACTCCTTATCTTAGTACCACCATTCTCAGGACGGTTTCAGGATTGTTACAAATTCCTCGGTGAACGCTGTTGCTTGAGGCTAGTACCTTTCCAAAAGCCCCAATCAAAGCTGTGTTGACGCCCTTCTAGCTCCTTTAGAAACTGATGCGATGGACAACTCGTCACTCCATCCTAAGCTATGCATTGGTGGCGATATCAACTCAATCACCGTTTTGCCTGGTCGTGTACCACTACCGGACGTGGATACTGAGTTTGCAGGTGCGTAATATAGTCGTCTTTTCAGCGTTTGCTCTGAAACCTATATAATGGGTTTCTCATGGCTAGACGACTTCGCAGACCGCATCAACAGTCCCCCCCCCGCCTTAGTTAGATGTCTTTCCCAGTTTCAACGCTAACGATGAACCCAGTTGCAACCTCCCCCACCCCCAATGTGATCGCAAGCATCAAGGCTTCTGTCAATCCACGGCAGACTGGACGCCACTCCGCCACTCTCCTCGACGTCTTGTCTCAAGCCGCTAAGCAGTACCCTTCGCACGAGCTCGGGTTCATTACCTCTTCCGCTCATGACTCAATCCAGACCAAGACTTTCAGCTCATTCAACCAGCAGGTGCGCAACCTCGCTCGCGCATTGGCCGATCTCGGCAAACCTGCTGGATCCGTCGTCGTCGTATACTTGACGGAACATGAGGACAACATGGCAGCCGTGTGGGCATGTCTCCTCGCCGGCTACGTTCCGTGCCTTCAGCCGCTTCTGAGTGCTCAGCAGGCGCACAAGGAGGGCCACGTCGCCCACATCAAGAAACTCTTTGGCTCTGCTACCTGGCTCACCAACGAGACGGGCGCCGAGCAAGTCAGCTCTATAGCGGGCTTGGAGGTTCATCTTTTCTCCGAGCTCAAGGCTGCTGCAGAGGGTTACAGTGTGTCTGCTGATTGGGTAGCTCGTGCCGCTGAGCTAGATGACGAGGCCATTTTGTTCTTGACTTCTGGTTCAACCGGCTTCTCCAAGGCTGTCGTTCATACTCACCGTACGATCTTGGCTGCTGCCGCCGCCAAGGGTGAGAATTATGGGCTGACTTCCGAGTCCAAGATCCTTAACTGTAAGCTTTATTTTCATTACCAAACAGCTTTGGTGTGATTGGATTCCCTAGGGGTCGGATTCGACCACGTCGCGGGTTGTTTGGAGATGCACATCACTCCTCTTCTCTTCGGTGCGTCTCAGCTGCACGTCCATGCGTCCGCCATCGTGTCGGACCCGGTTCTGTTCGTTCGCCTTCTTGACGAGAAGTCCATCAATGTCGCGTTCGCTCCCAACTTCTTGTTGTCGAAGCTCACTCGCGACTTGGAGAAGCGAACTGACCTCGTCGGCTGCTTTGACCTGTCCAGTGTGACTCGTATGAACTCGGGCGGTGAGGCAGTCGTCTCCAAGACGGCTCAGACATTCGTGTCGACCTTGAAGCGTCTCAGCCGTGAACCGTCGAAAATCGATTTCGTCGTGTGCCCTGGGTTCGGTATGACTGAAACTTGGTGCGTCAACGTCGTCTTGGTAAGCGACGAGGAGCTCAATGTTCCCTGATAGCGCCGGATGCATATACAAGCCTGCCAACCTGTCTACTGAACAACCCAAGTACGAGTTCCTCGAGCTCGGTACCCCAATCTCCGGATGCGAGATGCGTATCGTTGACCCCGAGGATGGTGTTACGCCTCGCCCTGACGGTGAGAGCGGTGAGCTCCAAGTGCGGGGAACCATGGTTTTCGTTCGCTACTACAACAACCCTGAGGCAACCAGGTCTTCGTTTGTCGAGGGAGGTTGGTACCGCACTGGTGACGTCGGTATCATCGAGGGCGGCGTGATGCGTCTGAGCGGTCGTATCAAGGACACAGTAATCGTCCATGGTGTCTCGTACGGCATCCCCGAGCTCGAGACTCACCTACAAACTGTTGAGGGTGTCACTGACTCTTTCCTTGCTGCTGCTCCTTACCGTGCGCCTGGTCAAGAAACGGAAGGATTCGTTGTCTTCTACTCACCTTCGTTTGACTTGGGCGGCGAGGATGCTGCGACCACGTTGTTAGCTACGCACCGCGCTCTGCGGGATATCTCTGTTAAGATGATCACGCTTCCTCCACAAGCCATCGTACCCATCCCTGTTGAGAACATGGAGAAGACCACTCTCGGGAAGCTTTCGCGTTCCCGTCTGCTCAACCAATTCAAGCAAGGCGAGCTGGACAAGTACCTCACCAAGGCTGAAGCTCTGGTCAGCAAAGCGCGCGGTGCTACGTTTGTCCCGCCTTCGACCGACGCCGAGAAGACGCTCGCTGGCATTTATGCCGGGATCTTCAACATGGAAGTTGCTGATGTTTCGGCCGCTGACAACTTCTTCGAACTTGGTGGTACTTCTATCGACGTCATTCTGTGAGTTGATTGTGTCCAAGCGACATGCGTAGATTTTATCTGACCGATTTATTGTAGTCTCAAACGCGATGCCGAGGCCGCCTTCGATCTCGCTGAGATCCCAACCATTCAAATTCTCAAGCACCCAGTCTTGTCGAGCCTTGTTAACTATATCGTTTCTTTGAAGACCAAGAGTGCCAATGCTGAGGAGTACGACCCCATTGTTCCTCTCCAGCTCACCGGCAACAAGGCCCCGATCTTCATGGTCCACACTGGCGTCGGTGAAGTCCTCGTCTTCGTCAACTTAGCCAAATACTTCCACAACGAGCGCCCGTTCTACGCTTTCCGTGCTCGCGGCTTCGAGCCCGGTCACGCCTTCTTTACGTCCATGGACGAGATGGTGTCTTGCTACATTACTGCCATCAAGCGTACTCAACCGCACGGTCCGTACGCCATCGCGGGCTACTCCTACGGCGGCGTCGTTGCTTTCGAAATCGCCAAACGTCTTGAGGGTATGGGCGACCAAGTCAAATTCACCGGCCTCATCAACATCCCGCCCTACGTCGCCGAACCGATGCGCGAGATTGACAGGACGGGGGGTATGCTCAACCTAGCGTACTTCTTGCGTCTCGTGACAAAGCAAGAGGCCGACGATCTCGCGCCGTTGATGAGACCCCTGACGCGCAAGGGGCAGCTCGATGTCGTGTGGAAGGTGTCCCCGCCCGAACGGCTTGTCGAGCTCCAGCTGACACCTGAGAAGTTTGATCATTGGGTGGATATTGCTAGCTCGCTTGTCAAGTGTGGTGCGCAGTATCATCCCTCGGGATCAGTTTGTACGTCCTCCATCGTGTCGCACAATTTTTCGGTTCTCTAAACCTTTTTCTCTTTTCTTTTCTCTTCTAGCCGTCGTAGACGTCTTCTACGCCATCCCGCTGCGCGGCAGCAAAGCCGACTGGCTTAACAACGAGCTCAAGCCATGGCACGAGTTTTCCCGCGCCGAGCCCTCGTATACCGAGGTCCCGGGAGCGCACGACTCGCTCATGGACTTTGATCACGTCCCTACATTCCAAAAGCTCTTCCGTAGTCGCCTCGAAGCTCGTGGCCTTTAAGCGCCCCCCACAAAGCTCGGAAGAATCATTCCGGCGCTCGAGTTGTGCGTTGGAGTGCGTAGAGCTTTGATTCGGCTTCATAGACTGTTCATAGAAGCGAGATATATGATATGCGTCGTATGCCAATGCCTATAGAGACTTGTAAGTACCAGTACACTCGTTGTTGACCTACATGTGCGACCCATATACAACTTCAACCGATCATATATCTGCCAGACCCTACCCCTCTTCCCTCCAATCCTTTTCCACACAGCGCGTTTCGGACTGCGTACCAGATGTGTCGCTTTCGAGGCCGTGGACGCCTGGAAGAGGCTCTGACATCCCTAAAATGATTAAGCGATGGCATACTCTTTCGGGTACATGGGTGTCGAACACCATGACTTACCTCGCCCACAAATTGCTCCTTGGTCGTGTCCAATATGGTGCGAGTACCGGTTCCAATACCGGCCTGTCTCTGGAGCGTGCGCGTGGTGGGTCCCCTCGACCAAGAGCCGCTATATCCGTCAAGGTGGAATACTTACCTGTCACTGATGACTCACATATGACCAGCAGCAGCAGTAGTCGTACTTTACCTTCTATTTGCACGGAATTATCATTTCCACCCTGATGCGCGTATTCGCTGATCACACAAATGCTAGGGAGGAGTTCAGACAACAAAATAAAAAACCTACATTCTGTCTAGACTCCAGACAAGAGTCACCGCGCAACAGAGTCGCCTCTTTCATCACGTTCGAGTGTAATTTGAATACATACTCTGGCGCGTTGGGTCTGCCATTGTGAGAGTTGGACGACGCGAGTGGCCAACTGGTTCATCGCGAAAACAATGGTCAGACACACATTGCAGATCGTCCGTGTTCCGTTTTGATCAGCGCCTTCCGATCCTAACAAGAGCAAATAAACGAGTGCCGCATCTCGCCTTGCTGAAAATCTTTCCAGCTCGCACATCTCAGTAGCCTACACGGTAAGTGAAGATGCTTGTCTGCTAATACTCTTGGAATCATCCTAGGATCACGTCCCGTTCTCAACCACCATGTCGATCGTCATCCAACCTCCCACTTCTTATCTTCCGCCCATCACCGAGATCGCGACGTTCACGTCGGTCCAGCTCCTCGACGCTCTGTCCTACCTCAGATCTCTGTATCGCCCTAAAGTTCGAGGATCTCGCAGGAAACGCGCTGTGGCCCAGTCGTCGTCCAAAATCGTCGAACAACGTCCCAGCAAAGCAGCTCCGTATCCCTCTGACGACAACGACATTCAACGCATTCGATCCGATGCTTTCGAGCGCTCATACGCCATCCGATGGCTTACCGTGCTTATAGCACAAATCGAGGCATGGGAAGAACTCTCACAGACCGATCGTGCCATCCAAGGTGACCTAGACATGGTGGTCCAGCCAACTGCGGCTCATACAGAGATGCTGATCCAGCAGGCGGCGTCGTTGCTTGCGGTATGTGCCGGTGTTGCTGCGGCCGGAAAGCTGCAGCGCGTTTTCACATTTGAGTCGAGTGATGCGGGGAAGATAGAGGTGCAAGTGACGGATATACCGTTGGAAAATCATGACTATGCGAGTGTCGGAGCACAGACATGGGGAGGGGCGTGTGTACTAGCAGAGATGATCGTAGAAAATCCGGAACGCTTCGGCATGGGGCTTGAAGCCCCTCTGGGGGACCACGACGAATACGCCGGACGTACACTGCGCGTTCTCGAACTGGGTGCGGGGACTGGGTTAGTCGCGTTAACGGCTGCCAAGATGATGCATGTTTCGCCCGCATGGAAGAATCGACAGGCGGACGTCGTCGCGACAGATTTTCACCCATCTGTCTTGACCAACCTCGAGGCGAACATCGACGCAAATTTTTTTCCGACCGCCTTCGACGATCGTGCTCCTTCAGTTTCGATCTCTAGTCATTTCCTCGACTGGTCGATCTTCCCGGAAACAACACCGAAACCTCTAGTCTTCTCCAGCCCATTCGATATTGTCTTGGGCGCAGACATTGTTTACGAGACGCAGCATGCCGTGTGGATAAGGGACTGTCTGAAGCTTATGCTCCGATACCCCGACCAACCGACTCTGTCTGAAACTGCTGTACCCGCGTTCCATCTCGTGATCCCTCTTCGACCGACTCATGTTTTCGAGTCCAGCACCGTCGAAGCTGTCTTTCCGTGGGCAGACAAGTGTCCTCATGAAAATTTACCCGAACTTGTCATTCTTTCGCAGGAATCTATCGTTTGTGATGCTGGTGGTGATAGAGAGATTGGGTGGAAGCACGCGGATGAGGACGTGGAATACGTGTATTACAGGATTGGGTGGTTGGTGTGATGGAAGGGTTTTACCATCCCCAGTAGACATACCTATAGAAATGGTGATAAGGACTGCGAAGAGGGGTTTTCCCTGAAATAGAAGGTCTCCAAGAACACGCAACACGCGCATTGTACATGGGGTACCTTCCAAAATACACATTGAACCAAGAGGGCTAGTAGGCGAGGCTGGAAGTTCTGTCTTCAAGCGCCTCCAAAGCACCCCGAATAACATAACTGGTCGTTCGATGTACCCGTTGTCTAACCAGTTGATCCTTGGATTTTCTGCCTGGAGGTAATGTCTCATACTCGCAGCCTTCCGGTTGTGACTTTGTACAACCCCTCGAACCAATATGAATGAATGACGGTTTTATTAACACTCGAACTACACGAGTATAAAGCATATCCAAAAGCCATTCACGTCTTCAAGCACAAACACCCAGATCCTTCCAAGTGCCAGACGTATCACCAGGGGTATTGCTCGTCGTCCACTGAACGGCAACCCAGAGATGCCCACCAAAGACGACTTTACTTCCCGCGGGGTATCCTTGCGACTTTTGCCAATCAGGCACACCAGCACAGTTGACCTTGTTATTGATCGGTTGAGTGCATTCGCCATTGTCCGTCCATACTTCCGCAGAGGAGCTTCCTGGTGGGCTATTGAAAGACCACTGTTTGGCGGTGAAGAGCCGGTTGTTGAAGACGACCTTGTCACCGGTGTTGTACTGAGGAATCGTTGTCAGTTGGCGTATGTGAGATGTAGTGGGGTGGGATGGAACTATGTACTTACAGCCAAATTTTGTTTCCATGGCTGAAGGCCGTCGCATGATACCTGGTTGGTGTTCGGTGGTTGAGGGCCATGTGTCGACTGAGAAGGCTGCGAGGTAGTCGATGGGCAGGCATGAGTACACGGCGGAGGAGTTGAAGTCGTGCTGCATGGGGTCGACGAAGTGATTGCAATTGAAGTGGTCGTCGAGGTTGGGCACGGTGTCGTGGTTATGGTTATTTGGATGGTTGTCGGGGTGGTGGATGTAGGGCTGGTGGATGTGCGGATGGTTGTGATCACCGACGTAGATGTCGGGCATGGCGTAGTCGTCGTCGTAATGGGGGGAGTGGTAGAGGTTAGAGATGTACTAGTGGTGGTTAACGACGTCTTGATAGTTGTAGCAGGAGTCGACGTCGTGGAAGTGCTAATGGGTGTTGTCGACGTGTGGGATGTCGTGATGGTTGTCGTCGACATGGAGATGGAAGTCGTAGTCGAAGTGGTGAAAGTGGTAGTAATAGTCGACGTCGTGGAAGTGGTGGTGGGTGTCGTCGATGTAGGAGTGGTACTGGTGGGTGTCGTCTTCGTTGGAATGATAGTGGTCGTTACACTCTGAGTGGACTGTATCGAGAAGAATGAGCACTCAGAAATAAAGATCGGCAGAGGCACTGACCTGTTCTCCACCGCGAGGAACGACGCCTGCGTTCACTACCATGGCCGAAGAGACCACGAAGGCGAAGGAGAACAACTTGAAGGAGAACATTGCAGTACGAGCTCAGGCTTTGAGAGAGATTATGCAAAGAATGATGGGAGATCGACTTGAGGTTGCTGCCCTTTTATACGTGGACACTTCTCGGATGTCTTACCCTACCGAATGCGCCCCCGAGCCAGGCTCAGGCTCCAGAGTCAATAGTGGCTATCCACACCTAGGCTTCGGGAGGGGGCGAGTTGAATGCTTTGCATTCAACATGTGTCGATCAGTGGCATGTATTCCATTAAGTCTTGCTGCTTCGAGACATATGATCTCGGTGACGCCATGGAAAGAGAATCCAGCGGTCGGGGGGTCGGATGTCTCGGAAGGAAAGGGGCTTCGACGACCCAAGGCAATTGTCGACAGAGAGACCATCCGTGCAATAGATTTGCCAATCCAGAGCGTTTGTGGGGCTCCGAAGACGACGTCCTCGTGAGTGTGTGACTTGGAGCACCGATGGACATCACGAGCGACATCGCGCTAACTACTCACCGCTCTCAAGTCCATAGTAATGTTGGTACTAACGACGCAATCAGCTCGTTTTCCGGTAGGCGCCACGACGAAGATGGGTAGTGTTGTGTATATGCAACAACGATTGTCGTTCGACTCCGTCAAGGTGGGGGCCATCGAGGGTGCTGCAGTGCAACTGGGCTCCACTCTCTTCAAGTCAACGTTCATACACCACTGAATACGCACCTCTTCTGCGTTGCCTGCATCGTAGGAGGAACAGAAAATCGATATCGTTCGTTGGGAAGACATCGACATGCAAGTACAGTGCCAAATGGTGAACATGACTCCGAACCGGGTTGGACGTCCGGCTTTACATTCATTTGGACACATCTTCCTACAACAACCTCCAGCTTTCAACGAACAGCCTCACCGGCGGGCGTGTTGTTCACTACATCAAGTTCCTTGTACGTGGTAAGTGTCCGAGTCGGGATGTCGTTCACCGGTTGTCGTTAACGCTCCTCTTCACGCACCACCGGAAGACCTCAGTTCGATTATAAGTCGATGCTGCATGTACAACGGAATCAAGAACGGCAACATCACCTTGCGTGCTTTGACATTTCGGAACCGTCGCGGTTTAGCAAGATAGGTAGGGCGCCGTGCATTGCTCTTCGAGTCCATCTCGTCATCGTCTCTCTCCTCGTCCAAAAACCGTATTTTGCATGTCAGACCAGAGTTTTCGGGACAGCACCCCACCACCTAATCACAGAGGATGAGTACTCAACGATACCCAATGCCCTCTCCCTCGGCCCACGGACTACTGTCGAATTTTTTTTCTGTACTCCCTTACCGTCGCTGTGGTGTCAGCCGAAAATAAAGGGCATTGATTTCTTATGCCGACATGATTCCCGCCCGTCAAGTCTTGCTCGGGTCCTACCTCCCTCCCCTACCTTTCTCGGCGCCACTAGACACCATCGTGCCGCCGCGCAATTGGGCCTTGACCGTGGAACTCGTGTCCCATGCAGCATGAGAATGCAGAAATCCATTGATGCAAGTCAAGGTGCAAGTCAAGAACGAACATGCGACTGGGAGTCGTATAGCGCTTCAGAGATTCCCCCCACCCGCCCGTAGTTTCCGACGACATTGCTCAATGGACAAAAGAACTTGAAATTGACACGCGTACATCACATCTCGTGACCGTGAATGTATGGTGCAAAGCCCGTTCAGCTACTAGATTCCTTGGACAATCAGTGATGAGCGCCGCAAATGAACCGTTGATGGTTTGTCCACGCTCTGCCTATCCATGGCACGGCAATGGCACTGGATAGTTCAAACCGAGTTTGGATGAAAAAAAATACTTACCAGAACACAGGTTATATACATCGGGGCTTTCGACCCCCACTACATGAGTAGTTATCAGCACGTTCAGGTCAAGGGCTCTGTTTCTGGTGCGTACAATCCACTACAAATATAATGTTTCGATCGTGATTGAAAGATCTTTCAACTCGTCAACTGTCTTCGACTGCAATCCCTCCTTCGTGTCAAAGGTGATAGCGCTAGTTTGCATTAGCACCCGATGCCATGTGTATCTCTCCCTGTTACGAGCTCGGGGCCATCTGCGCAGGAGGACGGCTGCAGCGTGCGACGGAACCGGCCTTGTTGTAGGCTTGATATTCCATATTGCAACTCTATACTCGGGGCGATCACCGGGCCAAGATGAGGTTTCTCCTGGCAGTGTAAACCACGAGAGTTGAAGATCCTGCTTCGACAATGTGCACTCGGCCTCCGTGGAGAACACCATCGAGCTGTTACGTGGTGTCATTCGCAGTTCTACAGGGACCAGCAACATCGTCATGCGCATTCCAAGACTGGTCAATGTTGCAGGCTCCACCGGAACAGCATTCTCGTCAGCTGTCCATTCAATTGCTGTCTCAAGCCACGCGGTGTTGAGATAGCATTTGGCAGAAGAAGGAATCATTCGCGAGGGATGGATTATTTGATTTACGGGTTCTCCTGCCCAGCTGAACAGGTCTGGACTATTCGAGACTTTGAGGATAGCTTCAAAGAGCCTGAAGAAGGCGCGCTGAGCACCTTCACCGTACGCGATCGAAATGCTGACACCGAATAGACCCATCATGCAATACGCCTTATCTTCCCCACGTGTCGTGTTCCTGCGAGCGATCCACTTCATGGGTGTTGACACCACACTGGTATCAGGACGGAACGGCTTTAATCGAATGACCCGTAAATCTACACCTGCAGCTTCCGCGACGATGGGCAAGATCGGTGACTCGCGTCCTCGATTGAAAGCAAGCCATGTATCGAGATCCCAGCCTTTGTCGTATCGGGGGCCACTGACTAGTGGATGCCAATCTGTGCCATAAAACCTAATTCGTGTTGGAGCTAGGAGTTCCTGCAGTGTCCATCCCCTGGTGAACCATCTGTCATGCGCGACATCTGCGAGGGTACGACTGCCAGCGAGGTGCACGATACAGACGTAAGATTCTTGGTACCATGCGAACATCGAGCGGATGGACTCATCCAGTTCGACGCTGCTGGATTTGTCGATGCATACTGTATCCATCCACCCGAATTCAACTCCATAGTCCGTGTGGGAGATGGTGCAGAAGTTCTTGAGCTTCTCGTAGCCCTGTCCACGGAGATTTCTCTGCTTTCTCATATCTTTGTAGCTCAACTCTTCTTTCCCCCAGGTATGAGAAAGGATAGCAAATCTCCCGTTCTCTTTGATGAAGTTGTCGACCAAATTGTGTGCGGTAGATGACCCGACGACATTTTCAGCAGAATCCTGGTTCCGCAAGTATTCCTCCAGCTTCGTGGAAAGGTAGTCCACAACTGCGGCCCTTTCCATTAGTTTCATTTCTGGCAACTTGATCACGTTCATTGGCATTTCCCTGTATACGAATTCTCGCAGTTTCGATTGGCACTTGTCATAATCAAAGCGCGTGACGATCGAGTGGTCTCTACAAAGGACGTCAGTTTTCAAAAATAAAGCAGTGTTTTGAATTAACTTACTTGACGGATGAGATCTCGTTAGAGATTTTGACGGAGGCTGTAGCCTGAGGGCCTGGCGAATGGTGGTCGACAGCTGAGCTGCCAAGCATGTCAAGCCTGCCTTCATCTCTGTTCGTGTCGACGATCCTGTGTCAGAATCAGCCATACTCATCCGATACTGTAAATTATCAAGGTCCACTTACGCGTCCGGAGGCATTGCATTTGATGGTTTATCGGCGACGCGATCATGGGTGGTCACTGCGGATCCCAACATGTCAACTGGACCAGCAAGTATGTACGTACTAAACACGGTGATGTCTCATAATTCCGTGTTTTATATACCTTTCCTTTCAACCGGGCGCTTCTTCCAGACCTCGAGCGCACGCGGGCCAATCCTCTTCGCCGTTGTATGTATCTCGTGCGTAGCCTGACTGTCATCCGTTCTGCAAAATCCAGCAGCGAATTCTGGACTGTCCGAAATGGTGCGTACGACTCGTGTTAGCGTTGATCCTGATACATTGGCAGTTGGCCTAACCCCCTCCCCCAAAAAACCTTACGTCTCGCGAGTGACTCCTAGCAATATTGTCCTCAGGCTGCACAAGGTTCCCTTACTTAGCGAGCTCGATAAGCTCAAGAAGCTCAAGAAGGACTGGTCGTGGACTCGTGACTGGCGAGCGTTTAATACTCCAACCAAGCCACACTCGACCATACAGGTGTAACTTAGTGGATGTTGCTTCGGCTGCTTAGCTCTCTACCCTTCACCAGAGAAAGTACAGTGCCACTTTTGCTACAACCTCGTTGTACTGCATTCTGAGGCTGCATCATGGGTGGAGAAGGGCCTTACGTTTGCTTCAATGGTGACGTCCGACAGCGGTGGACGAAACTTACTATTAGGTTAGAGGTCTTGGATGACGAGCAACTCGGTCGCATGTACGCTCGTGCACACGAATTCCTGCTCAAACGAGCGAAACAGCTGGTGGATTTGGGCTGGAAAGAACAAGCGACAGATGGTGCAGTGGTGCAACTTATGTCGTTTAAATATCCGACTCCTAACCGCTGGAACTTAGACTCCTCTCTCGTGTCCCTCACTACTCATGTTACAAGATCGTCACCATTCGGTCGCAATTCCCAACATGATCTAGAGCTGCGCCTTCCACGGGAAGCCAACTCTTTCTTCGATCCTTTCCTTGCACGCCAGTGGAAGGCTATGTTCGAAAATTGGCTTCTGTTTCCTTCAGCGAGACCTGCACGCTGGTCGGCCGATCTTTACATTGACACTGTATCCCCTCTTTGCGACATATTTTACCTGCTCCAATCCCTCATCCCAGGGATGCTTGTCATCATTCGTCTCGATGAAATCGATGACCTAGGTGAGGAGGAGTATACTCGAGTACTGCCCCGTCCCCCCTGGCCGGAGGAGCACATCGCCGAGTTGGAGTTCATCTTAGGTCAAGCGAGGGCCTCAGATGTGGTCAAGGCCGCAAGCGATTTCTCGCGTTCAACCGGTGTTCACAGGTGGTCATACAATACGTACTCTGACGAGGAGCCAGATGAGAACCTGGATTTCACTGCATGTGACAAGGAGTGTGGGTATCGTGGCCGGTGCGAATACTGAAGTGCAGGGATTCTGCACAGGTGGGCTGGGTGTTATATTGTACGATAGTGATACGGGGTAAGTTCCCGCTGTATTTTTGAAAGCTTGAGATCTAGGTGTGTTTGCTCCTGAATGCAGTTATGACCAGTTGGCATGTGTAGTATGTATACGTCAGAATAGCCTTTGATTGTAGTGCGACAACCAAGGCTCCTTCAGCTGGCCTGTCATTCCTACAACAAACTGATGGCCGAGGGGAAAGTATGTTGGCGAGCACAGAAGAATTACCTGTTCAGTGACTGACAGGCAGCATGACGTGGTGAGGCAGAGACGCCACACAAAAACCAAGGATCAACTGTCCTTGTAAATGTCTAAGCACATGGATACGTAGGACTCTGGAATAGAATGTCAAAACGGTGAATATGAGATCAAGAAATTCTCAACAATTCATCACACAAGTCATGCAGCCTGTGGTGCGGATTACGAAGCTTACCTGCGTGGCGCTTGTTCAAGACCTCGAGACGCTCATTACTTACTGGGGGAAGTAATTCACCCAAGCGAGTTGACGCCAGACGCAATGTCTTCATGGAAAGTCGTGGTAAAACGCAGATACGGAAATGAATTTCCACAGGACAGAAGAGTTACGATCTTGCGAGTGAGGCATCTTGCTAACAGTTCACCGTCGCGCCGCCCAAGGACTATGTCACCAAGACATCAAATTTGGCAGATGTATGCATAGCCGGTAGACCTATCGTCGGACAAGAAGGGAGGCAATACATAGGACTGAACAGTGGGCTGTCCTAATACCAAAATATGATCATAGTCAGCCCTGGAAATTATGAACGTCGCACAAAACAAGGGAATCGGAGGGTGTTAACCGGGTGACGGCAGAAAATACATGCTGGAAGTAGAGCCAGACTGCACAATAGATAGCTCGGGAGCATAAAGTCCGGACGACAACGACAAGCCCAGTCGGGGGTCGAGGAGGTAAAACGTGCTCACCGCGACGGAGATCGAGTGTGACACGAAGTCATCGTGCACCTTGAAGCTCGTAGTGAGGTTCCAGAACGCGTTTCATTTGCCGCAAGTGTGCATAGGCCATTCGTTAGTCGGCCCTCGTGGGTGGTGACTCGAGGTTTTTCTGCAGCGCCACTACCAGTGAGAAGTCGCTTTGTGACTCGTCGTGCGTCTCATATTGCAACCATTCCTTCGTCCTGTATGCGCCGCCCAAGTTCGGCATCTTCATTTTGTCGGATTACGAACTTGCCAGTGAAGACACAAGGCACGCTCCCAACTTGCTCGCGGTCCCTCGTAGTCGAGAACGAACGTGCGAGCGGCCCGTAGTACTCCAGCAAGGTGCCCGACATGAATTGCGTCTGGCTTGGTGATGCACACTGACAAGTCCGAGTTGTTCGAGGGCTTCTGAATCAGATTGCTCATAATTCGATGTCTTTGGCTCTGCGTGGGGTTTCGAGTCCAACGGGTGAGAGTCGTGAAGAAGCTGCGTATACGGACACGAGTTTCTGGCGTGGGACGTTGAGCCCAGCAACACATTCGCAACTACCAACCACACAGGGTCTATTTCTCACTTCCAAAACATTGGGCACTAATGGTCAAATGGTCAACTTGCACGTTCCTACAACATACCGTGCGATGGTGGTGGTTCCGTTGGTCTCAAACATAACCCGAGCGTCAGGTGTCGCCGGACTCCATGTGTTATTCAGGTCTCTGTATTGCTGACCTGTCAATTCATTCTCTGCCAGCTGGGCGTCTTTCCGCGCACGTTCGCCGACTCAGCCGGTTTAATATCGTCAGCGAGCTAATTCGGCATGAACTTGCCTCTACGATCCTCAGGATACGATGCTCAACCCCAAGTCACTGCTCGTTTGGGCAGCGACCTCTGTCCTTATCGTCACGGCCCAGAGCACAAACGAATCGTCTTCATTGTCCTGCATCACTGAATCGAAGGGCGTTCATGTCCCTGGGACAGTCCCGTGCAATCCCTACGAACCCCTTCAACAGCGTCTCGCATATGCCGGCCCGAACGGTATGACCGTCAGCTGGAGCACCTACGCTCAACTCGATAACCCTCAAGTCTGGTACGGAGAATCCCCATTCTCGCTGCCCAACGTAGCCACCGGCGAATCTACCACGTACCCAACGTCCAGAGTCTACGACAACCACGTCAGATTGACCGGGCTCAAGCCGAACACCAAGTACTGGTACCGCACCTCTTACCAGTTAAGTCCTCCCTCAGCCCATCGACGAACGCGTTTAGACTGTGTTACTGACGTTTCCCATCATTCGTGCGTCGGTGTAGAAATTGCGCCGGATGCGCTTACCGTCCCACTGATACATTTACGACAGCGCGCGCTGCTGGTGACGAGACACCGTTCACTGTTGCTGTTGTCGTGGATCTTGGCTTGATGGGCGCCGACGGGCTTAGCACCGCCGTAGGACCCCTAGGTGGTTCTTCAGCCGCTGCAAACCCGCTGGGTCCGCATGACCTGAACACGATCCAGAGTCTTTTGGAGTACAAAGAGTGAGTTTGTCGCATTCGTCTCTGTCACGCCTAAAAAAAGAAACTCACCGTCGGTAGCACTTATGAATTCATCGCTCACTGGGGTGATATCGCCTATGCAGATTACTTCATCAAAGAAAGCTGGCAAGGTTACTTTGGCAACGATAGCCTCATACCAAACATGACGAGTGTGGTTGACGGTTACAACTCGCTGTTGGAGCAGTACTATGACCAAATGACCCCGCTCACGAGCTCGAAACCGTACATGGTCGGACCTGGTAACCACGAGGCAAGCTGATCATTGATAAGATTCAGTTCAAATTCGCAATCTAACACGTACGGCGGGACTAGGCAAACTGTGATAATGGGTGAGTATGTCTGACTGGTTCTCTGAATGGTCTTCTGATGCCTAGGTCGTCATCAGTGGGACGACTGACGTCGTTCACGGCATAACGTACAACACCTCTATTTGCATGCCTGGACAGACCAATTTCACTGGCTACAGTATGTTAGAGAACTCAGTCTCCTTCATTCTCTTCCAACCATCCTAACATCCTTTCGCTGTCCGCAGTCAATCACTTCCGCATGCCATCCGACGTATCCGGTGGTAACGGCAACTTCTGGTACTCCTTCGACTACGGTCTCGCGCACTTCATCACCATCGACAGTGAGACCGATCTTCCAGTCGGCTTGCAGTCCCCCGACGAATACGGCGGATTCGACGCCGGCGCGAACAGCGGTCCATTCGGCTATCCAAACCAGCAATTTGAATGGCTCGAACAGGACCTCGCTAGCGTCGACCGTTCCAAGACACCATGGATCATCGTCGGCCTCCATCGTCCTTGGTACATCGCGACGACGAAAAGCTCGAATATCTGTGTCACGTGTCAACAGGCATTTGAGCCATTGATGGTCAAGTATGGTGTAGACTTGTATATGCAGGGCCATATTCACGTAGGTGTTTTTTTTCTTTCTTTGTCTCCTTCTGTGCATCGTCTTGGTGGGGTTTTGACGTGTGAATCGCTTCGTCTGACAGGCATACGAGCGTAACAAGCCGCTGGCAAACTGTATGTACATTTCTTTCAAGCTCTCGCAATCGTTCACGCCGTTTCACCAGCTACGATCGATCCCGCCGGTCTCAATAACCCTCAATACCCCTGGAACATCGTCAACGGTGCCGCAGGACACTACGATGGTCTCGATCCTATCAACAAGACATTGCCCTACTACGCCGACGTTGCTTTCAACACGTAAGTCCCACTTGGCCTGAATAACCTCCCTGCCCTCTACGCGTGATTCTGACTCTGTTATTCTCACGACACCAGCGCCTACGGATGGTCTCGTCTCACCATTCATAACAGAACCCATCTGACGCACGAGTTTGTTGCGAGTGCGAACGGGACGGTGCTGGATAGTGCGACGCTGTACAAGGAACATGGCGCTGGAGGCGATGGTAATAGTCAACGCTAGATAAAGGGGTGTTTAGGGACTTTGACGTTCGTCAACGTGTAGTAAATAAGTTTGTTCCTCGCGACCGTGCTGCGCTAGCCCGCTCGATGCACGCGTTGAGACGTATCGAAGCCGTTGGCGTAATCGAACACTAAGATAAATTTCTGCACCGAGAAGGATAACACGCCTTTTGCATCTTACACTGACAAGTTCGTACAATCTGAAATACGTTCGCCTTTCCTCCGGCACATTCTCCACTTAAAAGTCTATCCTGGTAAACTTGAAGAGCTCGTTCGGGGGACAGGTAGGTGGATATGAGGGCGTATAGAATAAGGTAAGCATCTTCTTCGTGTAATGGTTGAGTGCATCAGTATGTATTACCTGCTTTCAAGTTCTTATCTTATGGGGCTCGTCCAACACCCATCCCTGCTCACGGAATATCGTTTCTATCCCCATTCCGCATGATTCAGTACCGATAGATGTCCTTCAACTACACCCCAAGTAAACGCTAAACTCACGTATACGCCTTCTGAAACTCTTGATATTTCACAATCCATTCTTCCACCGGAGTGGCCCCTGATGCGGGGACAGCGACAATTTACCATCCAAGGATGGAGTGGAATCGCCACTGATGGAGAGCCTGTAATAATCCCCTTCGACCTTCTTGATAACCCAAGTACTGTCGAAATTGGAAAAGATCAACGGTGTGGGAGATATCGTCGTGGCAAGGAAACCGGTGTTGGTGTTACCTCAGGCTAGGGTCAGGGTCCTCGCGGCTCATGGTGATGACCTTCTTCGTGTCATCCGCGACAGCATCTCGTGCAATCACGGAGTCATCACCCGCAGCGACAGATGTGATAATGTAGGTTCCAGACTGGGGAGTCATTGTACCATTTCAACGTTGTATGAGATGGGGCGTGGTTAGGATTTGCAGGTGCCTGTGCAGGTTTATATCCTCCCGTGGTACGTTACCGTGACCAAATAGTAGTCTTCAATTCGGACGAAAACTTACCTTGCGCCTCTGCTGAGGCAGTGGAAGCGTCGTGACAGGCAGCGATCACTAACTCTACCTAACCCTCGGGATTGATCGCATATGATTTTCCACTGCCTGACAGCACTGAAAGTTAGAAGAACATGCTATGCGGAAACTTACAATATATTCAACGATATGCCTTCTCATATCGCTATGTACTGCGGTCTAGCACCGAGTGAATGTGTACCCGAGCGTTGGGGAAACCTCTGCGACCACTCTGAATCCGGACGGTTGCCATAAGTGCAGGCTCACCAGTTCACCGCGCCCTTGATCAACAGAAGACCTGGTGCGTTATATACCTGGCTACGGCGCAAGAAAGTGTTCAAATGGCTCAAACCTTTCGCTATGGCATCAAGAAACTGGAACGCACTTGCAGCCGACTTTGAGAAATCGCGTCAACGATCGTTGGGAAGCGGTAAGGGCCAGAGTGCATCGACTACTCTTCGGTTGCCCGCTAGCTGAGGTGTGTACATTACTTACGGGTATGCATTCAGCCCTTAGTGGAGACGAAACCCACAAGCATTCTCACAGTTGGTGTGATCCAACGTCGCGCCGAGCTTCGTCCCCAGAATAAAGTAGGGCACTCTTTGGCCCCTCACTTCCGTAGTTTGCCATGCTGGATCATGCACAAATTGTGGCACCAAAGACGGTTGTCCACATTTCAGCGGGGTCGGCGTTCGTCATCGTCGACAGAGAAGTTGAATCAGGACTCGGTTGAACGCGAGAAGTAATAGATTTCGTTCGGGAACCTGCTGAACGTTCGTGCATGCGGTTAACCAGTCAACATACTCTCAAACAAAAGCTCACCAGCGCCAGATGGGTAATATAGTAACTTACCAGCGATTTGCAACATCAAACGGACGGTCGATTGGCGAGACAACTTGCAAGTGCCGGTACAGTGACCAGGTGCGGTTCATTGAAGGGACGTTCACCGATAGCAAGTCACTTATGTAAGACAACACGGCTTCATTGACTATGATGGCGAGTTGGAAACACAAGTCCAGAGTGTGCATCACAAAAATTGCAGAAATGTGAGATTGCCTGATATGGGCGAGAGTGGATGTCACCACGTGACAGATATCAGACGCGTCATGACGCGTCATTACCGCATATCTCAGGACGCATAGAAGAGCATGGAGAAAACGCATCCGTTCGACAGCATAGCGTCGTATTGTTGCCGTGTAGATACTATCCGGATAATATAAGATAAATACGTGTCGTGATATAGCAGGAAAACGAAAATCACAAGGCCCCGTAACCCTCCTGAGCCAAAATGTCGTCGTCTAGCTCTTCTCCTTCGTCAGCGACAACGCGATCTTCATCACCATCTGAATCGCTCTCATCCGCGCTGTCGCTGTCCTCGTCCTCGCTCTCTAAGTCCCCTACAAGGTCATCCGAGTCTGAGTCTGAGTCCGAGTTGTCACCACCCCATTCACCATCCCAACTGTCTGCCGGTGGATCACGTCCCTCTCGCTGAAGGATTTCATCCCAGTCGCGCGTTGATTTGTGTCCAATACCTCCTCCTCGGAAGCGCATGAACATGTCCCTATCTACGAACCTGGGCAACATTAGGAGCATGAAAATAGAATAGTCAGATAAAACTTACATGTTAACGTAGTAATATCGCCAATCTTCATCCCAACCAGCCGTCTCTTTGTTCGTGCGTACGAATGAAGGTCCCAGAAGCTCCACAGTGCTGCCGAGTGCAAAGGTGGGAATAAGGTGGACACCACGCACGACAGAATCTGGATTGACGAAACCGAACGCATCGGAGAGGTTCTCCTGCTCAAAAAACTGAAGTCGGAGGAGTCGCTTTGCATCAAATCCCGAGTTAAAGCTCCCATCACGCTGGAACCACCGGATGAACAAAACATCCATGCGTGTTGGACGGGAATAAGCGGACGATGGATTCTCGCGGTACTCCACCATGACATGGAAAATCATGGCAACCCTGGCATACCAATAAGGGTGAGAACGCTCGTCCTCCTGGGAGAGAACCATGATGTCGGCACGAGTGCGAGGGCAGATGGAGTCTTGTTCGCGTCGAAGGTCGTAAGTTGTATAATTGATGCGCAGGTAGCTGTGCTCAAAGATCTTATTGTCGTAGAGTAGAACATTGTTGCGGTCGTCGTCGGAGAATGTGTACTCGTCTCCGTTGTATGCGAGACCTCTCAAGCGTGCTAAGAGGTGGTCTTTAAGACGAGGGATGAAATTCTAGACGGGAATATAGTGAGTCCAGTGGTACATTATGATGAGACAACTTCGATTACCGTAACAGCGGGGTCACCCTTCTTTTCATGTAACCAGACGGCGAGATCATGGCTTTGACGTGTGGATGCCGCAATGTGATAATGATCAGAAGGGGAGGTTCGAGTGCGCGGTCGATATTCGGTAGGTGTATTGGTAGCAAGGGCATCTCGCGCGACATTTACCTTCTTGACGAATCGCTCGATAGCTTCTTGATTAGCAATACTCGCAACCATTGTATCCTTCTTCATGCCTGAGCGTGGAAAGCGGCGCTTAGAGCATCTGTGTTCCAGTTCGCCCTGCAACTCAGAGATGTTGATAGCTAGACTTGCTTAGACAATAAAAACATACCCCTTGGGTAGTAAAGCTGTCTGTTGTTCCATGTCGTCGAATGGTGCTTGCATAGTCACCGAGGGCATGGAATTTGTACGTTGACAAGTTGAGTCGTTTAATCTTGGGGGCTAAGGACGTCGTTGCACTAGATGCTGATTGAGGTTGTTTTGCTGCGAGTGCGGCCTGACGACGCCCGCGTGTGGCGTATTCCTGAGGCAACTCAGTCGTCTGGTAAGTTGAACATGTCGTCTGTTGGAATTTTCGCACAGAACACCCCAGAGTTGCTGTGGCAGTGTCGAGGAAAACGAGAGTATCGTCCGTGTGTATTCGAAGCTTTGCAAGTGCGTGCCATGTCGCGAGATCAAAGAGGAGGTCGAGGATTACTTTATTGTGAGGTTCGTCGATCAGCCCTTCAAAGACAGGGATAGCACACTAAGGTGGTGTTCGAGTTAGTTTAAATCAAACAGTGTACTGCTGAAAACTCACCTGTAAAAGATCTTCGAAATCGCGTCCAGCCAACCTCTTCATTGAGGATGCATTCTTGTGAAATCTTCTAATCGTTCCACGCCCAAACGTTGGAACCTTGCGATATCTGTGATTTGCATGAATACAAATTTATCAAATATACGTCAGAAACTCACCGCCAGTTTAATTCTTGGACTGCTGTACCTCCGACGGCATGTAGTATACGCATCAAATGCGTAAATATTGCTTTCCATACTCCGAGCTCAAACTCGTGGAGTAAGTCAACGACAAGCAAGAGGAAAAAATTAAACTCTCTCTCAGCATCTGAGAGGCGTTCGGAAAATGCGTTCTGGATACATCAGTGTTAGCTATGTTTGCCATTAAAGTAATGTTAAAGCTTACTCGGATAGGTGCCAGGGACATGTCCTGAAGCAAGTTCGAAACACTTTTACTACTGACCTTCTTGCCGTGCTTGAATATAACTTTGCGTGCTTTCTTGATGAGGGTTTGATAGACCTTGTTGTTGACGCGAACTGCTGTTGTTCGTGTGACAGCATCGGATGGTTTTCCCATGTCGGGGACATCACATTTCTTTACTAGACAACGGGGGCAGGGACACTCTCCCAGAAATTTGATGCACGCCAGGAGTACCCTTAAAAACAATTGATGTAACATAAATCAGTAACATACAATTAGCCACGAAACAGAAACACCTACTTTTCTGGATAGTCTGCGGAATAACTGAAAAAACGGGGGAACACACGCCTGGTGATGCCGTCAGCACAACGGATCAGTATACCGTACTTGTACGCTTTGATAAAATCTCCCTCGAGAAGGAGCTTCCAGATCGCATGCATGAGCTCGCGTTTGCAGAATGTGTAGATTTCATCAGTTGATGCCTCTCCGTATATGTAGATATATTTGTCTTGGAAGTCGTCTGGTAGCTTCAAGAATCCTGTCAGTTTGCGAAGTGTATATGCAAATGGTTGAGCCACTTACCATCGGAATATAAGCAAGATGGTGACATGCCCCTGATGTTGGCTTGCCACGTGTATACTTCGACTGGTTCCCAAAGAATAAGTAGATAGGCCAGAGCGATGCATCACCAAAATTTGCGAGTTGTGTTGCATCAGACCAGATCATAAGAGGGGCGACAATCCTTTCGTACTCGTCGCCAGGCTCTCTTGGAAGATGGTTGACTGTTTTAAAAGCATCCAGCATTTCTGGCGATGTGTATGCTTCGGAGTATACCCGAACATTGCGACCATCAGCAGTTTTCCAAAACTGTTCACAAGGGGTCATATGAAAAGTTAGTGAGACGTCATCCTCGAAGACTGATTTCATGATGTCGACAATGGAGCGGTGAATGACGTTGTCAATAGTAAGCATGGGTATGGTAGGATCGTCTTCGGAGTCATACTTGACCTTCTCCTTGGGTAAAGGTATTTTGACTGAGCTGCGTCGCCAGCCGTGCTCAGCGCGGAAAGGATTTGAATCATCCTGTAGATACTGGAATATGCGTCGGCGCTCACGTTCGTGAGAGAAGGTAAGGGGTTCGTCCTTGTTAAATAGCGGATCAGACGTATACTGCCAGAGACGCTGTAGCTCTTCGATAGACTTTGTGTTTGTGCCAGAATAGTGCCAGCACATCAAAAGGCCGGCAGTGGGACTGCTGAATGCTGAATAGAGGTTGTCATGTGTGATTCCCAATGGCGGTACAACATTCAGAAGGCATGACGATGGTAGGCGTGAACTTTGAAGAGTGGGAGTATCGACGATGGTGAAAATATCAGCAAATGAGTCTGGGTTTGCTGTGGGGCAAGTAGGATAGACACGAAAGAGACCCATAGAGTCAGGCTGTGCGTGAATTGAATTGGGTTGACATATGCTGTGTGATGGTCCAGCTATAGGTGAAGATTCTTTGTGTGGCATCGGTGCATGACGGAGTCCAGTGACGTCGCCAGGTAAATAATCTATGTAGCGGGCAGGTAGGCGAATCTGCCGTCCAGAACGTGCTACGATAACCAGCTGAAAGGATGGTGAATGCGTGGCCAAAGGGTCAGGAGCCATCTCATTCTGATAGAAGCAGCATTAACTCAGAAATTCTAGCGTAATGATACGTACCTCATTGTACAGCTGTATCTCTGCCGCAGGTGATGCATGAAGACTTGGCTGTAAAGGTTCATCCGAGTCTGAACTTGATGGTGAGGGTGATCTCTTGCGCTTCTTGTTCTGACGACGATGGTGCCTTGAAAAGATGTCAGCCGTACATGTTCTGCTTTCCTTACATCGTGATTCATGGGCATTGAGTGAATATGTGGTGCTGAAACATTTACCACAGCCAATGCAAATCAGAGCGTCCATTAGGAGAATACTGAGAGGAGACGACACAGATTGGAGGGATGAAATGCGTGCTTTGAATTTGATCTGACCAGTCTATATACATGATTGCATGAAGGATAACTAAGAAAGCTAATAGAAATGAAGTAAATTAGCCATGGAAACATGTCTATCTAGATTTTGACTCACCTTATATATACCAATTGAGTTGCGGACAATGGTACATGACCACTGATGAACGTTGAGGGAAGGATTAGAGGCCTTGGGCATGAAGTGAGACCGTGCCATAGATAATAAATTTCCCACGACTAGATCTACCAACGCGACATCCTTTCCAAGATATTCCTTGCTTCCACACCACTACCACGATGGCAACCAGCAGTAAAAAACGCATTCGATCTCCATCTCATAGCCATCAGGTGTCAAAGTGTGTCAGAAAGACATCAACACGGCGCAGTAGACCATCCCAGTAAGTCAAATCTAGCTCTCATATGACCGTGTACTAATATCGTTGAGACTAATACAATACAATAGAGAAGAAGAAAGCGACCTTGAAAGCAGTTCTGACGAAAATGAAGAACCAGAAGATTTGAACTTAGTACTCGGCATTGAGATCCAGGACTGTGTTATGGTAGCACGCGCAATTACACGCTGCATCGACATGTTTTGTAATATCGACAAGGTCATCAAAGTTATACTATACCTCCAAGAGGAAGAAGCCGCAGAGAATAGTAATCTGGAAGAGGATGAGGATGGCCATATATGCCGCAAGTCATATCTGCAAACTTTGTACATCCATCTTAGCTCTTTGATATTCATGAACTTATAAAGCTGTAGTTCTGAGAGAACGATCACACGATACAAGCGTACCTTCAATCTAATTGTTTCCCTTGTTCCCAACATCAAGTGTATTATCAACGACCCTTCCAAAGCATGTCAGCTAAGAAAAGTCACCAAAAAGGTACGTATATGCGCATGTTTTTTGATTGTTACCTGCTTGTTGATGTATTGCAGATGAATGAGACCATCAAGGCTACAAGAAGTGATGATGCTGCACGTCTTCGAGACAAAATGACCTACTATGCTGCTCCCAACCCCTCTGTCGCCGGAATTTCTCCACCAATTCCTCCTGGAAGTTCGAAGACTCAGATGGGATTCAACCATGTATTTCTCGCAAGTCTATTATGTCCTATAGAGTCGGTATCTAGCTTTATAAGCGACCCACCTGGGTGAGTGAAATCTGCCACTGAAACGTGCTTATGATTGACTATGATAACAGTACACTGGCAAGACTGCAGAGTGGACAGATTGAAGTCACTGCACAAGAGTTTCCTGCATTTCTTTGGGAGGATAATGGGAAGAATTACAATCCAGAAAACATGTTTGATGGCCTCTTTCGAGGCTATCTCTTAGAACGGGTAGGTCAAAATTTCATTGAGGATGATTATGCTAATACACGATCAGGTTATACGTCATATCTTCACTGGTCCTTCAACTAGCCTTGGCGAAGGTTCGCGGAGCACACGTGCGTGCAACGCTGACCTTCATCAGATGGATACAATCGAACCAGCGCATATAGCCTATGCTTGTGTTCAGGTAAGTAACATTTTTCGTGCACAACCTACGACTGATGTTTGTGATATAATAATAGGCACGTCACGGAATTAGTTCGACGAACAGATGGTCTGAGGTCGATGGATTATTCAACAACCGAGATATGTATTATACCATTACTGACATTCTGGAAGACTATCCAGATCATGACTGGAGCACAGCTATACTCAAGTACTTCAATCTGTAAGTATTTTCATCTGGTTTGCCTGTGATATTGGCTTATCTGTTACAGATCTCTATTCAAAGATGAAAATGGTCGAAGACTTGGTAGAGACGTTAATGCTCAAGACAAAGTTACAACATCAAAGAGTTCAGGGTTTCTTGCCCGAATGCGTGCTCAGGCAGTTGCAAGGGTTTTGACGACCACATCCTCTGCCCCAAGCTTGAGTTCTAGTGATCTAGCAGTGTCACGAGGCGTGTCTCCATCTCGTGAGATTGATGTCACTTTTGTGGACCGTCCTCTGACTCCGCCACCTACATCTCCGAGTCCTGTAATCCCAGTCCCCGAGACTCCTGCAGTTTTGCCTAGTGGATCTGCTGCACTGAGCGATTTGACCGAGTCCGAGGATGGTGGCACCAACAACCCACAGACAAAGAAGAGGTTTCCTATTAAGAAAGGCAAGCAACGGGCCAACCCTATCACCAACTCAAACCAGGCAGAAGCTTCCACTTCGTGCTCCAAATCCAATACTCGCAAGTTACGAAAGAAGGGTAAAAACTAGCTGCTTCGTGCGTTTCAGCTTTCGTATCAATATTTTTCACTGATATATTACTATAGCTATTACTCTTCTCATTCTGCCATTTGCCTGCAACTCCGCTTCGTTCCAATGTTTTCAAACATCGCTTTCTTGTTGCTCTGCTCTCGATTCTACTGTCGTGTTTATGTGTCTTCCGTCATGACATGGTTTTCGGATTCTCAACGATAGTGCATCCCATATATAATATTGGTGTGTCGTCACGACAATACAATGTCTGTTGTGTCGGGTATATCTGTGTGAGACATCGGTGTCCTTTGTATCCGAGTGTATCATAATTGTCGGAAACCGTCTGAATTGTCAAAAAAAGTCTGATTTCTTTGAAAACTAGTAGGAATGTACATTTTCATCTGGAAATCAGAACATTAGGATGGCCATCTCTGGGTTGGCTCTTCGCGACACATCCGACAGTCCCAACAGCTACGATATATCCCGAGATTACCATGTCTGGTAATCTCTGATCTCTGCAATTTTTGTGATGTGGAGAACCATCAATTTGGTGAGTAGATACTCTGAACCGTACCTCACTCAAATCTACCAGACAAAACCGTGGAAAGGCAACGTGCAAGGGTCCATCAACGTAATCCAAAAAGATGTACTTCTATTGGTCTGTTCCTCGGTGCCTCAGTGCTTGCCAAGTGAGCGCAGTCTCGCCGGGGCGCTTGTAGACCGTTGAGAAGTGTACGTGAATCCTCCATCTTTCTGCATACCGTTCATCCCACTGTTGATATCCGATCATGGATTATACGTCCGCTACACAAGCATCACGCGGTCGAGGTCTTCGGACACAGGTTGGAAGGTATGGCCAAGTATTTACATAGAACCCTCGAAGAAATTTGACTATCGGGATGTGTAGATCGTTGCCATCTAACTGGTATGGACGTCCCGAGCCTCCCAACGACGCATGCTTGGGCGGTGCAAGAACGTCGGCTTCTCCGTTGACGAATCGCACCATCGTAGCACCTACAACGCACCCGGCGGGACCGTCCTCAGCTCACCAGGAGACGCCGCGAAAAAGTCTTGCCTACACCATCGAGCGACGTCCACTTGAGCAAGAGTCTATCAAACTACCCTCCTTTCCTCCCCTGACCTCTCGGTCCAGTGCACCACCCTCGAGGGCGGGTAGTTCGTTTGCTCGACAGCTTTATGCTAGCTCCCTCCCCAAGCGACAGACGGTGACGGTGGACAACAGCACTTCATCAGTGGAAGTTGCGCGCCCACAGCCCCATTTGGACAGGCACAATGATCCTCCCCTTGTCCCTGAGATCGTCGAATATACGGGGAACGTTCACAGCGCTAACATCTTGGTTCTTTCACCTGCATCGCCTCGGCAAGGGGACTACGCGGAACAAAATAACTTTCATGTGACTTCACCTTCAGAATCGGATGCTTACCCCGGGCCAACGCCATTGTATTCGCCTACTAGCGGAATTTCTGCGCCCTGTGCAAGTTTGTCAAGTTCAGAGTATCCGTCTGATCTATCGGCAACAGGGAGCTCCGCTGCAGTATCCTACAGAAGATCATCGACAAGGCTGAATGGACCACGAGAGCCATCCGTTTGTTTATATGAAGTCGCGCAGCGTCCGGATCTTACAACCGAGTCGCCTTCTGCATTCAACGTACATCTCTCCATGAGGTCATTGACCCCGATGGAAGGCCCACCCCAAGAACAAGCCCCATCATACTCTCTGGTTGATGGGACGCTTGCTGCCCCAGATTATATCCACAGCCATGAACGACGGGCATGGCGTACCCAGTCGGCCTCATGTTCCACTCAGCCTACCTCGTCGACACATCTTTCTCGGGCACCGACATATTACCTCGTCGATCCAAGGTCTTCGATTTCGACCTTGTCTCCTGCTGCATCTCCGAATCCTAATCTAGCCCTTAATGGCACAGTGATTGAAGGGCACGGAATGCCGTACTACTCAGGTCCTCTGTCTGGAGGGAGCGTACAGAATGAGATGCGACCGCCAGTCTCCCAGTCGACTACTACCCTCGATTTCTCAATCCATCCAGATCAACAGCGCAAAAATGGTTACGAGCATACAGACGTCATCCCCGTCTCCGTCCCTGAATACCACTTCACCGTGCCAATAGCCACCAGAACATTGGATGATGTCAAACGGGCACCTCTGCACGCCGACTCACGCACCGCGCCGCACATATCGTCGACCCCATCCAAAAACCATCGTCATCATCATCATCATCCGCCGCCGCCGCCGTCCGTCTCCGATGTGGATACCGCGTCTCTAGTTTCCTCGTCCATTGAAGCACCACCTTCTCATGCTAGCAAATTGCAAGAGCCATCCAGATCGCGCAGCGATGGCCCTGTCCCTCTCCGTTCTCTTCCGCACCAACCGTACGACCCGGCCACCCAGCAAGGAGTATATCAATTACCTATACATCACCAGCAAGCGTTTCCCACTGAACGTGTCGAACCCGCCCGACGACCCCAACAGTCAACGCTTATGTATCATCAATCAATACCCTCACAAGGAGTCCACCAGATACCTATATATCACGAGCCAATGTACCAGGAAATATAGCCAGAGAGCGAGCGCCAAGTGCGTCCGCATCACTAATAAGGGGATATGCATGTGTAAACTTTGGTCTGCTTCTTCAAGTCGATGGTTTCAATTAGGCAGTATTCGCAGTATCGTGTCAATACTACTTTACCGTACAAGAAGCCAGTAATATGTGCTGCCTTCACACGAACTCAGCGTCTGCCACCTCACTTATCTCAAAGATGTACTACAACCGTTTGCGTCATAATCGCCTTTTGAATCGCCCAATTGAATACGTTGATATACATCGGCGGGATGATTGCATTGGTCAATAGTGCGAAAAGACCCCTCTATGTTACAAGCGATCGCCAGTACCTTCAGAGTCGACATCTCAACATCACTCACTCACGGCAAACAAAAGAAAATGATACAGCATAATCTCAACATATAATAGCATAGACTCGGGCACAAGTCCCGAGGTAACGATAATTGCCAATATTATTTGAAGGAAGGGGGCGGAACCAATCAAACACGGATGGGTTTCGTCGAAGCTGGAGTTGGCCGTCCACGCGGACGCGGGCGGTTCAACCGCAAAGTTTCGGCAGGTCTACACGGGATTGTGTTCGCGTCAGCAAGAGGAAGGGAGATGCATGATGGAGTACGCACGTCATGATGAGATTACCCTGGGATCCATTCCCCAATGCCATACCGAGGCTAATGTGACCGACGCTCGAGTTCTCCTTGTTCTCCACGCCACTCCGCCCCGTGCTCCTCTTGACCCAACCGAGTGCGGCGCGTCGAGCGGTGGATGCAACGCGGGGGCGAGGCGGGAGTCCGAAAATGCGTTCGGGCTTGCTGGGGGACGTAGCTCCTGGTTTCGCGTCACCGCCTTTCTCACCA
This sequence comes from Phlebopus sp. FC_14, assembly GCA_021018615.1. Lineage (NCBI taxonomy): Eukaryota > Fungi > Basidiomycota > Agaricomycetes > Boletales > Boletinellaceae > Phlebopus > Phlebopus sp. FC_14. The sequence continues at coordinate 1,904,852 of JAEVFL010000009.1, forward strand.
GGATGAGGCGACGGAGCGATGTTGGGGTTGACGACCACTTGCTTGAGCGCGTTGGACAATACGCGTGGACGCGGGCCATTGTCAGATGCAGGCGCAACGGAATTAGCTACGGCGATGCGCAGCTGCTCAGTGGCAGGAGACGGCGTGAATGACGTCTTGATTGTTCGAGGATACGGCGAAGGACGACTGTTGGCTCTCGAACGCATGCGGCGCGGACGTAGTTCCGAAGGAAGCGGGCCGTAATTTTGAATCGAATGTTCAAGCAGCGCTTGCATTCCAGCAGGGTGCCGCGGCGGGTCAAATGCTACGAGGGGAATGGATCAAACTTGGTAACCGCCCGACAATCTCTCAACTTACATTGAAGAGCAAATACTGAGAATGGAGTGTCAAGCCAAGTTTGCTTGCTCTCCGTCACCGTGTCCTGTGCCTCGTCTCGGAGAGCATAGTACTTCCGAAGCGCCGTGATCCCTCTCTCGTCATCCCACATGGACAGCGAATCGATCGACGAGGTTTCAGCGTCAACGACGAATACTTGTCTGGGTCCCAAGGTTTTTGTCACCGACTCGGGAAGTTGAACCGTCTTTGTGGCCGAACCGGGCACGGAATGATCAGGTGACGATATCGGCGAAAGGGACGACGTCAACTCTTCCTCGATCGTTTCGTAAATGGACGTCCTCGATGCTCGCGCCTGGGAGATCCTTCGACGATGGCCATGGCCACGCCCACGCGGCCGCACGCGGTCAAAGTTGGCAGATAGTGGATGCGTGACATTAGACAACATAAGATTTACCTGTGACAGGTCGATGCTCGACTGAGATCCGTCAGAGACAGAGGAATAACCATCAGAAATGGACAGTGGAGGGGTTTCCGCTCCAGAACTCGACGTGCACGTACTCGACCGGGAGCGTGTTGCAGCGGTTGGGCGAGTAAAGACAGGTTGCATACGGACTGGGAATAAAACCCATCAGCTCGCCTTCAAACACGAGTAGAAAAAGTACCGACAAGATCCCGACAAGTCCTCTCCCTCCGCCATAAGTGCAGTGTTCTCCAAGCTCTGTCGTTCGAGTAAGCCGTGCTTGGCACGGATCATCCGTTCGTCTCCAAACTTAATTGAGTTGATAGTCGAGGCTATCGATGGCTTCGTTTCGATGACGCGCGACTTTTCAGGGGACTGGTAATCGTCAACTTTATCAGCATTCTTGAGCCGGTCAAGGACTGTTTCAGGAGGATTCGTGATGAGATTCCTCCGTCTCTCGAAGCGAACGCAAGGCGATGCGTCGATCATGGATCCGACAGATCTACGGCGCACATGGCCGCCACCCAGCATCTGCTCCAGTATCAGTGTCGGTACTATGCTGACAAGAGAAAAATCACGCACGCTGATCATTGTATCATCCTCCTTGGCAGGACTATGCACGCTGGCAATGCTGAGGCTTGAGATCGGGCGGTAGTATGGTGGATTGCCATTCGCAGTGTCACCCGATTGCTGTTCAAAGAAGGAAGAATCAGAAGACGAAACTGATGTCCTGTAGCCCGTCTTCTCGAAGAGCGAATCCTCCGTGTTCGTCCTCTGAGGACCACCGCGTGTGTTGTCCATGAGCGAATCATAATAGGTATTGCTATATTCCTCTGCTCGCATGGGTTCACTGCGGACGCTTCCAGGTGGCGAAGCCGAGATAGATGTCAAAGGCATCCCGCGATCCAAAGCCGAGTCGAGCATCTTATCGCCCAAACCAGGGCGCCCAATATGAGCAGCAGAATAGTCGCTCAACACCGAATCAATCGAAAATTCAGGACGGTGTCTTGCCCAAGCTGCCCGTCCACCGTTCGCACCACACACGGCGTAGGACTGTGCAACGCTACTCAGACTAGCGCTCGAGTCACCACGACGATGATGACCAAAGCTGCGGTTGTAAAGACTGATGGGTGGGGCAAGTGATGCGACCGAAGCAGAAGATTCATGACGTCGGTGACCACGGTTGTAAGGACGGATCTGTGAATGTATAGAAGCGCGGAAATAGAAACTGGACGCGTCACTGTCAACGCGTCTGCGACGAGGCTGCCTATGAATGAAAGAGAACGTATCATCCACACACGTCGACATTGAGAACGAGAAGTCATCCGAGTACGGCCTCTCGCGCAAGCTTGGCAAGGGAGCGATAGATGCATAGTCAAAAGGATCCGCGACACCAGGGTTCAGGACGTGACCGTAAGAAGATACTGAAGCGATGCTGAAAATCGATTCGTGTTTTGCGTGCCTACTAAAGGAGGGTACGTCCAGCGGCGGGAAAAATCCTGGACGACTGTCATTAAACTCGAAGCCCCTCCTGATTTCCGCAAACGAGTCAAAGCCTGCAAAACTGAGAGCTGAAGAGCTGCGCTTATGACTCATGATAGAATTGCGGGAGATGTCAGCCCTTGCGATTCGTTTGGAGCTCGAGTCCGAGTCGAGGCGCGGTCGCGCTATAGGTGGAGAAGGGATCTCGACCGCCTTGGCAAAGATGGACTTGAGGAGCGCGCTCTCGTCACCACCCAATGATCCGGTAGACAGCGATTTGGCGATAGAGGGAGGAGGGATAATATCACTCAGAGTCATGGGTTCCGGCGTCCTGTCATCCTTGTCAACTGCCACAGGCGAAGGCTTTCCTCCAAATTTGAAGTCCCTGTTTAATTGTCCATCGGAAGGGCGTGAACCGACCGAGCCGACATTCCTGTGCACCTGGGGAGCCACGACATTGAGCAGCTCGTCTTCCGACGCCGTAGTAGCAAAACTGTCGGTCCCGGGTAAGAGAGTCGGCCCCTCGTTGACATCAGTGGGGAATCCCCTAGGCGACAACTCTCGGGACTCATAATCATTGGGAAGGCTGAACATGCTATCTCCAGTTTGCGACAGCTCCTCTTGCAAGGTGTTCCCAATCTTGGGGACAGGTGGAACATCGCCCTCACCAGACAAGAACCCGCCAAAATCGTAGCGCAGGTCAATCTTCGCAGGGGTACGGAACGCATTCTCAAGTTGCTCGACAAAGCTTCGTCGGTCAGATCCACCCGATTCGTTGAGCTTCTGCAATTCTCCCGTAAAGTCGAACGATTTCTTCGTGTCATCCTCTGAAGACATGCCACCTTCTTCTGCATTGGCGTGGTGATCGTCTTCGTCAATAACATTCGCGCGGAAGACGGGAACAGGGTCAGCAGAGCTCTTTGGTGAAGAATCTCCTGGGACAGGGAGTGGCATCCCCGGTGGCAAGCCAGGTGATGGCAAGGGCGGATGTGCGACCTTGGGATCGAATGACAAGGTATCATCCATTTCATGGTCCGAGCTCGACAGAATGACTTGCAGTTCGTCTGGGATGTCAGAATCAGGATCACTGGCGTCAAGTTCCTGTTCGCCATTACTTCCAATAGAGCCGCCCATGGTCCCGGCAAGACCCAGGTTGCGACGAGCCTCGGGGAGTATAGGTAGACTAGGACTGTCGGGAGCCTTTTCGGCGTCATCACGGGGGGTACACTGAGAATCCTCCATAGGAACCAGGGCCGACCGCTGGCGAGTGTGTCCATGCTTCTTGAACACGGGAGATGCAGAGAAACTCCCATGCGAATCGGATTTCGAATGAGAGGATCCAAAAGTCAGGCAAGATGGAGAGCGATCTATTTCCATCGCTCCAGCCACAAGGGGTGAGATGGCAGGCGAAGCGCCCGCACCCACCACCTTTCTTGTAATAGGAAACCTGCCCGTGGCCGGACGGAGAGCCTTAAATACTGGGGACGGGTCAGCAGCGGGAGCGGGGCTCATGGTTCGCTTATGCGTCAAACGCATTGGTGGCACATCACCCTTTGGACGAAGCTTGACGGTACCAGGTGGAGTCTTCGAGGGAGAAATGCCGGCATTGAGGGTTGACCAAGGCGCAATGTTCTGCCCGAGTTGTACTGGATTGGGCCTGAAACTTGACTGTGCATAGGGCCTGAGAGAGGTGACAGATGCACCGCCCGCGCGGAGACCCTTGACAGGACTTTCTAAAGTCAAGCGATTCTTCGAAGGGCTCACACTCCCTGGGCGTTCGAGAGTGAATGGGGAGCGTTGGCTCATGGGTGTCATATCCGGGCTGCCCGGTGTCGCTTCCAGGTCCAGTCTGTTGATGAGCTGAGCAAGGTCATTTGTTGCAGCATCCAAGAGGGACATGACAGCATTTTCTGATCGTTCGAGGAGTTTAAGAAAGAATTGCCCACTCAACAACAAATATGCCTTACCTCCATCCTCTTCGTAAATTGCCTTGGGCCGACTGCGTCCGAGGAGCTGTTCCGACATTGGACGAGGTCGTGCACGTTTGACAGGCGTCTCGACCGACACAACAGATTCATCCTCGACACTCTCATGACCGTCCACGGTCGCCTCCTCGATCGTGACCACCGGTGTAACCGGATGGGGAGAAACCTCTTCTTCTTCATGCTCTGAAAGTGTTCCGGGGAATATCGCCGCCAGCGGCGCCCTCTTCCTACTGTCAGATGTCTTCCTGCTCGATCCCTTTCCGCTCTTCGACTTCTTACTCTTTTTCTCCTTCTCCTTCTTCGTGCCTTCCTTACCCTCCTTCTCCTTCCTCCTCTTCTCCTTCACGGTCTCCAAACCAGCTTCGTCCCAACGCACTGAAGCGGCGACTGAGCTACCAGACGAAGCACCCGAGACACAAGAGGACGTCGACATCGGGCGCAAAGAAGACGCCGTGGACATCATTGAACCCGCCCGACCGCGCGCCAAAATACCACCCCCTAGAACATGTCCTGAATCAACCGAAAGACGACTCGGGCCCGTATTCCCAGCCAAAACGGAAGAAGCCGTCGACCCACTCCGAGATGAAGGAAGCCGCATGGTCGAGGGCAGTCCCAAACCCAAAATACTAGCCTTCTTCATTCCAAGAGACCTGCTATCCCTGTTGGAAGCTGCTGGACTCGCAGTCAAGGCACCCGCTTCGAAGCTGCTGCCTGAATAGCGGATGATTTCTTTTGCCTTGTCCTTGTCCTGCTTCTTCTTCTTCTTTTTCTTGCCATCGGGTTGGTCCTTGTCCTTTGCGGATGCATTTATCTCACCGGGGTTGGGTGTGTTCTTAAGCTGTGCCCAGCTGCCGATCCGAGCTAGGGAGCGGACGGAACGCATAGCACGGATCGCGACCGAGTCCTTTCCACTCACCGCAGCACCACCAGGCGGTGCGAGCGTTGCCGATGGTGGTGTGGGGACACGCAAGTGCTCCACAGGGGACTTTGGATGATCTGGATACACCGGACTATTCAACACCACTCCTGAATCAAGCGAGTTAAAACGCGCCCGCGAGTCAGGTTTCTGAAGCGGCTCAGGAGCTGTACAACGCGTCAGTCATCAAACGCAACCCTGTTTGCAGCCCACTTACAATGAACCCGATCCTTGTTCTTCTCCTTCTCCTTGGAATCCTTCCTCCCCCGGCCAATACTCCACCACTTCTGGTTCTCATCCACCTTCACCTTCAATAACCCATCCTTCTCTTTCTTTCCCCCCTTCTCCTTCTCCTTCGTCTTCGTCACAGACGGAACATTCGTCACCTCTCCCAACGTTCCCCACCCCAACCCATCCAAAGCCGCCCTTGATTTTTTCTTCTTCACCACCACGATCTCTCCCATCTCCGGATCATCCGTCGGATCAACATAAATCTCGAACCCACTCCCATTCTTGACAGATCCACCAATGCGCCTCACCACATCCGACAAATCCTGTCCCCTGTCCCGTTCACGTTCCTTGTTCACCAAAGAAGAGGATGTTCCAAGTAGACCGAGCTTTGATTTTTTGGGAACGAGACGTTTTCGCGAAGAGTCACCGCCTGCGGCTGTCTTTGGTGCGAGAGAGGAAATGGGGGCATGAGGGAGCGCGGGGACGGGTTCAGGAATGGGTTCAGAAACCCATGGTGCGACGAAGGTGTGGTTGTGAGTGGTGGTGTTGGCTTCAGAGGGTGTAGCTGCTGTGAGACAAATGGTAGGGATTTGCGGCTTTGCGGCGGGCGTTGTGAATGGGGATGGAGACCGTGCACGAATGGTGTCCGTCGTAGGTCGTGAAAGTAATGACAATGGCATTAATCAGTTTCGAGGTTGCGAGGTTAAAAAATCTTCTTGAAGAAAAAAAAAAGTTGCAAAAGCCGTCGTTATGTGCAAGCGTCAAGCGTAAAATCGTCAGACCGTATCGATCGTTGATTCGTTAGTAAAACAAAGCCGTCGAAAGTCGCAAAACAGATAAGAGGAATAGAGACGAGACGAGCCGTGAAAATATGTGCAGTCGTAAGATCTAGGAGTCGTTATATGTTCGATGCGTGCGAGTCTTGAGGTTGAATGAGCCTGGGTTAAATCGCGAGCGAGCGTTGCCGAACGTGTTTGAGTTGTCGTGGGTTTTCAAAAGCGAAATCGTGAGCTGAGTAAAACTCGTAAAAATGTCTTGCAGTCAGTAATTTGAAAAGAAACGGAATCTCTGGGCTTGGGCATTTCAGCAGTCTTGCATGGAGGAAATGAACATGTTCCAACTGACCTCGAGCGACGAAGCAAAATACTTACGGCCTATAACGACAAGGCTCACAGCGACGGCGACTACGAGGCCGACGATTGCGAGGACTTGTATTTCCTTGAGATCGTTGTCTGCGACGGCGCGGAGAAGAGAAACAGAGGCTCGGCGGTTATAATCGCCTCCATGTTCGATTCGAACTTGTTTGTTCATGTGGGCGCATGGACAAATAACGCGTCAACTGGATACATTACACGTGACCGTGATATCTATCCCGATGCAGACAATCTCCCGAGTTTCGCGACATCTCGCCCTTTCTTGCTAGATACAAAAAGTATAATATATTACATATCTCGGAGGTACGGTACAACGAGTCGTCGTAAAAAAAGATCAAATCCATGTCGTAGCAAGGAATGACAATTGTGAACACAAGAAATCAAAGATCGTTAACTTCAACAACATGCACTTGTCAAAAGCATATTTGGGCAGGGTCTGCAGTGTCACGTATCACATAAATTAAAATGGTTCACCGCAAGCTGGTTGCTTGGTCCCTCAAGTGGAACAAGTTACAGTATGAATTGGAGGTTCGTGTCCTGAAAACGAAAAGCAACGCCCGATAGTCTAATCAAGCACTGAATCCCAGAAGAGATGGCGACGCACCACAGGATGAGAACTCGACAATTGCGGTTTCTGCTGATAATTCTGCCGCAAGATCTCCCGCACGGATCTAAGCAATTCCTGGTAACTCTGTACCCGTTTCCGCGCTATGTTGTGCGTGCTGAGAAAGCACGGCCTAAAGTATTGCTGTAACTCCACTTACTCAGAGAGGTGACAAACGCCTGTGAAAGGAAGTGAGCGTGATGCCCGCACTCGCCAAGGCTGCACCATCACTTACATAGCTCATTGCTCCAACGGCCACACCGCGCTGAACGGTATCGGCACTGGTTTGATCATCCTTGCACGCTGCTAACGATATCTTCGGCAGCATTAGACCTGATATCAACGGAAAGAAATAGCAGACATACAACATCTGATGACGTCGCCTTGCGTGCTCGCGCACTGTCAGTAACATGACTGCCCTTGAGTCTACCATTAGAGTGATACTACAGCAAAGGTTGGTATGAGTCGTCTGGCAATGGTGCCTTTCAGCGGGACGTACGATGTAGGGTAGGTCTGGATGAATGACGAGATTACACGTTGTCAGTGGCTTATGGTTTCACAACATCCAACAGCTCACCCACCTAGAGCGGTGCCAGAGTGGCAGGACTGACAAAATCTCATCCCGTCAAGTTGGCTTCCATCGGAGTTAGGAAATTCTTACATCAAAGATCGCCTTCGCCAATCAATAAAGGGCACTTAACAAGTCAGAAACGCAGAGCTCACTGTAAGGCGGCACCCAGAAGGCAGTGGCCGAACCTTTCGTTCCAAAGTTTCAAAACCATACAGCATGAAGGGGACAAAAGCTGACGTACCATTATTCTGTGCAAATCCTACAGCGAAGACCGGTTAACATAGAGGGCGTAGGGATAAACCTCGCGAACGCACGTCGTCGACAATGATTCCCGCTGTCTTGTAATCTACTGGATATATCACTATAGCCCTAGTCAGCTTTCGACACACCTCCCAGAATATCCTCCATACCTTCATCAAACCCATCGATCTCGTCACCGTCCTCGTCCGGTACCTGTCCGCCATGACCAGAATCTGCACCACGCAATCCTCGTACATGTAACATTCAAGAGCCCGTAGACGCGACTCACAGTGAAAGAATAAAGCATCGTGAGGCTTCGCATCCTTGACGAGCCATCTCATAGCATCTATCATGTTCCTTCTAGTAGGCATCTGTCGCGGATTATTGGTTTCGTCCACCAACATCACGATGTCCCCATCATGATAGCCCCATGAACCTATGATCAATTACAAATGGCTAAATCTCCCATGAAGGAAACACTGACTAGTAAGGAACCTCTTCACATTCTTGACATCGTTGATGCACCCGTGTAGTTCACGTCGTTGTCCGGTATAGTTGATTCCAATCTATGATCGATGCTAATACGGAACAGATCCTGATCAAATAGCCATTGGAACGCACCAACAGTGCCTTCTTCCGTCCGGTACATTTCGAGTACTCGAATCGTCCATTGTGCAAGCGTACATGTTGATGGGGTTGGGCGACATGCAGAACGACGGGTTTCGTAGCAGTATTACCAGTAGAGGAAACGCGAATTCGATGTCCACCGCTAGTGTGACTTGTCGGAATAGTACTCGCGCTTGCCTTCAGCTGCTGCGAACTGGCGGTGCGAGGCAGTGTAGCAGCTCGCTGTGCGGCTACTTCGCGGACCTGAGGTTTGTCATCTGAATAATGTACATGTCGAGTTATGACTGTCGAGGCTGAGTGCGAATGGCGACGTGTGCGCGTGCTCGACTGGTGATGCCCTTGGGAATGCTGCTGAGACGAGTATGTAGTCTGAGGGCCACTCTTGGAAGACAGAGGGACCGGCATTGGCATGGGACCAGAAGATCCACGTGTATGAGATTTTCCTGGAAGAGGAGGCGGAACTGAACGCGGGAAGGTCTTGTATGACGATCTGCAGCGCAAAAGAAATTCCAAGAAATATGAAATATTACCGCGTGTCGGGCGCATTATCACCAACTTACAGAGGACTGTCAAAAATCGCATGAAATTGACATTAAGCAATAAGGGATGGGTTGGGAAGCTTACTTTGGACTGGGTTGCCTGGTTGTAGGTGCCGATGGCAAGCCGAGGGGAGCGAACGGAGTTGGGTAGGAAGGATGAGGTTGGCTGCCAAAATGAAATGGTTGATATCTTGCGGAGACATACGGAAAAGCTCACCTCATGTCTGGAGGAACTCCTGGTCTGCTCGATCATCATTACCGCAGGTTTATTGTCTGCAAGGCCGTACGGACTCACGTAGGGATTGGAAATGGAGGATTCGGCGACCTGGGTCGATTTTGCGCAGCCGCATTGCCCGTAAAATCCCACATCATCGTGTTAACTTGGGTGTATGCCTTGAAACGCGGAAAGAACAAGAACACAGGGCACCCTGGCATGATGATGGCATCGCCAAACGATGAGTCAGTGACGCGCCGAGCTTTTATAGTGTGAGGTGATGAATGGGATACTCACAGCGAGCGGGTGAGCCCAGAAAACCTGGTAGAGGGATGTGAGACACGAAAGGCGCTTAGAACGCTGCATCTCTGGGTCAGCACCGGCTTTATTTGATTGCTTCGCTGACTTGTTGTGTGTCCTGCGAACCGACGACAGTCGCCAAAAAGGGTTGATTAGGTAATCAAGTCCGGCGAATTGTCTAAACCAAGCCAGTCCATCTCAGCAACAGCAAGTGACTGCGGTTGTGTGCAAGATGCGATGGACAAGTTCGCAACACTCGAGCCCACGAAACTGTACAATGGCAATACCACACCACCCCTAACACACCCTCCTGTTCGTTCTTCAAACACGCGCCAGTCGAACGCACGGCTTTCCGCTGGGCGTTTCGGGCGGGATAACCTGGGACAATCCCAACTGGTGCTTGCCCCAACCAAGCCAGTTTCGCCTCTCATAGGGAGGCTCCCTGCTGATCTTCACGTCTTGATTCTGACGTATCTCTCCATCCCGGATATAGGGAGGTATGCGAGAGCCAGTCGGACATCAAGCAGGATTGCACGCGATGAAAGAGTCTGGGAGAGGCGCTGGGTTGATCTCGGTGTCGAACGGTTCCAATTGGGGAGTATACTCGACGACCTAGAATCCAAAGCAAAATCAAAATCAAATCTATTGACGCATATACCACACATTCAAGGACCAGCTACCATTGCTGTCTCTTCACTGGATGACGACGACGAATTTGGTGACTTTGCCACTGGTACTGGCACGGCTGTTCCGCCGACGTTTCCCCGTGAACTTGTAGACTTAACGAGCTTAGTGCCGTTGAATGGTGCGGATGCATATGAGCCTGGGCGACCAACCCCTACGTATCGTTCAAAGTATATAAGGGCGCATTCACTCTTATTGCCTCTTGTACCTACTCCAAACGCGTCTCCGCATACAATCTTGGCATCATCGACATCGTCCTCGCTTTCCACGCAATCCAGAACTCTTCACCTCCTCGCACGCTTCCTCTCCTCCGCTATCAAGCCAATATTCACATGGGATCTCCGACTGGCGTCGATAAAAGCATCATTAGATAGATTTGATGCAGGACTTTTAACTGCGTTTGATGCAGCAGATACAGAAGGACAGGAAGACAGGATGAAGGAGGTAGCTGAAGCGAGTTGGGAGGTCTGGATTTGTCTAAACGGGATCGCGGGACGCGGAGGAGGTATTCGAGGAGAATGGGAGTTGGGGAGGGTGTGGGCGGAAAAAAGAGAGGTATTTTATGAACAGGGAAAGTGGGATCCTCTGGCGAATTTTACGTGGGTTTTTCTCCTTTCCCCATCCCTGCCTTTCTTTTGGCGGGCTACGGTGCGTTTACTAAATTTCGTCGGTTACCAGGAAAGACCAACGACTTGATTTTACACCGATGGATGCGTTCATGTCTCGCGTTCTTTCTTCCTTGGTAGAGGATGGATCGAGGGCGGTCAGGGTATTTCCAACCGCGACTGGCGTGCTGCTTGCGTTTGCGGACAGAATAGCAAGCGAAGTGGTGAGTTTATTTTTGAAATTGCTGATAGATCAAAACATCGACTCATGTACATCCCATCTCGAACGACGAACTGGTCTGCACGCATCGCTCGCGGATTCCATTTTGATATGCCCAGATAGCCGAATATATCTCCCAGCTTCTCTCGCATGCTCAAACGTTGAGTACATCCCTCTTTTTGTCAGCTACTGCGGCGTGTTTCGGGGAGGCATGGCGGTTCGTCGAAGGTATCGTGAAAGTATCAGGACTGAGACCTCGGCGGGATGAAGATACCGAAGGGAAGACAGAGGGAGAAGTGGGTGTAATAATGCAGACGCAGGCAGAGGACGTCATGTACGTGCCCGGCTTTTTGTCTTTCTTTTCCCGTACACATACACTCATGCACACACCAGTTATCGAATGTTCCAGCCAAACATGGATGATTACCTGTACGACGAGCTAGAGGAACTCAAACGTACATTCGAAGAAATCTGCAAAGAATGGGAAAGGTCGGCCGGACATCTAGTCCCAGGAGGCGTAGGTGATTGTGCTCGTACCTCATTGCTTCTAGCTCACTTTCCTCCTCCCTCATTCCGCTTCGTCAAATACTCGGTCGATTCTTTGATAAGCTGTCTCTTAGCGGTTCTACGTCCACAACGTCGAATACTCGCGCTCAAGGTCAAACCCACTTTTTGACATCACAGAATCCAGCCCTGGTAAAACGCACGGTCCTAGCTTCGTTCACGGACGTGCTTCTCCTTCCCGTGACGATTGTCCCAAGGGCCGTTGGTGCAGGGGTGGGTGTAGTAGGCGATGCCGTCGGCGCAATTGGGACAGGTGTCGGAGCTGTTGGGACGGGTGTTGTACATGGCATTGCGATGCTAAACCCGCAAAGATGGGCTGGAAACGCGGGTGGTGTTGGATCAGAGGATAGACGAGTCGGGGAAACAACGGCAGTTGGTTACGAAAGTTTTGGGAAAGACGGGGCGTTGTTTGAGGTCGGCGAAGACGAAGGCGAGGACGAGGAGACTGCGGACGCGCAGAAAGGCGACGCGGTCGAGGTCGGCTCTGGCGATGCAGGTGACGCTGGATGGGGTGGTAGTCGAGCGCAAAACGGAGATGCAGTTTTAGGTACCTCGACACCTTCATCCGCATCAACAGGAAAAACAACTGTGCACCCATCGGCCTCTGGTCCTCCCCAGTCCTCCACCGCTGCGATTTCACGTCCAACAACTGGAGCCCTTGACCTCCTGCTCTCCCTCGACGTATCTCTCCAGCTCATTCACGCCGCACGCGATGCCATCAAGCGTCTGGAAACTTTCGCCTTTTACCCCGGAACCACTGGTACACGCGTACGAGAAACGCTGGAAGAGGCATTCTGCGATATGTTGGATGTGATGGGCAGCAGACATATAGGCTGGGGTTTCAAAATGTGAGTCGGGCGTTTATTCTTTCTCTCCCCTTGTGCTCCGGGGCACTGACACGTTCCCCACCATCCCATGTCCCTTTTTGCCTTTTTTCGGGAGGGACTTACAGTGCGACAGAACGTATGACGTCGTACAAGCCTGCGGAACATGAGGAAACGACCAGTGTCGCGCCTCTTTTGCAGTTCTTCGAACTGGTACATATCGGAGACACGATACAAAGCATGGTACAGGTCTTCTTTGACAAGGAAATGGTGAGTCCATTTTATTCGCCTGCAGACACCGACACCCTTTGATGGTGGCCTGATGTTTGTGCGCGCTGGCGCAACCAGGCCCCGCATATAGACCGGACAGATTTTTTGAACGTCGTGGTCAGGGAGAAGAAGCGATTCGAGAATACGCTGGATGACTGTGTGGCTGGTGGATTAAACGCGGGGACTCAGGTGCTCATGAACCAGGTAGACGACATACGCGTGTGCCGTAGTTTCCCGCCGTTCACTCGTGTTCCACAGGTCGAACACATCATACTCACCCTGACAAAGCCACGGGAATACTACCCACCCGAAGACGCCCCTCTCGAGCTTTTCCCGACGCAGGGTTGCAAAGAAGCGATTCGGTGTCTCGAGATGCATTGTAAACTTCTCAAGGGAAGCACGAGTAGGGAAGTTCTCGAGGTGTTTTACCAGGAAGTTGGGATCAGGCTACTGGCGTGAGTAGAGCGATCGATCGGTTCGTCGTTGCGAAATGCTCATGGGACGAAAACATAGCATACTACAAAAACACATTAAGCGACAGATAATATCTCTGAGGGGAGGTTTTCAAGTCATCGCAGACATCAACGAATACCATGCATTCATCACGTCACTCAAGGCAAGTCTCCCGTCGTATCCTGTCCTACCGGGCTCATTCACGGGTGGTTGCGGTCTAGGTTCCGAGCATCACGTCAGATTTTGAAAACCTGAAGATGCTCGGAAACGTCTTCATCATCGCTGATGCAAAGGATCTTGCACAGGTTGTTCGAGACGTGACGCGTTACGGAGGCGCATATCGTCCCGAGGTGCGTTTTCAGGCTGCTGTATACCTCCACGCTCTTTCGTCTCACTCGGGTTGGAGCGTAGGACGTGTACGAATTCATTCAGCGTCGGTCCGATTGGAAGAAGATTGAAAAAACAGTGGACAAGACAATGTACAACTTGAGTTTCAAGGAGGACTGTGTGCTTTGTTGAACTACATGCAGGCTTATACACACCACGTGTTGATCATGGGGGGGACCGAGAAATCTCAACTACGGGCGTCCAAGCGGCGGCTTCGGAAAACAACATGAATAAATATGCGTGATAACGATTCATGGTCAGGTCTCTGTCACTCCACCTCTTACACTCCACCTAAGAAATACTTTCCACCCACGAGAGGACCGCGATGGAGGCGAATGTCATCCCGGGTGACAATCGCCTCCATCCCACCACCAGACTTGCGTTGGATCCCCGAGTACCAGTACGTCTCTTTGCATCCAAGCACCAGCATACACCTTCTCTACCCACCATTTCAACACCGGATGCCGCATGAACCACTTGAAGTACACGTAAAACCTGTTGTAGAGGTAAGCTTTTTGTCAAAGCACGCAGTGAATAACACACGACGCACCGCCATTGGTACCCAACAATGACTCGTGGATTCACGAAAACCCTTTGCATGTTGAACAATCGTCTTAGATCGTACGGTAACAAGAACGATTCTGACGAGAAACATTCGCCTGGTGCGGAGGCTCGGAATCGTGCGGGTGGCGTTAGCGCTGGACTTGGACCACGCAATGATGGATCGTGAGCAGCAGGGTGGGTTGATGGGAGATTATATGGCAAGGCGTCCGGCGATAGCGTGCGATTGGACCGTAATGGAATGGGTATGAGGGGATCCGCCTGGACAACTATGATGCCGTTCCAACACGTAAAGACGGGAACAGGAGACTCGGTCAACATCGCCCGATAGTCTGTTTCGTCAAAGAAGTATGGCCAGCTAAAAGTAAAGTCAACACGTTTCGTTGGTTCAGGAGCTTTTTTGAGGTTCACGCACATCCCACTGGTAAGCTTTCCTTGCTTGTCTCGGAGCACCCACATGTCATAGGATCTGTAAACGAAAGGTGAAACAGGGCATACGCAAAATGTGTTTATGGCCTGTACCATACCCGAGATGTGCAAAATCCATTCCGCACGCAATATCGTACTGACCTTCGGCCGTGTTCAACAGCTCAACGAAAGTCTCTGGCTCTATGAAGATGTCATTGGAGAAGACAACTTTGTCGTATCCACCCTCCTCAACCAAAGGTTCGAGCGCGCGATTGCGAAGGGCGGCAAGGAATTCGATTCGATTATTTCCACCCATATCATCAGGCCGTTCGACAGCGTCATCTTGCGTTAATATACGCCGCGAGACCTGCAAGGCGGCTAATCTTGCGTCGAGTTTCAACAGGAGCTCCGATGACCGATCGCTACTGTGGCTTTCAACGATGGATACAAAGACATTGTCCGAGCCGAGATAAAGGACGGTCTTGATGAGGCTATCGGCCCAGTACGGTATGACTTTTTCGTTGTCGCGAAACATGGCAGCAATAAATACTTTTTCTGCTAGGACGTTAGTCAAATCCGTAGAATGAAAACTGCATTGCGACCTTGTGTTGCATATCCTGTGGGTCGAGGGTGTAAGATAGCTTCCTGCCATTGCGGTCGGTAGCGCACGTCCCCCGGTTGCTCGTAGCGCAGCGCGACAAACACACTCGTGCAGAATAGACCAAGATAGAGAAAGAACCGGGTCCACCAGACGGGTGTGTGCAGGGGTGAAATGGGCCTGGTTAGGCGCCCGCTTTCCTCACCACCCTCCAAGTCACAATCTTGTCCATCTACTACGTCCCACGATGCGCGTTCTTCCAGAGAGTCACCACGAGGAAGGAGGAGGTATCCATGCCGTGGTTTTGGGGATTGATTCGCACTCCACCGCCCAAGGGCATGCATCCACTGATCGATGGAGAGGCGGAAAAGCTGAAGAGAGGCAAATGCAGGTACCACGACGAGCATTAAGAACAAGAGACGCCAGCTGTACGGGAATGCAGGTCTCCATACACTGAACTCGGAGAAGAACAACACTGAAAATATGATTTCAGCAGCGAGGTATAATGCCACGAAAAGCATGAACGAAAGAACGCCAGGGAAACGTGCGGCCGTAGTGAAATTCCGACGCAAAGCTGGCACGGCTCCGCTTTGGCCAGTAAACGACAGGATATGTGTCCACTGTCTGAGGGAGCTTTGTGCAAACATGGCAGGGAATGGGCTAGGACGAAGTGGAACCTGCATGCAGCGACGAGACTAAGGAAAGATATGCTGTAGAACGCCCATCCTGTCCGCAACTGTCTCCAACATGACTGCTGCAGTGCCTGAGGATACCGGATGTGCGCTCCACTATCTCCACTCGAGAAACTAACGTCATGAGGCTGTTGGGAGCCAAACCCATAACAGAAGACGGGTATCGCTTGCAAAAGCGCAAAGAACTGGCAGTTAAACATTGTCAATACCTTGAAGCCTTGGACATCACCGTTGAACGAAAGCACCTCATAAACCCATCTACATATCTTGAGACCAGGGGATCAACGAAGACGCGAAAAAGAACGCTGAATCAGAACAGCCTACGGCCGCAGTGATCAAACGCTAAATATGTTGGCCAGTCGTTCGTCGTGGCAGTGACCAAGTCTCAAAGACATATTTGACACCATCTACCTACCGTTTTTGGCATAAAAGGTCCGCAAGACTCCAAGTCCACCGACCTTGTGATGGCGGGTGACCTCTAGGAAGCTACTTAGCAGTGTACATCTCTCCCCAAAACTCCAACGTCGCACAGAAGGTCATGGTACTGTTGCGTTTCGCACCTTCTCCAACCGGCGCTTTACACCTCGGCGGTCTCAGAACGGCTCTGTACAACTACCTCTATGTGAAGAAACATGGAGGCAAATGGATACTCAGAATCGAAGACACAGACGCAGTACGTCGTTGTGGTAGCCTCTTATGCTGGAGAGCGCTGAATATAGGCTACGCTAGACACGCTATGTTCCAAACGCAGTGGATGGCATTCGATCCGCTTTAGCATGGGCTGGACTTTCATATGACTTTGGTGCGATCCATCGCGGCCTCTTTTTACGTGTACTGTTGTTCTGATATGAACTACGAAGGCCCGGGACTGGATGGCCCACATGGACCATATTACCAAGTGAGCACGCTCAATGTTCGTAATACTGCTCCATTCAGCTGTCAATAGTCGGAACGTCTAGATTTGTACCACTCCTATGCACGCAGACTACTTGAGGTATGTCCCCAAGTTGGCGCAGTGCTCAAAATGTCAAGCGATAATTGCAGTCAGGACATGCCTACCGGTGTTTCTGCTCTCCCGACAAGTTGGTTTCCACGAGGGAACGATTAGCACGCACGGGGTCAAATACAACCTACGACAAGGCTTGCTTACATCTCACAGAGGAAGAAGTTGCACGACGCGTGCGTGCCGGTGAAAAATCAATCGTTAGGTTGAACGTACGTTTCACATCCCGCTCAACGTGTTTTAGCTCCACGGGTCCATCATCCAGGACGAAAAATCACCCCGACGCGATGCCTCGCAGGATATCGTTTTTGGGCCCCTCAAAGATGCACATGCGTCGCTGCCTACGGATCCCGTCCTTCTGAAGTCTGACCTCTTCCCTACTTACCACCTTGCGTCGGTCGTGGATGACCATGAGATGGGTATTACCCATGTTCTCCGTGGAGAGGCAAGCCTTTTATATTCACCGAGGATGCTGAGATGCATAACCGTGTCGCTTAGGAGTGGCTTCCATCACTTCCGCTCCATCTCGATCTTTATAGCTGCCTGTCACTGACACCGCCCCAGTTCGCTCACTTACCCATTCTACTAAACCCTGACGGTTCCAAAATGTCAAAACGCAATGGTGATGTTGCCGTTCTTGATTTCATGGTATGTGCAGGGTCGCAGGCAACCCTTTCTTGTGGTTGAAATGCCTGACCTCTCTATCTAGCGAAGAGGATGGGAGCCCGAAGCCTTGTTAAACTGGCTCGCCTTGGCGGGCTGGGGAGTTCACCATAACCAAGGCAGGGATACGACCCAGTCATCGACGTCCGACTCAGTTTCGGAAAAGCACGTACCAAGCAGCACGGAAGTGATGAGCATGTCAGAGCTCATCGAACAGGTTGGTCGCCTGTCGTTCTCTCTCTTTCGGTGAAACTGAGGATAGCTCTCGCTGCAAAGTTCGACCTCGCATCCTTGACGCACCGACGCATCGCGCTTGATCCAGCCAAACTTGAGAGTCTGAACAAACATCACCTGATGCGATGTTGGCAGAGCGATGAGGGAACATTGTACCACGCACGCCGGATACATCATCTCATCAAGGCCGCTTTCCCATCCAGGTAACTAAATATACAGCTTTCGGTCAACTGATCCCCCATCTCATTTCGTCCCAGTCAGTACACGACGCCGGAATACATTGCAAAAGTTATACACGTGTTGCAGGTAACGTTTCTACTATGTCGTACGCCCTTGCAATAACGCACTTGTTTTGCGCAGGGCCGGATAACCAACGTCAATGATGTACCATCTCTGGGTCCATTCTTCTTTGTTGATCCAGACCATAAGACGGCCGAAGCTGAATTCATGCGGAAATCTATATCATCGGACGACTACAGTAGGCCACGTCGTCTCCCTATGCTCAGCGACTCACAGGTCCATTCAGGTCGTGCCGTGGACGCGACCGTCAACCTTATTGAAGCCAATCCCGATGCTTTGCAGGCTCCAGGCTTCGGAACATTGCTACACGAAGCTTGCCGTTCGACTGCTATGAAGCAAAAGGTCTTCATGACTGCATTACGGCATGCTTTATCAGACGTAAAGGCAAGTGTTGTCGCGGGAACTCGCTAAAATCCGCTCGTGCTTCACTATTTCTTTGCTACCCCTAGGCTGGCCCAAGTGTTGCGGAAATCATTGACGTGTTAGGCACGGAGCGATCACTTTCAAGGCTCAAGGCAGCACCTGTCTCGAAGCACGATACGAACTGAACGAATGCCTACATACATGACGACGTGCGACTGTCTAAATGCACAAGTGTGTTGCGGTGATGGGATCCATATGCTACAACTAAATGCCTGTATCTCATCAAGAGGTGTATACTACCGATAATGCGGAGTGAGTTTCAAAGTGTATCCCATCCACCGTTATCCACCGTACTCTCCAACTTGCGTGCAACCGCGGTCGGAATCCCATGTGTAAGCCAAGTCTTGCGTATCTCCTCCCACCGCGGATAGTGCAGAAATTGTCGTCTGCCCCGCCTGATAGCAACCGCCCGTGATCAGCACACCCGCGTAGAGTCAACGTGAACAACAACCAACCTCATTGAAATATCCATCTCGCCGTGAACATCGAGATAAGGGGACTGGCTAAACGAACCACTGTTGACGTAAAGGTAGAGCAACGAGCATCGTTTGACGAGGAAATAGAGTCCGATCGCGCCACCACATCTGAAAAGCGCCATCGTTAGCAACGTCATATACACCTCGACTCTGGTTCCTGCTTACTCTCGCGTGTGCATGTTACACTCTCCTCGCCCGCTGGAGTCCACGTCCATACAACAGTTACTCAACATACAACAGGTCGTCCCACAAATCAGGCAGATGGCAGCATCGATAGGGACAGTGTTACACCGTGGACATTTCATAACCTTGTCGCGACCATCGAATAGATTGTCGAGAACGACAGGAAGTCGTGCCAGACGGTATACCGCAGGGTAATCAAGGACAACCCCGCAATTCAGTTGACACGCAGCGTGCGAGTGTCCATAGTGCGCACACCAACCTGACAAGGCGTTCTGAAGCGTGTCTTGGTTCGGTAGGTCGGAAAGTGGGGGAATGTTGAGAGCTGATAGGAGACGCTTGTATTCATTGTCTCCAGTGATAGGAGACGAGGCGGGAAATGCGTTAGGAGTAACGGAACGACAAAGAATGGCTGCTCGCCGGAGGAAAGGTAGAGTAAAGGCGTAGAGCATCTTTTCGATGCGAGCTTCGCCAAAGGTCTCGAACACTAACGTGGCAGTATGTTCGAACATGGGTGAGTGGCGCACTACCGACATGAAGAACATCCTGACATCGCCAAAGATGTCGGCGTGGCTTCGCGGAATAGTTTGTATGGAGTTGAGAGACCTCGCCTTGTTCAGCACGTACACCATGCCAATCACGGTACGCGCCAAGCAAGCATAGTAGCAGAGGACAAGAACATGCTGAAGCATCTCCGGAGCGACCGCAGCAGTCTCCACGAGAACAGTAAAGGGATCACGGAGAAGTAGAGGGTAGGAAAACGAAGTAAGAGATGTACGGCTCCACTCTGGCAATAGCCGTTTGATGATCGCCTGTTTCACTGACTCCCGCCCTCCGTCTGGCCTTCCTTCTAGTTCTAGGCCCACAATTGTCGTTAGGCACGCGAGTAACGAGCGGATCATTCGAGTCTGAGTCTCGGACAAGCCATCTGCGACGGTATCGCCAGTGGTACCAACTCCACGGCTGGCTACCTCGATAGCCGAGATAGTATACCCAATCAATTCTTCAGGTAAATAGATTCCTGCGCCCCTTTCGCCTGACTCTGGTTCTGGCCGTTCCCGCAGGTGCCGTGTTTGCTGAGAGACGACTTTGGTCACGGTCATGAGACTGTCGAGCATCCTGTAATTGTCTACAGCCTCGGACCGTCGGGTGATCACCGGATAATTGGGGTCTTGTGCGCTCCAAAAGACAAACTCGCCAGTGCCGTTTCTGAATTGAAGCGAATCCATCATGGAGTCCGGCTTAGACTTGAGGATAGATATCCCAGCTGCTCGAATCCAATCAGGGAACGGGACGTTACTAGCCGGCAGATCGGATGGCCGAGAGATAGGGAGAATCATGTTACCCAAGCTCTTGCATAATGGGCAAATAAATTCCCTTCTCACTATACTCTCCGGGTGATTGCGCGTCGCATGGGCCCGGTGCCTCTGGCGAATGGAGGCATTGTACATGATGAAACAGTCTACATGCATCATGTGGCCGCACATGGAGGCGTGGAGGCCAAAACGGGTGTGTTGGACTGGGAAACCGTCAAAGTTCGGTGGAAAGAGTGCCACATCTTCTTGTATATTTGGATCAACAGGTGGGAAAGCCGTGGGGGCCTGCTGCTGAGTACTTTGGTCTAGCGAGAGCGGCATGCCAACGAGTTCATTTAGATATTGGTTGTGACTGTCTGGATGCTTCCGCAGTAGACGGCTAGGTTGAACTAAGCCCAGCATGCCGAATTGTCGGGTGTCGTTGAGGTCTTCTTGACAAACGATGCATGAGCCATACTGGACAACATCCTCCGGTGTCGCTTCCATATCGTCGTCTTCGTCGTCATCGACGTCCTCGAAATTGATGGCAAAGCTCGCTTGCTGAGCCTTCATCTGTGCCATGATCGCCTCCTGACGTGCCTTCGCAGCCCGTTTCTTGACGCTCTCCATGTCCAATCCTGGTTCGGCGACATTGATTACCTTGCGGCGCGCCTGCACTTCCTCGGGGACGTGCTTGGATATTTCCCCCAGAATCCAGTGGATTCGGGACATGTACGGCTTGAAATGTTCTTCGTGCTCCATGGCACAGATGACGTCAATCAGGTTTTTACCATCCTTGAATAATTTGATGGCAGACAAGTGACCAAACACAGACGTACGCTCAACGAGCGCCAGCATGATGAGATAAAAGGCTTGATCGAGAATGGCCTCGGAGGACGGAGGGGTCGTTCCCACAGCTTCCGTCATGACGAGAATGTTGTGGATGGAAAAGAACATGACCTGAAGAAGTACCTCCGACTCCAACAAGGAGGGCAGAATGGAGAACGGTCCCGTTTTAATGCCAATCGGTTTAGGAACAATGACAGGATCAGCTATGCCTGTCTTCTTCTTCAACCATGCCTTGAGGATCACTTCAACCTCTTCGCGTCTGTTCCTTGCATAGTGATAGTAGAACGGATCGACTTCGTTATACAGCTCGTCTCTCAGCTCGTACGTACCAGTGTCGGACGTCGACTCCGGCGCTCTGAAATTAGCGACTTGCTTCAGAACGTGCTCAAAGCAAATGTCGTCCACCATCCTTTCCGCCACGCGTTTTACGAGGTCCGTGTAGGAACATGGGCCGGGAGCCAAGGCGTGGATGATTTCTCGTCGCACGGCCGCAGGAAGGGGCATCTTTGAAGCACTACCTCTCTCAGTGAGAAGCGTAATGATCACGTATAAAACCTCCTCGACCATACTTGAGAGTTGTGGCCCTTCGTATGCTACGTGGATAACTGCCCCTCTGAAAAACGGAAGCAGTGCGAAGCGGTCAAGTATGCTGATAAAAACAGTATCCGGGTCGAGTATGATGAGGGACGTCTGCAGGATGAAGAGGTCTTGGTCATAGCAAAGTTCGCGAAGCATGAAATCGCGATAATGCAGCAGCTGTCCACGGATCGGAAAACCATTTCGAACCCAAAGCCCTGCCCGAATTTGGGCTACCATCGCAAGGACTGCGATGCTCGACTTAAGTCCTGAATGACAGGCGGAAAAGATAACAGCACTTACCACGTAAGGGGAAATCAATCATTGTCAGAATAGCAGCCTGCGACGAGATACGCATAAACAAATCCCGAATGCTTGCAAACCCAACTTGCATCAACGATTCCTCCGACAAGATGTCAACGTGCTTCAGCAGCTCCGCCAAGAGCCAATGCAATGAATGGTGGAAGCTGACCCAACCCCCCAGTACATCAAATTCGACAATGGTGAACCCGGCAGTTCCAAACAAGACGCCGTGGAATTTGGGTGCGCTAAACTTCTCCTTGTCGAGTTTGTCGTTCGTTAATGTGCACACTTCAAATATCTCCCGTACCACGATCGAAATGGCACCGATGAGTTGCGCAGGAGTAGCCCATGCAAACGCCTCCCCATACACCTTGATGACCCGAGAAAGTGACAGCGTCACATTGAAAACGCTTATCCATGCATCCGTCTCATATTCCACATGGTTCGTCGCTGCACGCTTGTTTGGATGGACGCACATAAATAACTTGCAAACTTTCGCAAACTTGCGTATGAAAGAATTGTTGCGTGCGATGAGCTGCTGCACAGGCTCGTTGTGGCAAAGATAGCGGAGGTCGCTGAACACGGGCATGAAGCGCTTCGATTTGAACGGGGGGCTGTCCACATCGAGCTCGACGTCATCGGAAGACGGGCTGGGCCCGCTAAGGATACGTTTATCTGCGATTTTGTTGGTGAAGAAGTTGATTATGATATCCAGAAGACGAGAGACGAGGTCATGGTTTCGGACGATATGGCTCGCAACGGATGGTACGGTGAAGAGCTGGAGCGCAAAGTATTTGATGGACGTCTCTACTTCGCGATCGACCAAGAGATAGGCGTCTATCACACGGGGGTAAACAGCCGCAAAATGACTGCCTGGAAATATCTTGAATAACCGATGATACGCGGCTCGCACGTCAGTAAACTTACCGATGGCAATCTTGTGGGGATGAGAGAGAATGAGAACCGACGCATAGACTTCCTTTAGACTGATGCGTGGCTTCTTCCACAGCCGAGTATGATACATGAATAACCAGTCAATCCGACAAGGGTCAGAAACTTCGGCGGAGAGATCCGGTATTTGCGGACCCGAGCCAAAGATATTGCTTTCCCGATGTCTTGGTGAAAGTAGTTCAGTGGCTATGACCTCCCGTACGATGATCCTGTCAGTACCAAGCCGACTTCGCGTGAGGTCCAAAAGCCACTCGATGATGACGACAGCGACCTGCTCCCGGAACGTGTCATAGGCCCTACGAACGGTGACACCAAGCTCAATCTTGGAGATAATTTGCGCGATTTCCAGTAGACGCGTGACGTTCGTGTTCATATCGATGATTTCGCGGCCAAGCTCATCAATGCTATGAGCTATGGCACTCGCTTCTTGCTGACTACGGTTGGTGGTGTCACATATGAGCTGGATCACCTCGTCGAATGAATGCTTGTCATCGTTCCATAGAATGACGCAATATTGGTCCTTCTGCATTGGGTCTGCTGACGGTTGGAGGCGGAGATCAGCTTCATTGGAAGGAACGGTCGGTTCGTCCGGTGAGTAATCGAGCGTGTCGAGTAAGAAATCGAGGGCGTATCCAATCGTTCTCCCCATTAGATCACGGAGTTCCGGCGGACACGCGGTGCGGTAGGGATAGTGCTGCACAGGAGGTATCTCTGCTCCGGATATTGATCGTGGGGCAGTCTTTGGTGTCATTTCGAAGGCACCTTCAGACGTATCAAGGAGCTGCTCAGGTCCTGAGAGCAGAGGGTGGTAGGTACATTCTATGTTGTTACGCCAAGCTTCTGGATCTCCGCAATCACAGCACCCTCCTGACTGCTGAGCTATAAAAAAGCTGACGTTGTGGCCTTTGTGATTGCTGGCACGAAAGCAACGACCACAGAGGACGCAACTTTCATCAAGCGCGCAGTCCCTGTGAGAGGTCGTGAGCGACAGCATATAAAGAATACGCTGCTGCTTACTTGCAGCGAAAGCAACTTTCTCCTTTCATAAATATGTGACCACAAGGTCTTCCCGGTACGACAGGCTCAGCAGAGCCAGCTCCTGCGAAATCCAGTTCGGCCTGGACTTGACTCAAAGTGGCGTGCATGGGGAGACTGGAATTGGGCGATGGCAGAAAGAGGTAAGCGTACGGTCCCCAGAAAGCATCGTAGAGCTCTGAGAGAATTTCTGCCCTAGTTGCGGGAGTAAATACGTATTTGCGTGAACCAGGCATTGTCTCGAGAGCGAAGCGAAGGCGTGATAGTGGATCGGATGGACGGTCGCGGGGATTCATCGTGGGTGGAAATTTGGAGTTGAATAAAGCCATAAATCCAGACATTCTCGTTGACGAAGGCGAGTTCGACAATGGCAAGTGTTTACTTCATACGACGGTCATGGAAAGAGACAAGATCATCAAGTCTGCCGATGTAACAATGGAAGTCGATGGCATTGCAAGAGTCACGTGAAGCAGATCTACCTACACACTACTACTAGTACTATGACGCTCGTAAGTAATACATAGTAGTACCACCACTACCACTAGTACTCCTAGTACCTGCTCATCAAGACAAGATCATGTAAGTGCGACGTTTCCCATCTGAATCCGTACCATATCATTACAGTCCGGCCAGTTCATATACCTGGACAGCTACAGCCCGATTCTCAACCCAGAATTCCTCCATGGCCTCTCGACCATCCGTCCACATCAACCGAAGCTCACCCTCAACTCTCGCTCTCCTTGCCGAACCCCCACTTCGGCAGATAGATGGCGCAGCAATGGACTACTTCCTCATCGAAGCTGTCAATGCCCTCCGTGCATCCTCAGCTGTCGCAGCCGCACGCGCCAAAAAGATCGAAATGGAGATGGTAGAGGCAGGCTTCGTCCCGCCTCCTCCACCTGCGAAACCACAGAGTCATCGAGATAGCGTAGGGAGCGCAACCGCCACTACAAAGAACGCGACGTGCGTGGATGAAGAGGACGAGGGCGTGCGATCGAGGCTAGAAGCTATCGGGTTACATGTTGGCGGTACTTTCGTAGAGAGGTAGGTTCATTTAAGCCTTTCAGCGTTGTGCAAGCCCGAGCTGAGTTACTTGTCCATGATAGACTATGCCGCGATCGACCGTTGTTTGTGGATTCCTTAGACGCTATCAAGTTCCTCTGCAAGGAACTATGGGTTGCTTGTTGGGACAAGCAGGTCGATAATTTACGAACAAATCACCGGGTCCGTTCAACAGTTTCTCATCCTTATATCTTTTGCACTTATCTACTTCTTTCAGGGCGTGTATGTATTGCAAGACAACTTGTTCAAACCGATATCACGCATATCCTCTTGGGAGGGCCGCACAGAAGCTCTCAAGCGAGCAAAATTGGTACGCGTCCTCTGATCTCCTATTTATCCTATTGATACCCTTCCCAGTACGTTGCCCTACCTTCAGGTATCATCCGCGGTGCTCTTGCACGCATGGGCTTACAAGGAACTGTCACTCCTGAGATTACATCGCTACCACATTGTACGACCCTTTCTCAGTTCATCAAGTCAGTAGCTCACTGTTCTTATTTCCATGCAGGCACGTTTCAGATAAAGCTTCCAAAAAATTCGTGAAATAACCATTGTACGAGTATATTCAATGATATTGCAAAGCCCATTCCTCGGGAAACCGACGTCACCAGAACCAAACCTCAGTATCGCCAGAACATCGCAGCGGACTGACAGCCACCATATCCAAACATTAGATTGGGTCGTACAGTAAGACAAACAGCGAGGGGGTATGTGGGATATCGCACTACGCTAAATCCAGCGAGCATTCAAAACGAGTACAAATATACAGAGATTCACATGAAGACAGTGAGTAATGAATGAAAGATGGGTATGTAACAGTTACAACGATTAATATGCACCCGCGAAAGAAAAGGGGGAAAAAAAGGGGGGAGGGGGAGAAACTAAATGATACATACATGCTAGCCATCAGCGCTGCATCATCGTGTCGTTGTTCCACCACCTTCATTAGATCCGCGCTCCCATTCCGCTCCCGTTCGCCCCCATTGCACTAACCCCACGTAGTACGTCAGCAATTATATGCCGCGGACTCGCCATGGAGAACGATCCTCGGTGTTTCTTAGAGTTTGGAGATGTCGATATGTTAGGTGAGGTCGATGGTAAGGGCGGAGGTGAGGTAGAAAGATCCGACGAACGCCTGGTGGGAACAGGACGACGAATGGCTGAGGGGGATTGCTCGGGTGAGGCAGGAGTCGCGCTGGGTGGTTGGGATCGAGCAGGTATGGCGATAGGTGAAGATTTTACCAGTTTAGACTGTGATGGTGACCAGGAGGGAGGCACTGCATTAGATGGAATATTAGTCGAAATAGGCGGTGATGTAAGTATAATGCGTGGTGACGGTGATCGGGTTTGCGGACGAGCAGAGATGGAAGGAAGGGATGCGAGAATGTTCGGTGAGGGAGCACGCGGCAGATCACCATTGAGATCCGTCATAGAGTCTGAAGTTTTTGGAAGACTGAGAGATGATGAAGAAGCGCCGGTGGGAGGAGTGAGGAACTGGTTTTTCCCTGAAGCTGTTCCGGATGACCCGGCAGAACAATTCGATGGTGTAGGACTGTTGGTCGAATTTTGCGTCTGGCTAACCATAAGGGATGAGAGCGATGCTGAAGGGCTTACACCGGGCGACGAAACGGGCGTACGTCTGGGAGACGGGAGCGGGAAAAGCTGGTCCTCGTCGTCCTCATCCTCCTCTTCTGGTATTCGTGGGGTGGATGGTATTATCCTGTTTGGTGAAGGAGGATGTGCGTCAGACGGTGAAGGAGGCAAATCAGGGCGGCATATGTGAAGGGCGTTGGGGTGACTCTGGACATCATTTCCGTCACTTGACCAAACCATCTCCGATACTTTCCCTGTTGGTCCAGTGTCACTCGATCTTCGACGTTTATCTACTTCGTCGACATTGATTGGCACGCCATGACCTAAAGCGCCAAGTGAGGCGGCAGCAACACTCCCCGCAACAGCGATTGTACGAGCTCCTCCGTCAGCGCTAAGACTGCGACGCCGATGAGCAGCACGCGAGAAACGCTCTTTCCAAGCATCTCCATCCGCAAAGGCCGCCTCTGTGATTGCCTGGCAGGCCGTGCAACAGGGCCGTAAAGGCACGGTAACCACGTCTGAACGAGGCGGAGAAAGCGAAGCTTTACGCAGTGTTCGCCTTGCAACTTTGGGTGATTCAGGTGACGTCGAGCCGCTCGAGGGTGAGCGATGCACTAGGCATGGAGTGAGAACGCCCTGGTCGGCGGATCGTGATGGCGATTGGGGCTTCTTTGAAAAACTGGAAACGGGTCGTCAGGAAGACGAGCGCTAGCCTGGTTCTCGACACACCTAGGAAGCGGAAGTCGAAGAACGACATGGTTCTCATCGCCGGTAATGCGTTCTGGCTTTTCATCAGGAATCGTTGCACGTCTCTTCCACAAGGGTAGAGAGTAGGACTTTGTGACGACGCGGGGCATCCGATGACGGGGAGAGGGTTCGGGAATCAAGACACACTGTGTGTCGAAGCGCACGCCGCATTCGTCGGTGGGCTCAACGTCTGGTGAGGTAGTCGTCGTCGACGCTAGCGTTGATACCGACATCGCAGCCCTGGAAGAAGGAAAACAGTTTCACCAGCTATTTTTCAGAGCAACTCCACACAAGGAGCAGAACAAATCATACGACTCCAAGCCCTTCAGCCGGCTAACGCCATTTACCTAACTTGGGTCGTCTCGTGCCGACGTCGCTCAAATTGGGCGTCCACGACTCAACGAGGACGAATGGCTTCCCAGCTTGCTGCTAATCACAGAGTGAACAGGCAACGTTGCGCAGCTGGGGTTGGGGGTCACCGTCTCTCACTCGAGCGCTGGCGGTATTACCAATTGCAAACGCAAAGCAAAAGTTAAAGATGTCAAAGTTCAACTGACCAACATCGTTCCGGTTTTGGTCACGCCCCAGCAGACGTTTCGAGGGTGGGCCCGTCCTAGCACTTGAGTAATGCTTTGTAGTTACTTTGACACAATTCCTAGTTGCCTAAATCAAGTAGTGCATTCCCATCACCAAATCAACTTCTCACCGAGAAATTGTCTGGCGGATGGGAAGAAGATGCTTTATTTGTACCACTAGCATTTGTAGGGTTAACTACCAACTACTACGACTAGGACGGGACCCCTACCCTCGAAACGTCCGCTGGGAAGGAGCGTGGGTTTTGGTCTGTTTCGGCCAAAGGTTCAGACAACGGTCAGTACGTTGTCTAACCATAGCTGGTCACTTGAAGTGGGTATTATTAATACCTTCAATGCCAAATTCTCAAATTCTCCAGTTTCTAGCCTCAGTGAAATTATTTTGACGGGGTGAGGCAAGGTTGAGGTCAATCGTTTATTCTAATTTCTGAAACGAATTTCCAACTTTCCTTTCAGCTAGCATTTGGCGTCTACGACGGTCTAGCTGCGGCACGTCTGCCATGCCTGCATTGAAATGGATCGCGAGATGCGCTTTCATTTCGCGCTTTTTACCTGTGGTGAGGGCTACGCAGATATTTTGTACCCGTAGGGTATTGGAACTTCGGTTTCCTCATAGAACTTCACCAGAAAAACGTTCCGCTATTCCTTCAGACCTTAAATGATACGATGAATGGGGAGCGGCAACGCCTCTAAGGTATTTGGCGCTTATGTAAGCTAGAAATCGTGGTCAGAGCGGTCGCAGATCACTTGTCCGTTAAGATACTCGATGTCCTGCTCGTTTGACAACAACGTGGTCTAGGAAAATTAAGACGTCGATGCTACTCTGCACATTAAGGCTGAATAAGAAAATCTAAAGGATTATAGTAAGTAGAAATTTCTAAAGCTCGTCTTCATAGGCATCCCCATCCCCTATGACATCCCCCCCGCATCCAATCTTGCTGTCACCTAAGTCCTGGCGTGACTCCGGAACATCGTGCGGACTTGCTGCACCATTCGAGTACCTCTGGACAGCTTCCCTCAATACCGTCCTTACTGACGGCTTTCTTGACCGCACGTTTGGTCTTTCCTGGAGCGCGCACAAGCTGCTTTGACAGCTGGTTGCTTTGCTGTCTCAGTGAATCATTTGTCGCCTCCAGCTCTCCGATCCGATGTCGACTCGCCTCCGCACGTGCAGAAACATGCTTGTTTTCTGCATCTGTTTCTCGCGCTCGCTTTTGAGCTTCTTCGGCAGTTCTTTTGGCACGACTTTCACGTCGAACCGCATTACGCAGGTCTTTTGCAAGAGCCTTCAGCCGCACGGACACACTAGAGCTGGAAGAGGACTGGCTTGCAGTATCATCAGAAGCGAGGAAACGGCTTGAAGGGCAGGTTTCAGGTGCTAGGTTTTCTTTTCGTGATCCTCTTTGTATGCTGAGCTCTTGAGTGTGTGCAGCCTGGGCAGAAGAGCACCTTTTTTTCGGATTCCAGCGGGAACGAGAGCCCATCGCCTCCGCCTTCAGTGTTTAACGCGCCCCCTGACGCGCTCAAGACGCACTAATTTCGCTTATGTAACACGTGTCATATTGCTCTGCACAGTTGATACGACTACGGCTCTGCACATCAGCGGATAGCGTCGGTTTCTGTACCGTTTTGTGTCTTTTGAGATGCCCATTGTATTCTTGGTAACAAATTTTCATGATATACAATCTACCTTGAGTTCTGTAGGTGAACCTTGCCTTACACAGTGATTTTTGCCTCATTTCTCCTACCTATACAATGAATACATGATTTCGAGCAAATGACTCCCTACAATCAACCTATGAAAGTGAGGTGTTGGAAAGTTCTTGGTGCAGCAATTCTGCTTGATTTGCGTGACCAAGATTTCAGCCACCCTTCCCCTTAGGCGCGACACGTGCGGAGTTTCAAATCAAGGGGGAGTTGCCTCCCCCCACGATGAAGTGCACCTGCTCTTACCGGATGCACTGGCTGGCGTACCTCGTTCTTTGTCCACCACCCGTTTCCAAAAGCGTAAAGGACGCATTACCCACGGAAATCGTCTACCCTCCTGATGTTTAATTTTTGGTGATTTGCCAGGTTCGCACCACACCTTAGCTCACCTTTACTCACCTAGTGCTCACCTTCGCAGACGAGCGATCGACTCGAGACCTATTGGCAAAAATTTCGCAATGAGCCGGAGTCTGAAGCTTATTTCCCCAGTGACAGGCAACAGTGAGGCCCTGAAGGCAGCCTGAATATCGGTACCAAGCTGTGCCAGATTGACGCCTCCATCAATCCGATAGCCGGGCTTGGTGATGGCCAGTGATGAATACTTACCGCCTCTCGCGTTTTCGGAAACGCGCTAGCGGGTGCGATGCGTTTTATGTCCGCCTTTAAGAGTTCGCACTGAATTTGCTTCTTCACGTACGTACGCAGGTATTTCTCCACACAGATTCACAGCCCATGCGGTCGCTGGTCGCATATCACCGCATCGCGCGGAAACGTTCCCAACGATCTGAGCGAGCACTCGCACACCCACGGAGCCGCCCGGCTGACAGGTAATGGATGGGGCAGATAAGGACCCTGCAAAGCATTGGCTGGCGTCTCACCATCTTATCGTAAGCTGTTCACTGTGCCCGATGCTTATCTGACGACTGGAACACCCAGCTCGACGTATGTAGCTCCGAGGTGTGGCAGCTACGCCCTATATTCATCGATCAGGACACATCGCATCCCATTTATGCCGAGCTGCTCTTCTGAGGTCATCACACCTTCGCTTCCCCCCCTCTCGGCCTCCACGATGGCAATCGTACAGTCCGTTAACCAAGATGGACTCTCGTTGTCATCTCCTATTCGCGATTCCTTCGTATGTGTCATGGCCCCTTCCTCATACGTCGATTTGACCCCGCATTATAGATGTCGTCCGGCAGAGGAGGATCGGGCAATATTCGGCGCTCATTCGTACCTCGCGACACTCGCCTTACTGTAGACATTGACATCGTCTCCATCCGCGAACGAGAGCGAGAGGGTCCGTCAAACCCAGATAGGGCACGTTAAGTGTACATTCGTGTGTTGTGGGCGCGCTCACTGACAAGACTCTCCCTGTCCAACAGTTTGTTTCAGTAGGACGAGGTGGTTCTGGAAATATCCGGCCGCCATCCCCCGACCTGGCGACCCTTCCGCTGACCGCTGAGATTCTGAGCCAACACGCGGCGACGCAGGTACAGTACGAAGAGCAGGTGCGAAAACTACACGCAGAATCGCGTAAGCTGGTGGTAAGCGATTCATGTCTGATTTGTACCCGTTACTGAGCTTTCGGCAGCGCTCTTCCGGTCGCGGAGGAGCTGGAAACATCTCTCGCAATCATCCGAGTACATGTACGCCATCCAAAAGGTCAGCTACCAAGGAGCGCGTCAAATCCATCCTCTACACCAACGCCCATAAGCAAGTCAAGGACGAGAAAGGGGAGCATGTGTGCTCTGCCAGAACGTGGGTCCTCCTATTCTTGAATTATTCCCACCGGCTCATGCTAGCATATGTTATCTCTACTAGGGAGCCAGTATCTTGCGAGGGGAATCTCATGTCAAGTTCCGGCACCGAATCCCAGCCTGTAGAGAGATCTAGAAGTTCGACGGTGTCGACTGCATCGGGTAGCGGGTGCTCATGTTCGCCGTCATCTCAGGACGGTTCTGAACGATCTCGGAAGAAGCGCAGTCTGTTGATGCTCTGGAACAAACCCTCTAACCGTACCCCGCCGAGCCGCCCCGCCGATCACGTCAGCGTTATTTCGTCGGACAGTCGTGGGTCCGAAAGCTCGAAAGAGTCCCTAGAGGAGCCGACTTGGAATCGTGATAGCAGCTCACTCGAATCACAATCCGTACCTAGCTCTCCTGTGAGCCGTCCTTCCGTCTTCTTGAGCCCGTCTTCTTCGTCAAGGCATCACAGCGTATTATCTTTACCTGTCGTTTCCGAGGATCATGAGTATGTATCTTTTTTAGACCTCTGACACGTTCACTTTCTTCTATACTCCACCATACCTTACTGTATTTTTCGTTATTGTGGAAATAATTTTATTGGGTTAGATGGTTCTTTGCTGAGCGTGGCAAGCCTTTGTCGGCAATGCCCGAAGAACTCGGGCGACGCTCGAAGTATACGCTCACCTGGTGCCTAATAAACGTCATCTCTCCCAGGTGGACAGACCAATCATCATGCTGACAATCCACGCATTCCTTCGACGCAATTCGTTTGGGTTGCGATTGGCGGGCGCTGTGGTGTCCACCTTAAGTTTCCCTTGATTTCCCACCGTCATATGTTCACCAGACAAACGCAAGTCCAACAATGTTAACCCGCATCAGTGGCTCGGATCCCCTTGTATCCGAACCAAAATTCAAAGCACCGCCTCGATCATGACTGATCGCGTCGTGGGCGACTGTAGACGACTGTTTAGTAATACGGGGACCTTCAGTTGATCCATTAACCTGGGCGATGCAGTGTGGTACATTGTATGAGCTGCTGTGTAGGTGACGGAGATGTGCGTGTGCGTGTGCCCTCGTTGCACAGGACGAGTAAAGGAGGGGGGCGTTCGACTCGTTTCTGCCTACCTACACATGACGGTGCCAGTGCGTCCGACATGACCGAATCCTCCTGACTGGTAATTGCGCATTTTCACCATCTCCGGACATATATAACCACTCCGCGTACGCATGGAACTGTCTGGAACTATTCATGAGAGCGCTGTGGGTTCCACTTTGGTCAAGATAAAGAGCTGCTACTTATACACAGTTCCAGCGGCATGGTGTACCTACCCTCCCCCAAACGCAAGACTTGATGCCAAGACGTGATAATAACGCTCGTGATTTGTTCGGTGGAAAAAGCTCATGTACCTGGATGCGGTTGGTTCGACTGGGAAGACCACTGTCAAGGCGCTCAGACCCTAAAAACGGGGGTCATGCGCGGTACTTATATCTACCCCGACAACTGATCGTGTGCTGTGTGCACAAGAATGCGAACTTGCAGCTACTCTGCTGGCAGGTCAGTATTCGTGCGTAGTGTCGTATACACTCACCTCTTGATGTCAGAGCAGGGTAGCCACCACTCAAAGTCATAACAGGCCAGGGCGTGTTTCCGACTCACCCGGAAAGATAAAACTGCGTCATGTCCGTTTCATCGGATATATGTCGCGAAAGACATGCCCGGCCACATTGTTGAGTTATCTCGGAGCCGCCAAGACTCTGGCCTGGAGGCTCGCCAGCAAATATTTTCAGGGACAGTTAACAGGCTGTAACAGGAGGGGTACTCGGCCCCGATCTGCCACTATCCCCTGGCCCAGAACACCGTGAGATATCAATTCCGTCGCACTGATCCTGGCAGGTGGCGAAGAAAGGTCGTACGAGATATCCTTCCTAGCAAGATGAAGATGATTTGGATAACAGCATCGCGGTGTTTGGGTGTACCGAGACTCTAGCATCTGCCTCATACGCTTGGCGCCAGCAGTCACCACGAATGATGGGGCAAAGGACGAGCTGGGTAGACACTGGAGAACATCGCGATATATTGGGTGCCTTCGGCAGATCTGGATGATGACAGGTCAAAGGCTCCGAGATCAAACGTTCAATCTAATAGGTAACAAGTCCTCAAGTATCGTCCTTGCTGGGTTCTTTTCTCCCGGACCAGCGTATGACATGGGTAGCCCTGAGTCGCCACACAAAAGAATACGAAAGACCACGCGCACCGAAGATAAGCATATTCTCTGGCCGGAAATTCCATTGTCGGCGATTGCATCGGTGAAAATGGTCAAAGAGCAGCGCTTGCTTTCCCTCGACTCATGGAAGTTATAATTTGTGCCGGGGATCCATCAGGGCTCAACCGGTCTGGCGAATGCCCAGTCACCCTTTGATGGGCCACCCAACCTACCCTGCTAGTTATCTAGACATACCGTGATATCGTCAACCCTGGTGTCTCTCGAAATGACATGACTACGTTTGCGTATTCCTTTCTGATCCTCCCGTGCAGCTTATCAAAAAATCTTCAGCGTGACGGCGCATTTCACTGTCCCATACTCCCTAGTAGTGCTCAAATACACCTCATATCATGGCCATCTTATGCGATATGCTCTGAAGGCATTTTTGTGTGCACAACCAGGGGGAAATTAGAGATATTTCTTGCGAATTTTCATCACATTTAATCCGGCGCTCGTCATGAAGTTCTTCGCCTGTAGCAGATGTATAGAACCTAGTGCAGCATGGAGATGGACGGCTTACTTACGGTCCGTATTCCTGGTATCAATCACGTCGTCAAACGCAGCGAAAATGCCTTGTTTGTCAATGGTGAATATTTGCAAACCGTCCATTCCTAAATTCAACGCGTTGAACACGTTCTTCCCACCTTTGGACATTTGAACGAGCATACTCTGGAGCCTGCACGTGAAACAGATTCGGTCCTATCCGACTGAAAGTGGTAGTGAAGGGTAGTGAGGATCTCAACTTTTCAGCAGCGGATTCTGCGATCGCAGACACAGCACCAACGTTTGGACCCGTCATACATGCGTCCAATGAACTTCCGATAAGCATTAGGGGTGCGTGTCACAACTCATCTGGCGATTTCGCAAAGCACCTAAATTAAGGGAAACCCGCGGACTTAGAGCCACGCATAGCTTGAACGAGAAGGGACGATAGGGTGACCTCCGCCACCTAACCTCCCCCCCCCGACTTCCGCCTGGGTTTCAAATAGAAAGAAGAGGAGCTAACAAAGAGATGAAACGCCATCAGACGCACCACGGCCACACTCACCCAGCGCTCCGTCCCCCATTTCCGGTATGCATTGCACAGCATCACTGTAACGAGTCGAAATGATTTGATGGAGAACAACAGCAAATGCTGGCGTGAACGGCATCGCTAGAACCTTCTACCATGAATAGACATCAGGAGGGTGAAAAAATGATAAGGACTTCAGTTGCACGATTTCCAATCACACGCTGTGTAAGTTACATACCGAAGATTCTAATGCATGTACCGGCGGAGATTTGGAGCACTGAAATCGCGACTGTAGTTAGTAGCACCGTCCTGAGGTATTTCTGAACAGCCAGTAAGCTGCTTACCCACTGCGAACGCGTTGAGCCTGTACTCCGACTCTCTGACTTTTCGGGCGGATCGTTGGTTGCTACGCTCCCCGCATCATCGTTAGCCACAGTATGTGTGTTCCTAGTTCACGAGCTTGGCGTAGAGGCCTCCCGAGTGTAAGCGAGAGCGCAAAGCAAAATTCTTCAGGTTAAGGGGTGTCGATGGTACGGCTGCGCAAGTTACGGTAGAGCACGGTAGGGACCATCTCGTTCGACTGAAGAATTGGCGCACCACAACCACAGTGACCGTCCAGGACGCGCGCATTCATGATTCATCGAGGTTCGTCTGCAAATCGGGGAATTCATTAAAGCATGCTGACCTGCACTGACAACTGGCTGCTATGGCTTCGCCCGCGACGAAGAGACCAAGCACAACAGTTCTATTGCACCTGTCCGCTGGGAAGGTAAACTGGGTAACGGTTAGCTTTCGGCTAGTACAACGCATTCACAGCCACCCGACCACCAACAGGCGGGAAATTGCCGAAACCCTTTGGAAACACTCGTCCATACGCTGATCTATACAAACAAAACTACAGCTATGTATGCTCAATTCCCGAGGCGAACTCTGGCATCGAAAGGTGTTTGGATGATGTGCTCTTCTGCTCATTCCATGATTTTCTCGTAATCCCGACTGACATGCACGACATCCAATGAATGAGTGGTTCGTTGCTGCGCCTCATCCCAGGTCCAGACGACGGCGTAATGTCCGCAGGACAAGTGAGTGCCTCTTGCAGACTGCTGATGCAGTGGCCCAAGCGATCAAATTCTTCGTGTCCTTCCACCACAGCCCCTAGTGGATGGCGTCTACCCGGTTGCATAATATGCGTCGTCACAGTACTCTGGATGGAGTGCCTGTCGAATCATATTCTGCGCTGACGAAAATGAACGAAAGCGAAGTACGGTGAGTGCAAAACGTGTACCAGACAATGCGATTGGTGGAAGACATCGAAGGAAAAAATGTAATTGTCCTCGTCACAGGGAATTCGTGCGCTCTTATTCGAGAAAGGGGCAGCCTGGGACTTTCGCGCCTGCATCATTCCGCCTGATATGGCGTCACCTACGGGATACTAGCGAGAAACAGCGCATACGCCGACGCAATGTACTGGGTTTTGTCCCGGATGCTGGGGAAGCGCCTCGGCAGGTACTGCAAAATATCGTTGTGGGACGCTGTACATGCAGAAGCGCCAAAATCGGGGTGCGAGACTTTCATCCATTCACAGTATACCACTGGTCGGTTGATGAATTTTCTGATGGAACATACGTGCATAACGAGGACAATGTTCAATGCAAGGGATGTAACGAGAGCAACCCTCCAGCATCGCAGAGGTAGATGCCTACTTTTGTCGCTTTGTTCAATGGATTTGACTGTGTCACTAGGCAAGAGTAGTTCGTCGACAAGAGTCCATGGGCATCGCGGGGATCCAACAGGTGCAGGCCAAAGATCCAACCTTCAAATCAAAGATCATTGTTCCTTGAGTCCGCCATGGGGTCCAGTCCATATTGTCAAGCTTTTCTGAGATATCACATATGGCTATTAGGCTAGCAGCTTATCCATGGATGCTACCATTGTAAGCATACTCGAATCAGCGAGACTGGCGATCGCATTTGACGTCCATTACTGTACCCATCGCATTGATCATGGACCCGGAACTCTTTTTCGCTGGACGTCCTCGGTGCCATCGACACGGCTCTTTGTCATTGAATCAGATACCGGACACACACATTGGAGCTGAACGGGCGCATGCTAGGACTGAGGCTTGAGGTGAAGCTGAAACATCGGAATACAAAGGACTAACAATATGGTAGAATGGAACCCACCTCGGGAAGCCACTGAAGGCGCCCCGACTCTTCCCAGCACCTCGGGCTCCTACGCCGCCTGCTCACTGGCGGAACGTTCACCCCACACCGGCTGCAATGAAATTGTTGGTTCCTTTATTCCGCGGACCAAGAAACTATAGCTAGATGCACTCCTTGGCTGTAAGCATCCCTAAGCCTGCGACTCGACCTATTGTTTCGGATATACTCGACTCAAACAGGGGCATTGGCACCGGAATGAAAGTGACGAAGGCGGCCGACGGCATGCCCATTCAAACGAACTCGTTTGTATCCCGACACGTTCACAGCTGCGCTGTCTTGTATATAAAATGGTTGGTCCCAGTCCGTCAGACTACCGGCCAGCATCAGATCTGCGTTCTGCTCTATCTCACTGACAACTCTCCCGACGTCACAATGCCGTCCAAGTTTGCTTTCTTTTCCGCTTTCATTGCTGCATTGTCAGCTGTCACTGCTGCACCCGTTGTAGACGGAAATCTGGGGATGGTGGAGGTATATTGTCTCGTCTCTTCGTGTCGCTTGGAGACTGACGTTCAATCAGCGTTCCGACTCCGTCCCCGACTCTGTGGTAAATATTCTGCATAACCACTTATTAACCTTTACTGACAACTGTGAAGCTTGACGAATTAGATAACCTTGGCCTTCTGTCGTCGGTGCGTTGTTTTGCTGTTATGCCGTTCCACGACGAAGCTGATAATCCCCCTCCCAAGATTTTACCCCCGCTACCCACTGTCAGCGTCGGGCTATCACTGCCTGTCACCACCGTTACGCTAGGCTTGCCACCCTCTCTCCCGAGCACTATACTTCCTCCGCTACCGACCCTTATTTGAGGCATGCAGTCTCCTGCTACTGCCGAGCTTGGCTGACGATCACAAAGGTTTGCCAGATATCTAGTACACGTCTAATATCTGGGTGGTGCGAGCAAACATAGGTATGGTGGTTCATTAGAACTCATAGGATTTTTCTGAACAACACTACCCTTCTAGGTCGCTATTTTGTGGATTGTGGCTGAGGCGGATAGCATTAGTTTGTGTCCCTCATCTACATTTCTCGAACTTCTGTGTAGCTGTGGAATGTTATGAAGACTTGCGAGTTTGTGTGTTTGAAACTTTTACTGCAGGCGCTATGTAACATCTTTGCTGTCGTCTGGTGGGGTCGGCGAGTTTGCCTTTTTCCAACACTTCGAGCCCTTTGCTTTGGCGGACTTACCTTTCTAGCATCACAGACGACAAGCTACGCAGTGTATCTGGAACCGCAAACAGTGCACGGACCCTCGTGATGTTGGTAAAAATATTCAGAGCTGTACGCACCTTTAAAATTATCGTAGTTGGAGAGCAGCGTAATCCAAAATTAAAGTTATCCGCGGTGTCTGCTTGTCTTTGTCCTAATAAAAAATTCTAGACGTTGAGTAGTGAAATAGGTAGTGTCACTGCGGAGGCGTCGAACAGCGAGATCGGCTTGCATTTCGACTGTCTGACATTCATGCGGATATTTGGTTGCAAAGACCGCTGCCTAGTCATTAGCTGCGGTGTAAGCATCTCGCTCAACTTGGCGTCCGCCCTGGACCACCCCTCCCGCGTTGGAACAGGCAAAAGGTAACAAAATTCGTCAAGGTGCGGGCGGTCGATGGATTGCGCCAACAGCACTGCTCTATCAAGAGCACACGTCGCTGCAGCGTAGAGTCTTGATTACTCTACCGACGGCAGAGCGCGATTTGACCTGTGCGTTGCTTCGTCGAAACAATCGTCTCCCGTGTTGGTCTGAGTTGAATGATGGTAAACGGAGGCCAGAGTGAGTATTAGTAACACAGCCACTCGACCATCGACAGGCAGGAAATTGCCGAAACTCTTTGGAACGAACTACAAGCTTTAGCACTCAACTCTCCAGGTGAACGCTGGCATCGAAAGGTGTCTGGATGGTGTGTTCTTCGGCCCATATCAAGATCTTCTTGTAGTTTCGACAGGTATGCATGACATCCAGTCTAGCCATGGTTCGTTGCTCCTTCTCATCCCAAGCCCAAACGGTGGGCGTGATATCCGCAGAACAGGTGAGTGACTCTCGCAGACTGTCGATGCAGTGACCCAAGTGATCGAAATCTTCGTGTCCTTTCACTACAATCCCTAGCGGATTGTGGCTGCCCTTGTTTGCGTAATACGCCTCGTCATAATACTCTGGATGGAGTGCCTGTCGAATCATATTCTGCACCGATGAAAATGAACGAAAGCGAAGTACGGTGGGTGCAAAATGCCTACCAGACAATGCAGTTGGTGGAAGACATCGAAGGAAAAAATGTAGTTGTCCTCGTTGTCGGGAATTCGAGCGGTCTTGTTCGTGAAAAGATCAGCCTGGGGCTTTGGCACTTGCATTATTCCGCCTGGCAGGGTATCAACTACGGAAGATTTGCGGTAAGTGATGCGTACGCTGATACAAGGCCTCCCATGCCTCGTCAAGAGCTGGTGATGGCTTGTCATTATACAGGGATTTGTCCCATACATCTTGGAACCGCTTTGGCACGTACTCCAAAGCATCGGTTGCGGGCGCTGTTCACAAGAAGCGTCGGGGACAAGGTGGAGACGCTCCCAAAGACTTATAACATACTGTAGACCGATTGATTGGTGGGGGTGGCGACGGGAAACGCTCGCAAAATGAGGAGAATGACATTGAATGTGAGGGACAAAATCAGAGTCGCTCTCCAAGATCGCGGGAGCACGTGTTTGTTGGTGGGCTTTTCGTCTTCTCCTACGAGACTCTCAACGTTGTTTGCAGGCAAGAGCGGTTCATCGAGAGACTCCCGAGACTTCATGTACAACAGAGGTGGTTGCTGGCAGCAAAGTGTCATGGGGGTGGCATTGCCTCGCTCCTCAAGGTTAGGTCAGACATTCCTTCTTTTCGGTTGCTGCGTAGCCAGAGCCGACATATTTTGGACAAGTTTTCCGTCTCAAACCCCGGATAGAACTTTGAACTGACGGAGAAGAGTCTTTAATAGTAGAAGTGCATTGGTCGGTCGGATCTTAGAGAAGAGGGCTGCGCGCAACCAACTGGAGAAAGATGGAATTTGAGATGGGCTGCGGAGATGAGGAAGCCTATACACGTGAGGCCTCCATCTACTGCTAACATAAGCTCATCGTATAAACGTCAAGCCTCTTCCAGGACAAGCCAGAACCGTTCTTCTTTGAGTCTGCTCTCTGTGTCAAGTATTTCCTCTGTTACTTCAATGAAATTCACGCTGGCGTCACTTTCCAGCTTGATCGCTGTCACCCTCTGTCTGTCCACTGTCATCGCTGCACCAGTCGCAGACGGTGCTCCCGGTATGATGAAAGTGAGTTGTATGGCTTTTTTCTGTTACTTGCGCTCTGACATTCACCTAGCGTGACGAAGTCGGTAGTTTCCGTAAACCCATCGTTGGATTGTATTGACCAGGACCATGCAGCCTCCTACCGTGGATGAGATCTACAATGGCTGTTATAACATCTGCTCGGAGTAGTATGCAATAGATCGTTCTCTTGTCAGAATGCTGCTCACAATTACAAGGGGTCACTTACGGCTGCATGTAGGCACTTACGAACGGTGCGAAAGGCAAATTGAAAGTATGGCATAGTTCCACGACAGCGGCGTACTTTTCTGATTCGTACCTCATCTCTTCGTCTCGGCCCTATTACTTTCACTTTCTTGCGTAGATACCCTGTGGCTGGCAGAAGATTTGTATTATCTAGTTGCCTTGCAAGTTTGTCTTGGTAAAACGTCCTCCAGATATGTGACGAGTCTAGCAGGATCCAGCCGACTTTCTGATCATGACTTCATCATGCCGTGTTTGCTTCATGACGTTAACAGTCAGCGCAGTTTGCTCCATCGCGACTTACTGCTTTGTCTACCAGACCCAACGTTGTCGAAATTATCAGATTGCTCCGAGTGGAAAAAATAAAGAACCAAGTTTTCCAGCCGGTTCCATTGAGAATTCCCGACTCCGGTCCGGTACAGACGAAAAGAGCATTCAGGCTCGCTCATGTACCCGGAACTAAGACCGTGCCCTGATCTATACCCTCATTTATCCTTGTTGCCCGACGATGCATCGCCCGCAGATACCACTTCATCCCCGCTCGAGCGAGGCTGTCCAGAATCCGTATTGGATATCGGTCCTTGAAACCAATGCACGCCGCCGTAGACGGGGAAATAGTACCACATCATCGCCAGTGTCATGACGCCCCCAAGGACGACAACCGTATAATTCATATCCGGGACTTGTGGAGCTGGCGTCGAGGGGAAACACAGTACGACCATCATAAATGCCATGAAGAGCACGGCGATCGTTGCAATTGGTGCACTCTAGGGCGGTACGGCGGATATTATAAATGTTGTGATAGCTATACGCACGCTAAGGACGTACCATGACACCGAGATGGAAAGGACCGGGCTTAAAATTATTGTCGAACGCGAACCTCGAGACGATGGGCACCATATACGCTAGATAAGTCGCGGTCACAGAGATCGAGAAGACTGCGCTGACAGCGGCTGGACCAGAGAGACAACAAGCCTACCAGCAGTGCCATAAGCGCGTCGAACCAAACCGTGTTGACGGGAGTCGCAGTGTATTTGTTAAAGCGATAAAGTAAATCAGACAGAGGCAAAGCACCATCTCTTGCAAATGCAAAAGACTGGCGAGAGGCAGCGAGAAGCTGGCTGGACCCCATCATATATCTGAACCATGTTTATCTCTCCTGTAAAGCCAATGTAGGTAGTAGTGACTCACTGAACAAGGACAACAAACGTCCATAGCACAAGCGTCCAAGTCTTCCCGAAGGAATTAAGAAATATCTGCGCCATTGGCTGACCGACTGGGCTTCCCAGGATAGAATCAAGGTCGGTTCCCATGCAGAACGCCAAAGAAACGTTG
Organism: Phlebopus sp. FC_14; assembly: GCA_021018615.1. Taxonomy (NCBI): domain Eukaryota; kingdom Fungi; phylum Basidiomycota; class Agaricomycetes; order Boletales; family Boletinellaceae; genus Phlebopus; species Phlebopus sp. FC_14. The sequence goes on from JAEVFL010000009.1 coordinate 1,946,877, forward strand.
ATCGCTGCTTTCAGATGAGACCTCAACACTTTCAGACGTGACGAGCGAGGGCGCACCCCATCCCAATATGCCCGCTATACTTATCGCCGCGACCTTTTCATGAGAAGTCAGAATGAGATTCAAGTCTGGAACGGCATGCACAGCTCACGATGCCCCATGGAACCGCGATCGCGGCATTTGACGCCTCTTCACTTATATGAATTGTTGCATCGTAGCCAGCTACCCAAGGGGAATTAACCTATGGTTAGCACATGAAATGGAGACTCACAAATTGTCCATAGTGGCGCGAGCAAGCTCAGGATGAAAGCAAACACGTTCGGCCATCCTGTCTCTATCATAGGGGACCATGGATAAGTCAAAATTTATCAGAGAAGAAACCAGCAGACGAACCGTTTGTGAAATTTCCAAACACGTACGAAGGTGTGTTTCTATATGCTGCCGGTGTTGCTGCTGGAAGTGCGACAATAACCACGATACACAGCCTAAATATCACCCACCCACCCCGTTCTGGCTGTCGACTCGTGCAAAGTCATAAAAATGTATATCACTCACAACACGTTGAAAATGACATATACCGTTTGCAGCCTGGCAAGCACTCTTGTTCCTAGGCTGCAAATGATCGCTTGACTGATCACGACTGCAGCAAAGATACCACTGCAATGCGTTCAGGAAAGGACTGCCTTGAGAAATGATGGTACACACTATGTCTCAATGTCTGTCGCGACGAACTGCTGATCGGAACCTATGTTGGCAGCAGCTGTAATTTGAATTGTACATCCCCAATTGATCGAAGCTTCTGAACGCATTTAGAACAGATAGGAGAAACAAACGACAACGTACCAATGCCGGTAATTATACCGATGGTGCTCGCATCTGACAAGTTTGTGTGAGAGCCATCGATATGAGAACACCTGCAGACAGAACTCACAACCGACGATCCAGCACAATACATTTCGAGTGCGAGGGGAAGACAGGGTATATGTTAAGTAGTAAAGCTACGGGATGGATGTCAACGTAAGACTCTGATTCTTCGATCAGCTGAATGACGCACACCGCCTGAAGTGGGCGCTGACGAAGCCACTTCGCCGAGTGCCATTCCGATGCAAAGAATGAAACAGGTCGCGAAAGCCCACTAAGATATCCATAAATGAGTGGTGACATACATGGACAAGGGACGGAACGTACGCCCCAGACCATAGCAACAGGTCCACCATTTGACGCTGAACTAGAGAGCACGGAACTACACGTGAACTCTGAGTCAGTACAGGTTGTTTTGCTAGAACGATTCAAAGCGACAACGCACGCGATTGAGGGTAGTAGTCCGATGATGCTGAATGCAATTCCAAACACCTGACTCATCGCTAGGTTTTCGGAAGCCAGGGAACCCACAGAACCTACCTCGAGAGGGGTAAAAGCCCGTCGAAACTCCTGTTTGTATCCAAGACTGGCCAGCAACGCCTCGTCAGATATCTTGTCGCCTTTAGCTTTCGCCATGAATACTACGAGTTGAAAGGTGAGTGGAGCCGAGTTTGTAGACGGGACGTCGGTGGCATTCTCAAGTGGGGATACTGCAAGCTAATCTCACAGTAGACGCTCATTGCTAATCCGATAGAAGCTCGGACGGAACGTTTCCAAGACCAAATGTGGTACCAGCTGCAATGTTAACCCTAACCCTACCGCAATACAGTGACGACGTACCAAAGGAGATGAGGGGTTTTGCTGCTTTCCGCGGAGGTCGTTCATGGTTGATGGCCTGATGCTGTGAACGGAAGTCAGTTGAGTTGATAAAATATGGGCAAGTGACGTTGTGGAGAGCTGGTCCCGTGCCATTAACTCGACCGAGGATAACTTGGTTGGCGAGATGCGAGAGGCGCGCCCACTCTTGGGACTACACGAAAACGAATAAACCAGGCCAAGTCCCGCATTCAGCTCTACAGGAAAACCGTGACGACCACACAGTGCTGATTGAACAAAGAAGGAAACACATCTGAAGAAACCTTGACATTACTTGCGTTGGAAACATACTGTGACGTTGTCCGGGGAACCTCTAGGCTATAAGAGTCAAAAATACATTAATGCAGCGTGGAACACGAGCGAGGCGAGCACAGCGAGCCGAGTGAGTGTTCCTGAGAGGAAAAAGAACTGACAGGCGACAGTGGGGAACACGAGCGAGGCGAGCGCAGCGAGCCGAGTGAGTGTTCCTGAGAGGAAAAAGAACTGACAGGCGACAGTGGGGATTTCTCCCCAAGACCGTTTCGTCTTTATAGACTCTTCAGGCCTGCTTAGTCAGTAGGACTTACCAACACAATTCTCACAGTGAGAATCGTACGATGCGGTATATTCTAAGGGGTGTTCTGTAATGGGTATTAGGGTCAAAGAAGGGTTTTGCTAGCATTTTTTGAGGATTTATAGATAATATAGTGATAAATATATGAATAAAAAGGTGCGATTTTGCGCATTTGGTGGACACAGCCAAATGCGCAAAATTGAGGAATTTTTATTGGTATATTTATTGAGATATTGTAAGAAGTGATTTTGCGCATTTGGTCGATATACCGAAATGCGCAAAAATAGAGCTCTAAAAAAAAGGGTAAATTTGCGCATTTGGTAGATATGCCCAAATGCGCCAAATTGCCCATTTTTAATGGTATATTTATCACTATATCTTAAAGGGCGATTTTGCGCATTTGGTGAATACCCCCAAATGCGCAAAAATATACTACTGAAAACATAGCAACAAAAAAGGGCAAATTTGCGCATTCAGTCAATACCCCCAAATGCGCCAAAACACCCTTTTTTTATTGGTATTTTTGTCATTATATTTTAAAAGGCAAATTTGCGCATTTGGTCAATACTCCCAAATGCGCAAAAATACCCTACTGAAAATATAGCAATAAAAAAAGGGTGATTTTGCGCATTTGGTGGATATGCCCAAATGCGCAAAATGACCCATTTTTTTTGGGATATTTATTGATATATTCTAAGGAGTGATTTTTTAGATTTGGTCAATACACTCAAATGTGCCAAAAAAAAAACAAACCCTCTGATAATATGTCAATAAAAAAAAAGGCAAATTTGCGCATTTGGTGGATATGCCCAAATGCACAAAAACACCCCTTTTTTATTGCTATATTTATCAATATATTCTAAAGGGTGATTTTATATATTGAAACCACATTAACAAAAATAGCAGGAAAAAAAACACATAGACAGATAGAAATAAGGACGAGTCCATTGCTTACATAAGCGAGCATTTGAAGGGAGAAAAATGCTAATGATGGACTACCCTACACTAGTGAACAGTCACCAGTAGTGAACTTTTGGGTAGTGGATCAGCACAAGACTAGCTAAAAAGCATAGTGGACTAGGGAAAGGCCAGTACTAGGATGGCTGCTACCATAGTGGGGAACACGAGCGAGGCGAGCGCAGCGAGCCGAGTGAGTGTTCCTGAGAGGAAAAAGAAACTGACAGGCGACAGTGGGGATTTCTCCCCAAGACCGTTTCGTCTTTATAGACTCTTCAGGCCTGCTTAGTCAGTAGGACTTACCAACACAATTCTCACAGTGAGAATCGTACGATGCGGTATATTAATCTGATCGTGGGATCAGCCAATGGGAATAATAACTCATTCACACACCAGGGTTCTAAGAAGCATAACCATGTGAAAATGCCGGGGGTCGGACCGTTCTATAATTGTACTAGAATCTAGACCGTTCTAGCCCTACTAGAATCTAGACCAGGGCCTAGACCGTTCGAGACTTTACTAAGAATAGATCGTTCCAAAAATATACTAGAGTCTAGACCGCTTACATAATCCAGATTACCTAATCCCAAGTCACGTGATCCGGGGTTAGCCGGGGGGACTTACCAAGCAGCCTTGGTTAACCCTAACCCTAAGGTTAGGTTAGGGTTAGGTTAGGGTTAGGGTTCTTCTGTTAGGGTTAGGCTATACAGAGGCTTAGAAACCATTAATGTATTCCGATTAAGGATAGTGCTTACGTTAGGTTAGGGTAGGGTTAGGTTTGGGTCAGGCTTCAAACCATACCGGTTAGTAAGTCCGAAACCTATAAATACGTAGCACCTACCGCAAAGGGTATTTTCGCTAAAGGTAACTTATTTAGAAAAGAAAAACGGTGCCGCTAGCTAATGTAGTTCACAGCACTTCAAGCAAGAGTAAGAGTGGCGAACTTTGGCTTTGCCCTAGACTAATAACTACTCGCAACTTAGCCTTGACTGACAGGGCGAACCCATGCAAGGTACCTCCCATTGGAAGGCTCCGCCGTAGGCGATGCTTTTGAATGCTAGTTCGCGGCTACTGATTCACTTTAACTCCGTTCAAGCGCAGAGTTTGTGAGTTCTACCAGCCGGCATTGGCGATGTTTTCCCATACATCTAAATACGGATCTCTCCGCGGTGAGCCCCTGCTGACATCTAATTCACCTGACTCGTCGAATTCAAGTATTTTACCGTCCGCACGACGTGAAGTTGATGCAATTGGGGGAGCTTGTGGTTGCTGGACCTGTAAAGGAGGGTCTATCTGACGAATGACATCAGCAGCAACTTTCTCATCGAGTTTTTCCAACACTGTTTTCTTCCAAGTATTAGCAAAGTCAAAGAGATTGCGAGTGCGTTTGCGACTCACAATCACTCGACTATCAAGGATATTTATTTTCCTAATGTCCGGGACTTGTACGGGGATCCCGCCAGGTAGGTCGACATCGAAGCTCAAGCTAAGGTCAACTTTCCCGACTTTGTCTTTGTACCCGTCTGGAATTTGGGGGAAGTTAATATTGTATCTTCCGGCTTCGGATCTTTTGATCCATTCACGCCAATATCCATATAGAGTGTCGGCCAATCCTTTAGCGTCGAAGTAATTCCAAGCTGTATTATATTCTGTTTTCAGGACTAAAACGTTTGCGTGCTCATCTGTCTCCACGGGTAGTGTAAGACGTGTATCCCAGCGTTTTAGCATATTGTCCTTAAGCCATTTTCGGCACAGATCAATAGGGTAACCACGCTTGGCGTAAAGGGCTACTAACCCCTTTAATGCACGGACATAGTTGTCTTGCGTGCTGCTTAGCGTAGCTAGCCTAGACATCTCCCCGATAAAGGTACCCCTCTTGACGTCGAGAGGATGGGCAGATATCCATGGAATTCTTTCTTGATGGGATTGTGCTTTCCGGTATGGCATGTGTTGCAACCTCCCAAATTCGTCTTTGTAGAGGCACATGTCTAAGAATGGCGCGAAATGCGCTGTAGCATCCCATTCAATTTCACAGTTATCGAACTTTACTTTATTAGCCATGTAAGATTTAGCTTCCTGCTCATTGGAAGCATAAACTAAAGCGAGACAATCGTCGATATAACGCCCATAAAACGCAATGTTTGGGTCGTTTAAAACGTCGGCATGTAACTCGTAGTGATAACCATACAAATTAGCAAGGTCAGGGCTATCAGCTACGCCCATGGCAAGGCCACGGAGTTGTAGGTACTTAACGTCTTGGAACTGTGTAATAAGTTGAGTATTACCGGTTTTGAGGCAATTACGGAAGAATTTTTTACGGAGATTGTCTATATCTTCCGCCTCTTCGTCCCAATCTTCGCCGTTATGATAAAAGTCCAGATAGAATTCCCACGTAATTTGTAGGCATTTATCGAGGTCGATATTAGGGTAAAAGGCTACAACATCGCCTGTAACGATGAACCAAGAGTAGCCGGGTTTAAACTTCAACTTACTCAATTTTATCGCCAAGTCCTTGGAACCACGAATGATGGATGGCGCCGAATTTACAATCGGTTTGAGTTTTTTGGAAATGAATTTAGCACATGGGTTTTGGATTGCAGAATGACAAGGTATAATAGGCCGGAATTTCACCGGTTGCTTGTGTATCTTCGGAATTCCGTAGAATCCGGGAACATAATGTTCCTTGCCAGGCGGTGTTATTTTATACCGGAAAAACGCACTGACTGATCCTTCGTCCATGTCTATATGGTTCTCAGCAAAAGTTGCTAAGATATTCATTTCATCGCATTTACGATCAAGAATTTGTCTAGCCTCCATAATGGAGAGCTGTTTGTATTCAGCTGGATTACTAAGACATTTAATCGTTTGGTCTACTAACCAGGTCCGCTCTGACACCGCTATGCCCAGGTTCTTATCGGTGTGAGTAAGAATATAATCGTTACCCACAAGAAACTCATGGATATGGTTTAGCTTAGGACCGAGCGGTTTAGTGACGTCCTTTGCTTCCTCAGGAGGTATCTTACAAATCATGTCGTTCACGAACTTGTTACCCTTCTTGAGTCCCATTTCCAAATACCACGGTAATACGGGTGGCGCCTTCATACTTTCGGGTCGCACATCGTAGTCTGGGTCGTAGACCCCTCTTTCTTGTTTAAAGAGGAAGAATAGTCTCCAACGAAGTCGGCGTTTAAAATCCCACCAAGATTCTTCGATAAGATTTTTCTTAGTGGGTTGATGAAACATATATTTCATTCCGATACTTAGTTGGTACTCTATTTCACGCGGCAAGTTCACACCAGGAGAGCGATGAATTTCATTTTTAAATTGGGCGGCGGTTACAATATCTAACGGACTATTTAAAATGATCCATTCTACCGCATCAGGTACAGATAATAAAGCTACTTCATCTGGAATTGAGTCAATGTCACCGTAACGGAATTTTCTAACGTACCGTTGCGAACTCAATTCTTGGCCTTGCCTTTTCCCTTCTTGTCCTTCTTTTCCTTGGCGGCCTTCTTGCGAGCGTCCTTTACGGACTGATGTTTCGCGGCGTTGGCCTTGGCCCTGGCTTTTTTGGCCGGGGGTGGGACGTATGGGGTGCGTTGTGGGGGAGACGTTGCAGGAGGATTCTTCTGGAAAAGAATTAGCAAAATGAAAATGCCGGGGGGACATTTCACTTACCTTCTTAGGGGCCGTCTTTTTTCCTTTTACCGCAGCCGAGACAGCTTTGTCGATCATAGATTGAATCGACGGGGAGGGACCTGTGGAGGGGCCAGCGACTCCCATCTCGACGTCAGCGGCGGCATGGACTACTTTCTTCTTCTCCCGCTTCTCCTTACTTACGAAGTCACGGGCATCGACGATAGATTGAACGCGTAGTCCATAGACAACGACGTCATTCATCACCTCAAGCCCTAAGGCTTGGATGGACGCGTTGTCCTCCCACCCCGTCACCGTGACCTCTCCAGTCACGGTGTAATGAAGGATTGGCAATTTAGTTTTTGCCGTTACCTCCTTCTGCCTTTCGAGAACGATCGGCGACAGATCATCAAAGATGACCTGGGGGGTGAGGGCCCGTTCGAGGAAGCCTACCTCATCCTTCTTGGCGCGGATGGAGTCGTTGAGACATTGTCTCAAGTAGGCGTTGTGATTGTCCAACAGCTCCTTGTGAAACTTGGAGCCGTCGGCAGTCTCCTCAAACCCTTTGGTCAGCTGGACCGCAGGCGCCTTCATTTGAAGGTGGGGAGGGACCGTCCCGGCCAACTGATGGGCCTCCCACTTTGCAAGAGTGGTTCGCGTCGCTGCAAGCTTGGTAGCAGTTGCAGCGATTCCCTCGAGGGGACCGCGAAGGACGTGCCTAAAGTCCTGGGGGACTAAGGCAATCAGGTCATCCACCGAAGTGGCTGCCTGAAGGCGTAGGTGGCGAGCCTCCTTACGCTTCGCGATATCATCGTTAGCTTCCGTGACATTCGCGAGAGGAGAGAGAGCACGCAGCAAGTTAGACGTGTTGAAAGACATTGTTGAGAAAACTTGATGAGACAGCGCAGGTAAACACAGTAAAAGCGGGGAACACGAGCGAGGCGAGCGCAGCGAGCCGAGTGAGTGTTCCTGAGAGGAAAAAGAAACTGACAGGCGACAGTGGGGATTTCTCCCCAAGACCGTTTCGTCTTTATAGACTCTTCAGGCCTGCTTAGTCAGTAGGACTTACCAACACAATTCTCACAGTGAGAATCGTACGATGCGGTATATTAATCTGATCGTGGGATCAGCCAATGGGAATAATAACTCATTCACACACCAGGGTTCTAAGAAGCATAACCATGTGAAAATGCCGGGGGTCGGACCGTTCTATAATTGTACTAGAATCTAGACCGTTCTAGCCCTACTAGAATCTAGACCAGGGCCTAGACCGTTCGAGACTTTACTAAGAATAGATCGTTCCAAAAATATACTAGAGTCTAGACCGCTTACATAATCCAGATTACCTAATCCCAAGTCACGTGATCCGGGGTTAGCCGGGGGGACTTACCAAGCAGCCTTGGTTAACCCTAACCCTAAGGTTAGGTTAGGGTTAGGGACCGACCCTCCCCCGAAGGGGGAGGGGAGTAAAAACAGGCGACGGGCTTACCACTGAGGAGAGGGGGTCGCTGGTGACGAGACGGGAGCAGAGCTCGAACCGTGTAAAGAAAAGTCGGAGGCGAGGTGGGGACTTTCGTTCCCGGGGACCTTTCGTCTTTATAGACTCGTCAGGCCTCGATGACTAAGAACTGTACAGAACCAGAGATTAATGCCATTGGATAACAAAAATCATACGATGCGGTGCATTCACACGACCGTGAGAGTCGTTCACACGGAAGCTTCTTATGAACGGGGACCTTGAAGTCTAGAACGTTCCAGAGGGAGCTAGAGTGGGGTACTAATATTAGCCTAGCGGAGATTAACTCCTACCTATTAAAGAAATGACGGCACCGGGTATCGGCCCGAGCCCAGACGAATCCAGACCAAGGCCTAGACCATTTCCTAAAAAGGAGTGGCTGTGTCAGTTCTAGACCCACCCATTTCCCACGCCACCAAGCACGTGTCGATTACGTAAGCCGGGGGGCGTCCACAAATCCTTTGTTAACCTTGTTAGGGTTAGGGTTGGGGTAGGGTTAACCTGTTAGGGTTAGGGGTTAGGGTTAGGGTTAGGGTTAGGCTATTCACATTATTAGTACGTGAATGTTTCAGGGATTAGCCTGAGTACATACGTTAGGGTTAGGTTAACGTTAGGGTTGGTATGCTTGCCAAACACCATGGTTAGTAAGTCCGTAACAACGGAAAACGTATGTACCTACCGCAAAGGGCGATATGCTAAGGTAGTTATTCGGTCACAGGGATCACTGGATCCACGGAGCACAGTATGAGAGACGTTACTAGCGAACGCAGTGGTTTCCATCAGGAGGGCACCCCATAGCAACTTAGTTCTATCCAGGCGAACCACTAAAGTGCGTAAGGGAAAGGGGTTGGCCGCGCTACTAGAGCCTAAGCCGTTCGCGAAGCTACTACAACAATTCCCAGCGTACGATACACGTTCCACTGGCCTCGAATACCACAGCCGAAACCATGGCTCCCACAAGCGCGCCGAAGCGCAGGCAAGGGATGCAAGGGGGAATAGCCTTTTCAGGGGCTACACTGGAATTGCCCAAAGAGACGGACCTGCTACGAACCTTTCGCGCAGTGCAATACTGTACCCACTACGGGGACACGGGATATGATATTCCAAAGAGCTCATTGTTTCGAACTTGCGTTCTACTAAAAAAGACTTACCAGAGTCTACTACAAGGAGGGGATGGTGAGTTCTAAGCAACGGTACCTTTTCTGTAACATTGGTACCAGAACAACAGGGCCTATCCTGTAGGGAAAATAGTAAACGCACCTGAAAGGCCGGGGGGACGATTTGATATCCGCGTAAACGTTAGACTCTAACTAATCTAATACTACTGACTAGCAATTATACCTAAAGGAAAGCTAGTAATAAGAAAAAGAAGGAGGATCGACCCCCAACCATCTCATGGTTGAATATTAATTATGCACAGATCAGTGAAGATGAGGTTTGACGCCCACCAACACTAGACCGGAGTCAGGAGTTCTGTGTGGTAGAAACCGGCGGTTGTAAAAACAACTAACGCCAATATTTCAAGTAGTATCAATCAATTCCTTAGCAGAGATAAGGATTTCCAAGCAGAAGAGACTTAAGGGTTTCACAGCGAATATATAGGCGCGACTGTCCACGAAGATCGTAAGCCGGTTATAGCAATATATTCATGTAGCGCTGGTACTAGCGAAAGTACAGGTCACAGATGGGTAGGATACGCTAACAAGTCGAGGTACTAGCAAGACGAGTTATTGTTGTAGTGTTCCTAATACTACTAGCGTAGCTAACCATGAAGTCCACGAAGACGTGCCTAAAATCACATATGTCGAAGTGGAGTTCCAAGGAAAGAATCAAAATAACGATAACTTTTCCGATGCAACTGATATTTGTTAAAACAGTTATGCGTTATGTTTCACAATATTATTAGGTGAAAATACAGTACACACAGTAGTAGGTTGCGATTTCCATGCAGACGAACAATTAGTGTACATGTATACTAATAATCGTATTTAAATGAATAAATACGAGACAGAAGTCTAAAGTGACGAATTTACAGAGGTAACCGTTAAAGTGCCGGGGAGATGTTAATTAATAACAAAGGCAGACGGAGCCCAAGGAAAACCACCCAGAAGAAAGGAAGTCCAGAAGAGCTATAAGATACTTATAAATTCACCCAATGTCACCAGTAGTGAATGATCACGTAGGTTCCAATACAGGATTTTCATAGGAGAGAAAATACCCTAGATAACAATCCTTAATACCGGGGGGCGTCATGAATTAGTTTAATTTAAACCGGAATAATTCACAAAGAAGGATGTAACGTTATGTCTATGTACTAGGAACCCGAAGGTATCGCGTTCCATAGATGGTATTTCAAAGGATAAGATATGTTTAACCATGGCTACACGGAGTACTATTTCATTCCTCAAACAATGTAGACTCAACATAAATGTAACAGCGTGTTATATGGTACGCTCTGACACTGCATTCCCAAGGATAAGTCGGGTAGGTTACAATCGATTAAAGTAACCAAGACTCTAGTTTAGACCCTATGACCGAGCGTTTTGATGAAAAGTGACATCGTAAGGGTGGTCGTTGGGGACACGAGGTGGACTTACGAATACTGCCACGCCTTAATAGAACCAAGCTAGAATCTAGCAGTTTGACGAGTTAAATCAAAATGGTTGATTAAAGGTTAACAACGTCAACTAATAACAGGATGTGCTTAAGTTAATACCTTAACTTAAAGTACGACTAAGTCTTATAGTTTGTTTACTTAGACTTATGGTTTTGTCGTTCGTTGACAAATAACTTATCAGACGATTAAGTAAAAACTTAAATGGACTAAGTACTTGGGGAGGATGCAAAGCAATTGCATTGGGAATACAAAACTGTAATTGGGTAACTACAGTACAACCCGAAAGTACATGCGCGAATTCGTGATGCAAGATAAAAGAAACAGGGATAAAAGCCTGTTTAATAGAGTAGTGTTAATGGTCTTTTCAAGAGGTAAGTGCCGGGGGGACTTACCGCTACTCTCGCGCTTTGCCTTTGCCCTTGTCCTTCTTGGCCTTCTTGGCCGCTGCTTGGGCTGCCTTGACCGCTGGGGTCGCATAGGCAGACTTTGCTTTCGCCCTTGCCTTACGGGCAGGGGGAGGGACGCGGGGGAGAGGGGGAGAGGGCTCCCTGGTCGACGCTTTCTTTGTTTGCTGGGACAAACTATGTTAGCGTAACATTAATGCCGGGGGGACATAAATGCTTACCGAGCGAGTGTTGGGCCTTTTCTTAGGCGACGCGCTGGCCGACCGCTTGATCGCTGCTGAGACGGCTTTATCGACCAACGATTGGATCGAAGGTCCGGGCTTTGTCAAGTCCGCCATCTCAGTGTCTGCAGCTTTGGCGACTGCCACCTTCTTAGCCTTTTTAGAGGCCTCGATCTGATCACGAGCTTCGACAATGCTAATGATCCGGTGACAATACACCACCAAGTCGGTGAGGACTTCAGTCCCCAGTTTATTTGCCGCTTGGTTTTCCTCCCACCCGGTGAGCATCACCTCACCACCGTCCATAGAGAAGACAGGGATTTTACTTACTGCCTTCACCTCTTGGTGGCGAGCCACGATGAGGTGTTTGAACTCTTGGAACAGTGCCTCCGGGAGGAGGGCCCGCTGGAGGAACGATACCTCATCCTTTTTAGTGGATATGGAATCGTTCAAGCATGCGCCAAGGTAAGCGTCATGCTTCTGTGTGAAGTTAGCCCGACAGGCCAACCCCTCACGAGACTCCCTAAACCCTTTCGTCGTCTGCACAGAAGGCAGCTTGACTACTATATGGGGCGGGAACGTTCCGTTGGCCTTGTGGCCTTCCCACTTCGAAAGAGTGGCGCGAGCATTCAACAGCTTGGTAGCTGTTGATGCTACCCCCTTAAGGGGCTCCGCGAGAACGTGGCGATAAGTCCTGAGGGACCATCGCGATCACCTCATCCACCGTGGAGGCGGCCTGCATTGCCAAGTGGCGTGCAGTCATGAGGCGATCAACGTCTGCAGTCGTGGCGAATGGATCACCATCTGTCCTTCCCGCTGCGTCTTCAGCGTGCAAGTGGAAGTGAGACTGAGACATGGGGGACAGCGCGCGCAACATCGCGGTAGTGTTAAAAGACATGATGTGTAAAATACTAACTACAACGATGATAACCTGCGTCAGAAAAGAGGGTTAGGGACCGACCCTCCCCCGAAGGGGGAGGGGAGCAAAAGGGGCGACGGGCTTACCACTGAATGTGAGGGGGTCGCTGGTGACGAGGCAGGAGCTAGAGCTCGAACCTGCAACAAAGAAAAGTCGGAGGCGAGGTGGGGACTTTCGTTCCCGGGGACCTTTCGTCTTTATAGACTCGTCAGGCCTCGATGACTAAGAACTGTACAGAACCAGAGATTAATGCCATTGGATGGTAAAAATCATACGATGCGGCGCATTCACACGACCGTGAGAGTCGATCACACGCTCTGCTTCTTGAAGACGGGGACCTTGAAGTCTAGAACGTTCCAGAGGGAGCTAGAGTGGGGTACTAATATTAGCCTAGCGGAGATTAACTCCTACCTATTAAAGAAGTGACGGCACCGGGTATCGGCCCGAGCCCAGACGAATCCAGACCAAGGCCTAGACCATTTCCTAAAAAGGAGTGGCTGTGTCAGTTCTAGACCCACCCATTTCCCACGCCACCAAGCACGTGTCGATTACGTAAGCCGGGGGGCGTCCACAAATCCTTTGTTAACTTTGTTAGGGTTAGGGTTGGGGTAGGGTTAACCTGTTAGGGTTAGGGGTTAGGGTTAGGGTTAGGGTTAGGGTTAGGGTTAGGTTAACGTTAGGGTTAGGGTTAGGTTAGGGTTAGGTTAGGGTTAGGGACCGACCCTCCCCCGAAGGGGGAGGGGAGTAGATGTGGTGATGGACTTACGACAAGTGGTACTTGAGGGCGTCGCTGGTGACGAGGCAGGAGCTGAGCTCGAACTGCAAATAAAGAAGTCGGGAGGCGAGGTTGGAGGTTTCCCTCCGCTGGACCTTTCGTCTTTATAGACTCGTCAGGCCTCGATGACTAAGAACTGTACAGAACCAGAGATTAATGCCATTGGATAACAAAAATCATACGATGCGGCGCATTCACACGACTGTGGGAGTCGTTTCCACGGTGGCTTCTTATTAACGGGGACCTAAGGATCGAGAACGTTCCAGAGGGAGCTAGAGTGGAGTACTAATATTAGCCTAGCGGAGATTAACTCCTACCTATTAAAGAAGTGACGGCACCGGGTATCGGCCCGCAGTCCAGACGAATCCAGACCAAGGCCTAGACCACTTCCTAAAAAGGAATGGCTGTGTCAGTTCTAGACCCACCCAAATTCCCACGCCACCGGGGCTTGCCGAGTCACGTGTTAGCATTACGTAAGCCGGGGGGCGTCCACAAATCCTTAGTTAACCTTGTTAGGGTTAGGGTCTGGGTAGGGTTAACCTGTTAGGGTTAGGGGTTAGGGTTAGGGTTAGGGTTAGGCTATTCACATTATTAGCACGTGAATGTTTCAGGGATTAGCCTGAGTACATACGTTAGGGTTAGGTTAACGTTAGGGTTGGTATGCTTGCCAAACACCATGGTTAGTAAGTCCGTAACAACGGAAAACGTATGTACCTACCGCAAAGGGCGATATGCTAAGGTAGTTATTTGGTCACAGGGATCACTGGACCCACGGAATACAGTATGAGAGACGTTACTAGCGAACGCAGTGGTTTCCATCAGAAGGGCACCCCATAGCAACTTAGTTCTATCCAGGCGAACCACTAAAGTGCGTAAGGGAAAGGGGTTGGCCGCGCTACTAGAGCCTAAGCCGTTCGCGAAGCTACTACAACAATTCCCAGCGTACGATACACGTTCCACTGGCCTCGAATACCACAGTAAAACCGTGGCTCCCACAAGCGCGCCGAAGCGCAGGCAAGGGATGCAAGGGGGAATAGCCTTTTCAGGGGCTACACTGGAATTGCCCAAAGAGACGGACCTGCTACGAACCTTTCGCGCAGTGCAATACTGTACCCACAACGGGGTCACGGGATATGATATTCCAAAGAGCTTTGTTTTCGAACTTGCGTTCTACTAAAAAAGACTTACCAGAGTCTACTACAGGGAGGGGATGGTGAGTTCTAAGCAACGGTACCTTTTCTGTAACATTGGTACCAGAACGACAGGGCCTATCCTGTAGGGAAAATAGTAAACGCACCTGAAAGGCCGGAGGGACGATTTGATATCCGCGTAAACGTTAGACTCTAACTAATCTAACACTACTAACTAGCAATTTATACTAAAAGAGAGCTAGTTGAAAAAGAAATAGAAGGGGGGTTGATCCCGAACTATTCTCAATAGAGAAATATTAATTATGCACAGATCGGTGAGGGTGAGGTTTGACGCCCACAAACACCAGACCGGAGTCAGGAGCTCTGTGTGGTAGAAGCCGGCGGTTGAACGTTCAACTAACGCCAATATTTCAAGTAGTGTTAATCGGTTCCTTAGCAGAGATAAGGATTTCCAAGCAGAAAAGACTTAAGGGTTCACAGCGAATATATAGTCGCGCCTTTCCACGTTTAAAACGTAAGTCAGTTATAGCAATATATTCATGTAGCGCTGGTACTAGCGAAAGTACAAGTCACAGATGGGTAGGATACGCTAACAAGTCGAGGTACTAGCAAGACGAGTTATTGTTGTAGTGTTCCTAATACTACTAGCGTAGCTAACCATGAAGTCCAGAAAGACGTGCCTAAAATCACATATGTCTAAGTGGAGTTCCAAGGAAAGAATCAAAGATGGCAATAATATTTCCGATGCAACCAGAGTTGTTAAAGCAGTTATGTGCCATGTTTCACAATATTATTAGATGGAAATACAAGACACACAGTGGTAGGCTGCGATTTCCTTGCAAGCGAACAATTAGTGTACATGTATACTAATAATCCCATTAAAATAAGTAATGGGAGACAAAGTCTAAAGTGACGAATTTATAGAGGTAAACCACAAAATTGCCGGGGGGACGTTATTAAATAACGAAGGCAAGTGGAGCTCAAGGAGATCAGCCCAGAAAAAAAGAAGTCCAAAAGAGCGTAAAAATACTTATAAATTCACCTAAGGTATCCGTTGTGAATGATCACTAAGGTTTCCATACAGGATTTTAAAGTAGGAAATAATACCCAAGATAATAATCCTTAATGCCGGGGGGCGTCATGACTCAGTTTAATTTAAACCGGAATGAGTCAATTAAAGGACCTATAATTATATCGATGTACTTTGTCATCCGAAGATGACGTTTTCCAAGGACGGTATTATAAAGTAAGATACGTTTAACCATGGCTACAAGGAGTACTCCATTTTCCTCAATCATGTAGACTCAACGTAAATAAATATCCTATTATTGTGGTACGCTCTGACACTGCATTCCCAAGGGAGGTCGAACAGGTTACAATCTATTAAAGTAACCAAGACTCTAGTTTAGACCCTATGACCGAGCGTTTCAGAAAGAAAGTGACATCGTAAGGGTGGTCGTTGGGGACACGAGGTGGACTTACGAATACAGCCACGCCTTAATAGAACCAAGCTAGAATCTAGCAGTTTAACGAGTTAAATCAAAATTAATTGATTAAAGGTTAACTACGTTAACTAATGACAGGATATATTAAGTTAATACTTAAACTTAAAGGTACGACTAAGTCTAATAACATTATTATTATTTAGACTTATTGGTTTTGTCGCTTGTTGACAAGAAATACTTATCACACAATTAAGAGAAACTTAAATGGACGAAGACTTAAGGGAGGGACGCAAGAAGCAATCTTGCATTGGGGATACAAAACAATACTACGGTAAGTATTGAACAACCCTATAAGTCGCGCACGATGGAGTTAAGTACAAGAAAAACAGAGATAAAGTCTGTTTAACAGAGTGATTTGTTAGTGTCTTTTCACTAGGTAATGTGCCGGGGGGACTTACCATCACTCTCGTGCTTTGCCTTTACCTTTGTCCTTTTTTGCCTTCTTGGCTGCAGCGTTGGCCGCTTTGACCGCTGGGGTCGCATAAGCGGACTTCGCCTTTGCCCGAGCCTTCTTGGCGGGGGGAGGGACGTAGGGGGGAGGGGTTTCAAGCCGACGCTTTTTGGTTTGCTGGGGCAAAGTTATTAGCGTGATCTTAAATGCCGGGGGGACATAAAGACTTACTGAGCGTGTTTGAGGTCGCTTTTTAGGCGACACGCTAGCCGACTTTTTGACGGCAGCAGAGACGGCTTTATCGACCAGGGATTGAATCGAAGGTCCGGGTCGGGTGAGATCCGCCATCTCAGCATCAGCTGCCTTGGCAACTGCCACCTTCTTAGCCTTTTTGGAGGCCTCGATGGACTCTCTCGCTTCGACAAGCGAGATTATCCGGTGGCAATATACCACGAGGTCCGTTAGCATCTCCATAGAGAGCTTATTCGTGGCCTCGTTCTCCTTCCATCCCGTGAGAATTAACTCACCCCCGTCCAAAGAAAATTCAGGTATCTTTGATACCATCTTCAACTCAACGTGGCGAGCCACGACTAAGTGTTGAAGTTCTTTGAACAGGGTCTCCGGGAGGAGAGCCCGCTGGAGGAACGACACCTCATCTCTTTTAGTCGAGATAGAGTCATTCAAACATGCGCCTAAGTAGGCGTCATGTTTCTGCGTAAAGTTGGCGCGACACGCCAACCCTTCGGCAGACTCCCTGAACCCACGCGTCGTCTGCACTGCAGGCAGCTTGACGACTATGTGAGGCGGGAACGTCCCTGCGGCCTTGTGGGCCTCCCACTTTGCTAAAGTGGCGCGAGCGTTCAACAGCTTGGTAGCCGTTGACGCTACCCCTTTAAGGGGCTCCGCGAGGACGTGGCGATAGTCCGAGGGGACCATCGCGATCACTTCGTCCACAGTGGACGCTGCTTGCATCGCCATGTGGCGTGCTTGCATTAAGTGATCAACCTCGTTCACCGGGGGGAATTCGCCGTCAGCGGCCCCCGATGCTTCCCCAGCATGCTGGAAGAAGTGTGAACGAGATAGAGGAGAAAGGGCACGAAGCATCGATGTAGTGTTAAAAGACATGGTTATTTACTGACTACGACGATGATAACAAACATCAAGAATGGTTAGGGACCGACCCTCCCCCGAAGGGGGAGGGGAGTAGATGTGGTGATGGACTTACGACAAGTGGTACTTGAGGGCGTCGCTGGTGACGAGGCAGGAGCTGAGCTCGAACTGCAAATAAAGAAGTCGGGAGGCGAGGTTGGAGGTTTCCCTCCGCTGGACCTTTCGTCTTTATAGACTCGTCAGGCCTCGATGACTAAGAACTGTACAGAACCAGAGATTAATGCCATTGGATAACAAAAATCATACGATGCGGCGCATTCACACGACTGTGGGAGTCGTTTCCACGGTGGCTTCTTATTAACGGGGACCTAAGGATCGAGAACGTTCCAGAGGGAGCTAGAGTGGAGTACTAATATTAGCCTAGCGGAGATTAACTCCTACCTATTAAAGAAGTGACGGCACCGGGTATCGGCCCGCAGTCCAGACGAATCCAGACCAAGGCCTAGACCACTTCCTAAAAAGGAATGGCTGTGTCAGTTCTAGACCCACCCAAATTCCCACGCCACCGGGGCTTGCCGAGTCACGTGTTAGCATTACGTAAGCCGGGGGGCGTCCACAAATCCTTTGTTAACCTTGTTAGGGTTAGGGTCTGGGTAGGGTTAACCTGTTAGGGTTAGGGGTTAGGGTTAGGGACCGACCCTCCCCCGAAGGGGGAGGGGAGTGAAAGGGGCGACGGGCTTACCACTGAATGTGAGGGGGTCGCTGGTGACGAGGCAGGAGCGGAGCTCGAACTGCAAGAGACAAAGTCGGAGGCGAGGTTGGAGGTTTCCCTCCGCTGGACCTTTCGTCTTTATAGACTCGTCAGGCCTCGATGACTAAGAACTGTACAGAACCAGAGATTAATGCCATTGGATAACAAAAATCATACGATGCGGCGCATTCACACGACCGTGAGAGTCGTTCACACGGAAGCTTCTTATGAACGGGGACCTTGAAGTCTAGAACGTTCCAGAGGGAGCTAGAGTGGGGTGCTAATATTAGCCTAGCGGAGATTAACTCCTACCTATTAAAGAAGTGACGGCACCGGGTATCGGCCCGCAGTCCAGACGAATCTAGACTAAGGCCTAGACCATTTCCTAAAAAGGAGTGGCTGTGTCAGTTCTAGACCCACCCATTTCCCACGCCACCAAGCACGTGTCGATTACGTAAGCCGGGGGGCGTCCACAAATCCTTTGTTAACCTTGTTAGGGTTAGGGTTGGGGTAGGGTTAACCTGTTAGGGTTAGGGGTTAGGGTTAGGGTTAGGGTTAGGCTATTCACATTATTAGCACGTGAATGTTTCAGGGATTAGCCTGAGTACATACGTTAGGGTTAGGTTAACGTTAGGGTTGGTATGCTTGCCAAACACCATGGTTAGTAAGTCCGTAACGACGGAAAACGTATGTACCTACCGCAAAGGGCGATATGCTAAGGTAGTTATTTGGTCACAGGGATCACTGGACCCACGGAGCACAGTATGAGAGACGTTACTAGCGAACGCAGTGGTTTCCATCAGAAGGGCACCCCATAGCAACTTAGTTCTATCCAGGCGAACCACTAAAGTGCGTAAGGGAAAGGGGTTGGCCGCGCTACTAGAGCCTAAGCCGTTCGCGAAGCTACTACAACAATTCCCAGCGTACGATACACGTTCCACTGGCCTCGAATACCACAGTCAAAACCATGGCTCCCACAAGCGCGCCGAAGCGCAGGCAAGGGATGCAAGGGGGAATAGCCTTTTCAGGGGCTACACTGGAATTGCCCAAAGAGACGGACCTGCTACGAACCTTTCGCGCAGTGCAATACTGTACCCACAACGGGGACACGGGATATGATATTCCAAAGAGCTTTGTTTTCGAACTTGCGTCCTACTAAAAAAGACTTACCAGAGTCTACTACAGGGAGGGGATGGTGAGTTCTAAGCAACGGTACCTTTTCTGTAACATTGGTACCAGAACAACAGGGCCTGTCCTGTAGGGAAAATAGTAAACGCACCTGAAAGGCCGGGGGGACGATTTGATATCCGCGTAAACGTTAGACTCTAACTAATCTAATACTACCGACTAGCAATTATACCAAGGGGAAAGCTAGAAAGGTAAGAAATAGAAGGGGGGTAAAACCGAGCTATTCTCAAGGGAGAAATATTAATTGTGCACAGATCAGTGAGGGTGAGGTTTGACGCCCACCAACACTAGACCGGAGTCATGAGTTCTGTGTGGTAAAACCGGCGGTTGAATGTTCAACTAACGCCAATATTTCAGGTAGTATTAATCAATTCCTTAGCAGTGATAAGGATTTCCAAGCAGAAGAGACTTAGGGGTTCACAGCGAATATAAAGGCGCGACTGCCCACGGTAATCGTAAGCCGGTTATAGCGATATATTCATGTAGCGCTGGTACTAACGAAAGTACAGATCACAGATGGGTAAGATACGCAAACAAGTCGAGGTACTAGCAAGACGAGTTATTGGTTGTAGTGTTCCTAATACTACTAGCGTATTTAACCATGAAGTCCACCAAGACGAGCCTAAAATCTCATATGTCGAGGTGGAAATCCAAGGAAAGAATCAATAATGACGATAACATTTCCGATGCACGTAAATGTGTTAAAGCTATTATACGTCATGTTTCACCAAATTATTAGATGAATGTACAAGACACGAAGTAGTAAGCTGCGATTTCCTTGCAAGCGAACAATTAGTGTACATGTATACTAATAATTGTATTTAAACGAATAAATACAAGACATAGTCTAAGGTGACGAATTCAAAGAGGTAACCGTTAAAGTGCCGGGGGGACGCTAAGAGTAAGCGAAGACACACGGAGTTCAAGGAGATCCACCTAGAAGTAGGAAGTCCAGACGAACTATGATATACTTATGAATTCACCCAATGTTGCCGTAGTGTAAATACGAAGGCTTCAATACAGGATTTGGATAGACAAAATACCCAAGATAACCGTCCTTAATGCCGGGGGGCGTCATGAATTAGTTTAATTTAAACCGGAATAATTCACAGAAAAGACGAAATGTTATATCAAATGTACTGAGATATCCTAGGACATCGTGTTCCATTGACGGTATTTCAGGAATAAGATACGTTTAACCGCGGTTACAAGGAGTACTATGTGTTCCTCAATCAATGTAAACTCAACGTAAATGTTACAAAGTGTTATACGGTACGCTCTGACACTGCATTCCCAAAAGTAGTCGGGTAAGTTACAATCTAATAAAGTAACTAAGACTCTAGTTTAGACCCTATGACCGAGCGTTTCAATACAAAGTGACATCGTAAGGGTGGTCGTTGGGGACACGAGGTGGACTTACGAATGCTGCCACGCCTTAATAGAACCAAGCTAGAATCTAGCAGTTTGACGAGTTAAATCAAGTTAATTGATTAAAGGTTAACTGCGTCAACTAATAACAGGGTGTAGAAAGTTAACACCTTAACTTAACTGTACGACTAAGTCTTATAGTTTGTTTACTTAGACTTATGGTTTTGTCGTTCGTTGATAAGGTAGACTTATCACACGATCAAGTGGAAACTTAGTGGACTAAGTACTTGGGAGGATGCAAAAGCAATTTGCATTGGGAATACAAAACTGTAATACGGATGACTACAGTACAACCCAGAGGTACACGCGCGAATTCGTGATGCAAAATAAAAAAACAGGGATAAAGCCTGTTGAGTAGAGTAGACGTTAGTGGTCTTTTCACAAGGTAATGCCGGGGGGACATACCGCTACTCTCGCGCTTTGCCTTTACCCTTGTCCTTCTTGGCTTTTTTGGCCGCGGCTTGAGCTGCCTTGACCGCTGGGGTCGCATAGGCAGACTTAGCTTTCGCCCTGGCCTTGCGGGCAGGGGGAGGGACACGGGGGAGAGGGGGAGAGGGCTCCCTGGTCGACGCTTTCTTGGTTTGCTAGGACAAACTATAGTTAGCGTAACCTAAATGCCGGGGGGACATAAAGGCTTACCGAGCGAGTATTAGGCCGCTTTTTAGGCGACGCGCTGGCCGACCGCTTGATCGCTGCTGAAACGGCTTTATCGACCAACGATTGAATCGAAGGTCCGGGCTTGGTTAAGTCCGCCATTTCTGTATCTGCAGCTTTAGCAACTGCCGCCTTCTTGGCTTTTTTAGAAGCCTCGACTTGATCTCTCGCT
Organism: Phlebopus sp. FC_14; assembly: GCA_021018615.1. Taxonomy (NCBI): domain Eukaryota; kingdom Fungi; phylum Basidiomycota; class Agaricomycetes; order Boletales; family Boletinellaceae; genus Phlebopus; species Phlebopus sp. FC_14. The sequence goes on from JAEVFL010000009.1 coordinate 1,968,562, forward strand.
TCGACAATCGAGATGATCCGGTGACAGTATACTACCAAGTCGGTGAGGACTTCCATCCCCAGTTTGTTAGCCGCTTGGTTTTCCTCCCACCCGGTGAGCATCACCTCACCCCCATCCATCGAGAAGACAGGTATTTTACTAACTGCCTTCACCTCTTGGTGGCGAGCCACGATGAGGTGTTTAAACTCTTGGAAGAGGTTCTCCGGGAGGAGGGCCCGCTGGAGGAACGATACTTCATCCTTTTTAGTGGATATCGAATCGTTCAAGCATGCGCCAAGGTAGGCGTCATGCTTCTGTGTGAAGTTAGCCCGACAGGCCAACCCCTCACGAGACTCCCTAAACCCTTTCGTCGTCTGCACAGAAGGCAGCTTGACTACTATATGGGGCGGGAACGTTCCGTTGGTCTTGTGACCTTCCCACTTTGTTAGAGTGGCGCGAGCGTTCAACAGCTTGGTAGCTGTTGACGCTACCCCCTTAAGGGGCTCCGCGAGAACGTGGCGGTAGTCCTGGGGGACCATCGCGATCACCTCATCCACCGTAGAGGCGGCCTGCATTGCCATGTGGCGTGCAGTCATAAGGCGATCTACGTCAGCGGTCGTAGCGAATGGATCGCTATCTGTCCTTCCCGCTGATTCCTCAGCGTGCAAGTGGAAGTGAGACCGTGACATGGGGGACAGCGCGCGCAACATAGCCGTAGTGTTAAAAGACATGGTAAATACTAACTACAGCAATGATAACCTGCGTCAGAAAAGAGGGTTAGGGACCGACCCTCCCCCGAAGGGGGAGGGGAGTGAAAGGGGCGACGGGCTTACCACTGAATGTGAGGGGGTCGCTGGTGACGAGGCAGGAGCGGAGCTCGAACTGCAAGAGACAAAGTCGGAGGCGAGGTTGGAGGTTTCCCTCCGCTGGACCTTTCGTCTTTATAGACTCGTCAGGCCTCGATGACTAAGAACTGTACAGAACCAGAGATTAATGCCATTGGATAACAAAAATCATACGATGCGGCGCATTCACACGACCGTGAGAGTCGTTCACACGGAAGCTTCTTATGAACGGGGACCTTGAAGTCTAGAACGTTCCAGAGGGAGCTAGAGTGGGGTGCTAATATTAGCCTAGCGGAGATTAACTCCTACCTATTAAAGAAGTGACGGCACCGGGTATCGGCCCGCAGTCCAGACGAATCTAGACTAAGGCCTAGACCATTTCCTAAAAAGGAGTGGCTGTGTCAGTTCTAGACCCACCCATTTCCCACGCCACCAAGCACGTGTCGATTACGTAAGCCGGGGGGCGTCCACAAATCCTTTGTTAACCTTGTTAGGGTTAGGGTTGGGGTAGGGTTAACCTGTTAGGGTTAGGGGTTAGGGTTAGGGACCGACCCTCCCCCGAAGGGGGAGGGGAGCAATACTGGCGACGGGCTTACCACTAGTGAGAGGGGTCGCTGGTGACGAGACGGGAGCAGAGCTCGAACCGTAGAAAAAGTCTTGAGGCGAGGTGGGGACTTTCGTTCCCGGGGACCTTTCGTCTTTATAGACTCGTCAGGCCTCGATGACTAAGAACTGTACAGAACCAGAGATTAATGCCATTGGATAACAAAAATCATACGATGCGGCGCATTCACACGACCGTGAGAGTCGTTCACACGGAAGCTTCTTATGAACGGGGACCTTGAAGTCTAGAACGTTCCAGAGGGAGCTAGAGTGGGGTACTAATATTAGCCTAGCGGAGATTAACTCCTACCTATTAAAGAAGTGACGGCACCGGGTATCGGCCCGAGCCCAGACGAATCCAGACCAAGGCCTAGACCATTTCCTAAAAAGGAGTGGCTGTGTCAGTTCTAGACCCACCCATTTCCCACGCCACCAAGCACGTGTCGATTACGTAAGCCGGGGGGCGTCCACAAATCCTAAGTTAACCTTGTTAGGGTTAGGGTTTGGGTAGGGTTAACCTGTTAGGGTTAGGGGTTAGGGTTAGGGTTAGGGACCGACCCTCCCCCGAAGGGGGAGGGGAGTAAGTGTGATGATGGACTTACGACAAGGGCGGGGCTTGATACGTCGCTGGTGACGAGGCAGGAGCAAGGCTCGAACTGCAAATAAAGAAGTCGGGAGGCGAGGTGGGGACTTTCGAACCCGGGGACCTTTCGTCTTTATAGACTCGTCAGGCCTCGATGACTAAGAACTGTACAGAACCAGAGATTAATGCTATTGGATAACAAAAATCATACGATGCGGCGCATTCACACGACCGTGAGAGTCGTTCACACGGAAGCTTCTTATGAACGGGGACCTTGAAGTCTAGAGCGTTCCAGAGGGAGCTAGAGTGGGGTACTAATATTAGCCTAGCGGAGATTAACTCCTACCTATTAAAGAAGTGACGGCACCGGGTATCGGCCCGCAGTCCAGACGAATCCAGACAAGGCCTAGACCACTTCCTAAAGAGGAGTGGCTGTGTCAGTTCTAGACCCACCCAATTTCCCACGCCACCGGGGCTTGCCGAGTCACGTGTTAGCATTACGTAAGCCGGGGGGCGTCCACAAATCCTAAGTTAACCTGGTTAGGGTTAGGGTCTGGGTAGGGTTAACCGGTTAGGGTTAGGGGTTAGGGTTAGGGTTAGGGTTAGGCTATTCACATTATTAGTACGTGAATGTTTCAGGGATTAGCCTGAGTACATACGTTAGGGTTAGGTTAACGTTAGGGTTGGTATGCTTGCCAAACACCATGGTTAGTAAGTCCGTAACAACGGAAAACGTATGTACCTACCGCAAGGGGCGATATGCTAAGGTAGTTGTTTGGTCACAGGGATCACTGGACCCACGGAATACAGTATGAGAGACGGTACTAGCGAACGCCGTGGTTCCCATCAGAAGGGTACCCCATAGCAACTTAGTTCTATCCAGGCAAACCACTAAAGTGCGTAAGGGACAGGGGTTGGCCGCGTTACTAGAGCCTAGGCCGTTCACGAAGCTACTACAACAAGTCCCAGCGTACGATACACGTTTCACTGGCCTCGAATACCACCGCAAGCGATGGCTCCCACAAGCGCGCCGAAGCGCAGGCAAGGGATGCAAGGGGGAATAGCCTTTTCAAGGGCTACACTGGAATTACCCAAAGAGACGGGCCTGCGACGAACCTTTCGCGCAGTGCAATACTGTACCCACAACGGGGTCACGGGATATGATATTCCAAAGGGCTTTGTTTTCGAACTTGCGTTCTACTAAAAAAGACTTACCAGAGTCTACTACAAGGGAGGGGATGGTGAGTTCTAAGCAACGGTACCTTTTCTGTAGCATTGGTACCAGAACAACAGGGCCTATCCTGTAGGGAAAATAGTAAACGCACCTGAAAGGCCGGGGGGACGATTTGATATCCGCGTAAACGTTAGACTCTAACTAATCTAACACTACTAACTAGCAATTATACCAAGGGAGAGCTAGAAGAGTAAGAAAAGAAGGGGGGTAGACCCCGAACCATTCTCAAAAAAGAAATATTAATTATGCACAGATCAGTGAAGGTGAGGTTTGACACCCACAAACACCAGACCGAAGTCATGAGCTCTGTGTGGTAAAAACCGGCGGTTGAACATTCAACTAACGCCAATATCGCAAGTAGTGTTAATCGATTCCTTAGCAGAGATAAGGATTTCCAAGCAGAAAAGACTTAAGGGTTCACAGCGAATATAGAGTCGCGCCTTTCCACGTTTAAAACGTAAGTCAGTTATAGCGGTATATTCATGTAGCGCTGGTACTAGCAAAAGTACAGGTCACAGATGGGTAGGATACGCTAACAAGTCGAGGTACTAGCAAGACGAGTTATTGTTGTAGTGTTCCTAATACTACTAGCGTAGCTAACCATGAAGTCCAAAAAGACGTGCCTAAAATCACATATGCCTAAGTGGAGTTCCAAGGAAAGAATCAGGGATGGCGATAATATTTCCGATGCAAACAAAGTTGTTAAAGCAGTTATACGCCATGTTTCACAATATTATTAGATAGGAATACAAGACACACAGTAGTAGGCTGCGATTTCCTTGCAAGCGAACAATTAGTGTACATGTATACTAATAATCCCATTAAATAAATGATGGGAGACAATAGTCTAAAGTGACGAATTTATAAATGTAAACCACATAAATGCCGGGGGGACGTCATTAAATAACGAAGGCAAGTGGAGCTCGAGGAGATCAACCCAGGAGATAGAGGTCCAGAAGAGCGTAAGATTACTTATAAATTCACCCAAGGTTGCCGTTGTGAAGGATCACGAAGGTTTCCATACAGGATTTGGACATAGGAAATAATACCCAGGATAATAATCCTTAATGCCGGGGGGCGTCATGACTCAGTTTAATTTAAACCGGAATGAGTCAATTAAAGGACTTGTAATTATATCGATGTACTTAGTTATCCGAAGACGACGTTTTCCAAGGACGGTATTATAAAGTAATATACGTTTAACCATGGTTACAAGGAGTACTCTCTTTTCCTCAATCATGTAAACTCGACGTAAATAAATATCCCATTATTATGGTACGCTCTGACACTGCGTTCCCAAGGGAAGTCAAGTAGGTTACAATCTAATAAAGTAACCAAGACTCTAGTTTAGACCCTATGACCGAGCGTTTATAAAGAAGTGACATCGTAAGGGTGGTCGTTGGGGACTCAAGGTGGACTTACGAATGCTGCCACGCCTTAATAGAACCAAGCTGGAATCTAGCAGTTTAACGAGTTAAATCAAAATTAATTGATTAAAGGTTAACTACGTTAACTGATAACAGGATATGTTAAGTTAATACTTAAACTTAAAGGTACGACTAAGTCTAATAAATATTTTATTATAAAGACTTATTGGTTTTGTCGCTCGTTGACAAGGCGAAACTTATCACACGATTAAGAAAAACTTAATAGGACTAAGACTGGAGGGAGGGACGCAAGAAGCAATCTTGCATTGGGAATACAAAACAGTACTACGGTAAGTACTGTACAACCCACACAGTCGCGCACGATGGAGTAAAGAACAAAAAGAACAGAGATAAAGACTGTTCAGTAGAGTGATTTGTTAGTGTCTTTTCACTAGGTAATGTGCCGGGGGGACTTACCATCACTCTCGTGCTTTGCCTTTGCCCTTGTCCTTCTTTGCCTTCTTGGCTGACGCTTGGGCCGCTTTGACCGCTGGGGTCGCATAAGCGGACTTTGCTTTCGCCCTGGCTTTCTTTGCAGGGGGAGGGACGTGGGGGGGAGGGGTTTCAAGCCGACGCTTGGACGTTTGCTGGGACAAACGTTATTAGCGTAATCTAAATGCCGGGGGGACATAAAGACTTACCGAGCGTGTTTGAGGTCGCTTTTTAGGCGACACGCTGACCGACTTCTTGACGGCAGCAGAAACGGCTTTATCGACCAGGGATTGTATCGATGGTCCGGGTCGGGTGAGATCCGCCATTTCAGTGTCAGCTGCCTTGGCTACTGCTACCTTCTTGGCCTTTTTAGAGGCCTCGATGGACTCTCTCGCTTCGACAAGCGAGATTATCCGGTGGCAGTAGACCACGAGGTCCGTAAGCACCTCCATAGAGAGCTTGTTTGTGGCCTCGTTCTCCTTCCATCCCGTGAGAATTAACTCACCCCCATTCAAAGAAAATTCTGGTATCTTTGATACCATCTTAAGTTCCACGTGGCGAGCCACGATAAGGTCCTTAAGTTCTTTGAATAAGGTCTCCGGGAGGAGAGCCCGCTGGAGGAACGAAACCTCATCACGTTTAGTTGTGATGGAATCGTTCAAACACGCGCCTAAGTAGGCGTCGTGTTTCTGCGTGAAGTTGGCACGACATGCCAACCCCTCAGCAGACTCCCTAAACCCACGAGTCGTCTGCACTGCGGGCAGCTTGACGACAATGTGGGGCGGGAACGTCCCTGCGGCCTTGTGGGCCTCCCACTTTGCTAAAGTGGCGCGAGCATTCAACAGCTTGGTAGCCGTTGATGCTACCCCTTTAAGGGGCTCCGCGAGGACGTGGCGATAGTCCGAGGGGACCATCGCGATAACCTCGTCGACCGTAGAGGCCGCCTGCATCGCCATATGTCTGGCTTGCATGAGATTATCAATCTCGTTCACCGGAGGGTAAGTGCCGTCAGCAGCCCCCGATGCTTCCCCAGCATGCTGGAAGAAGTGTGAACGAGACATTGGAGAAAGGGCGCGTAACAACGAAGTAGTGTTAAAAGACATTTTATGTACTGACTACGACGAAGATAACATGCATCAAGGATGGTTAGGGACCGACCCTCCCCCGAAGGGGGAGGGGAGTAAGTGTGATGATGGACTTACGACAAGGGCGGGGCTTGATACGTCGCTGGTGACGAGGCAGGAGCAAGGCTCGAACTGCAAATAAAGAAGTCGGGAGGCGAGGTGGGGACTTTCGAACCCGGGGACCTTTCGTCTTTATAGACTCGTCAGGCCTCGATGACTAAGAACTGTACAGAACCAGAGATTAATGCTATTGGATAACAAAAATCATACGATGCGGCGCATTCACACGACCGTGAGAGTCGTTCACACGGAAGCTTCTTATGAACGGGGACCTTGAAGTCTAGAGCGTTCCAGAGGGAGCTAGAGTGGGGTACTAATATTAGCCTAGCGGAGATTAACTCCTACCTATTAAAGAAGTGACGGCACCGGGTATCCGTAGGGTTAGGGTTAGGTTAGGGTTAGGTTAGGGTTAGGGTTAGGTTAGGGACCGACCCTCCCCCGAAGGGGGAGGGGAGTATATGTGGCGATGGACTTACGACAAGATATTCTTGAGGGCGTCGCTGGTGACGAGGCAGGAGCAAAGGCTCGAACTGCAGGATAAAGAGTCGGGAGGCGAGGTGGGGACTTTCGTTCCCGGGGACCTTTCGTCTTTATAGACTCGTCAGGCCTCGATGACTAAGAACTGTACAGAACCAGAGATTAATGCCATTGGATAACAAAAATCATACGATGCGGCGCATTCACACGACCGTGAGAGTCGTTCACACGGAAGCTTCTTATGAACGGGGACCTTGAAGTCTAGAACGTTCCAGAGGGAGCTAGAGTGGGGTACTAATATTAGCCTAGCGGAGATTAACTCCTACCTATTAAAGAAGTGACGGCACCGGGTATCGGCCCGAGCCCAGACGAATCCAGACCAAGGCCTAGACCATTTCCTAAAAAGGAGTGGCTGTGTCAGTTCTAGACCCACCCAATTTCCCACGCCACCGGGGCTTGCCGAGTCACGTGTTAGCATTACGTAAGCCGGGGGGCGTCCACAAATCCTTTGTTAACCTTGTTAGGGTTAGGGTCTGGGTAGGGTTAACCGGTTAGGGTTAGGGGTTAGGGTTAGGGTTAGGGTTAGGCTATTCACATTATTAGCACGTGAATGTTTCAGGGATTAGCCTGAGTACATACGTTAGGGTTAGGTTAACGTTAGGGTTGGTATGCTTGCCAAACACCATGGTTAGTAAGTCCGTAACAACGGAAAACGTATGTACCTACCGCAAAGGGCGATATTGCTAAGGTAGTTATTTGGTCACAGTGATCACTGGACCCACGGAATACAGCATGAGAGACGTTACTAGCGAACGCCGTGGTTCCCATCAGAAGGGTACCCCATAGCAACTTAGTTCTATCCAGGCAAACCACTAAAGTGCGTAAGGGACAGGGGTTGGCCGCGTTACTAGAGCCTAAGCCGTTCACGAAGCTACTACAACAAGTCCCAGCGTACGATACACGTTTCACTGGCCTCGAATACCACCGCAAGCGATGGCTCCCCCAAGCGCGCCGAAGCGCAGGCAAGGGGTGCAAGGGGGAATAGCCTTTTCAGGGGCTACACTGGAATTACCCAAAGAGACGGGCCTGCGACGAACCTTTCGCGCAGTGCAATACTGTACCCACAACGGGGTCACGGGATATGATATTCCAAAGGGCTTTGCGTTCGAACTTGCGTTCTACTAATAAAGACTTACCAGAGTCTACTACAAGGAGGGGATGGTGAGTTCTAAGCAACGGTACCTTTTCTGTAGCATTGGTACCAGAACAACAGGGCCTATCTTGTAGGGAAAATAGTAAACGCACCTAAAAAGGCCGGAGGGACGATTTGATATCCGCGTGAACGTTAGACTCTAACTAATCTAACACTACTAACTAGCAATTACACTGAAAGAAAGCTAGAGAAAGAAATAGAAGGGGGATCGATCCCAAACCATTCTCAAAAGAGAAATATTAATTATGCACAGATCAGTGAGGGTGAGGTTTGACGCCCACCAACACTAGACCGGGGTCATGAGCTCTGTGTGGTAAAACCGGCGGTTGAACGTTCAACTAACGCCAATATCTCAAGTAGTGTTAATCAATTCCTTAGCAGAGATAAGGATTTCCAAGCAGAAAAGACTTAAGGGTTCACAGCGAATATATGGTCGCGCCTTTCCACGTTTAAACGTAAGTCAGTTATAGCAATATATTCATGTAGCGCTGGTACTGGCAAAAGTACAAGTCACAGATGGGTAGGATACGCTAACAAGTCGAGGTACTAGCAAGACAAGTTATTGTTGTAGTGTTCCTAATACTACTAGCGTAGCTAACCATGAAGTCCAGAAAGACGTGCCTAAAATCACATATGCCTAAGTGGAGTTCCAAGGAAAGAATCAAGGATGGCGATAATATTTCCGATGCAAACAGAGTTGTTAAAGCAGTTATGCGCCATGTTTCACGATATTATTAGATAGGAATACAAGACACACAGTAGTAGGCTGCGATTTCCTTGCAAGCGAACAATTAGTGTACATGTATACTAATAATCCCATTAAATAAATGATGGGAGACAATAGTCTAAAGTGACGAATTTATAAATGTAAACCACATAAATGCCGGGGGGACGTCATTAAATAACGAAGGCAAGTGGAGCTCGAGGAGATCAACCCAGGAGATAGAGGTCCAGAAGAGCGTAAGATTACGTATAAATTCACCCAAGGTTGCCGTTGTGAAGGATCACGAAGGTTTCCATACAGGATTTTGACATAGGAGATAATACCCAGGATAATAATCCTTAATGCCGGGGGGCGTCATGACTCAGTTTAATTTAAACCGGAATGAGTCAATTAAAGGACTTGTAATTATATCGATGTACTTAGTTATCCGAAGACGACGTTTTCCAAGGACGGTATTATAAAATAAGATACGTTTAACCATGGCTACAAGGAGTACTCTCTTTTCCTCAATCAAGTAGACTCGACGTAAATAAATATCCCATTATCATGGTACGCTCTGACACTGCATTCCCAAGGGAAGTCGAACAGGTTACAATCTAATAAAGTAACCAAGACTCTAGTTTAGACCCTATGACCGAGCGTTTCATGAGAGAAGTGACATCGTAAGGGTGGTCGTTGGGGACTCGAGGTGGACTTACGAATGCTGCCACGCCTTAATAGAACCAAGCTAGAATCCAGCAGTTTAACGAGTTAAATCAAATTGTTATTGATTAAAGGTTAACTACGTTAACTAATGACAGGATATGCTAAGTTAATACTTAAACTTAAAGTACGACTAAGTCTAATAACACATTATTATATAAACTTATTGGTTTTGTCGCTCGTTGATAACAAACTTTATCACACGATTAAGAGAAACTTAATAGGACGAAGACTGAGGGGAGGAGTGCAAGAAGCAATCTTGCATTGGGAATACAATACAATAACTGGGTAGCTACTGTACAACCCGAACAGTCGTGCACGATGGCTAATGTACAAGAAAAAACAGAGATAAAGTCTGTTTAATCAGAGTGATTTGTTAGTGTCCTTACACTAGGTAATAACCGGGGGGACGTACCATCACTCGCGTGCTTTGCCTTTACCTTTGTCCTTCTTCGCCTTCTTGGCTGCTGCCTTGGCATCCTTGACCGCTTGGGTCGCATAGGAAGCCTTGGCTTTCGCCCTGGCCTTGCGGGCAGGGGGAGGGACGCGGGGGAGGGGGGGAGAGGGATCTCTAGTCGACGCCTTTTTCGTTTGCTGGGACAAAGTACTATAAGCATGATCTAAATGCCGGGGGGACATGAAGACTTACCGAGCGTGTTTGAGGTCGCTTTTTGGGCGACACGCTGGCCGACTTTTTGATGGCGGCGGAAACGGCCTTATCGACCAATGACTGAATCGATGGTCCGGGTCTTGTGAGATCCGCCATTTCGCTATCTGCCGCCTTGGCGACTGCCACTTTCTTGGCCTTTTTAGAGGCCTCGACCGCGTCTCTAGCTTCGACGATAGAGATGATGCGGTGGCAGTACACCACGAGGTCTGTAAGCATCTCCATGGAGAGCTTGTTTGTGGCCTCGTTCTCCTTCCATCCCGTGAGCATTAGCTCACCCCCGTCCAAGGTGAATTCAGGTATCTTTGATACCGCCTTAAGTTCTAGGTGGCGAGCCACGACTAGATGCTTAAGCTCTTGGAAGAGGGTCTCCGGGAGGAGGGCCCGCTGGAGGAATGAGACCTCATCTCTTTTAGTGGAGATGGAATCATTCAAACACGCGCCTAAGTAGGCGTCGTGTTTCTGCGTGAAGTTGGCACGACATGCCAACCCCTCAGCAGACTCCCTGAACCCACGTGTAGTTTGGACTGCAGGCAGTTTAACCACGATGTGGGGCGGGAACGTCCCTGCGGCCTTGTGGGCCTCCCACTTTGCTAAAGTGGCGCGAGCATTCAACAGCTTGGTAGCTGTTGATGCTACCCCTTTAAGGGGCTCCGCGAGGACGTGGCGATAGTCCGAAGGGACCATCGCGATCACCTCGTCTACTGAAGACGCTGCTTGCATTGCCATATGGCGAGCTTGCATAAGGCGATCAATCTCGCCCACCGGAGGATAGTCGCCTTCAGCGACCCCCGATGCTTCTCCAGCATGCTGGAAGAAGTGTGAGCGAGAGAGAGGAGAAAGGGCGCGAAGCATGGACGTAGTGTTAAAGGACATGGTTACGGTACTGACTACGCACATGATAACAACATCAAGAAGGGTTAGGGACCGACCCTCCCCCGAAGGGGGAGGGGAGTATATGTGGCGATGGACTTACGACAAGATATTCTTGAGGGCGTCGCTGGTGACGAGGCAGGAGCAAAGGCTCGAACTGCAGGATAAAGAGTCGGGAGGCGAGGTGGGGACTTTCGTTCCCGGGGACCTTTCGTCTTTATAGACTCGTCAGGCCTCGATGACTAAGAACTGTACAGAACCAGAGATTAATGCCATTGGATAACAAAAATCATACGATGCGGCGCATTCACACGACCGTGAGAGTCGTTCACACGGAAGCTTCTTATGAACGGGGACCTTGAAGTCTAGAACGTTCCAGAGGGAGCTAGAGTGGGGTACTAATATTAGCCTAGCGGAGATTAACTCCTACCTATTAAAGAAGTGACGGCACCGGGTATCGGCCCGAGCCCAGACGAATCCAGACCAAGGCCTAGACCATTTCCTAAAAAGGAGTGGCTGTGTCAGTTCTAGACCCACCCAATTTCCCACGCCACCGGGGCTTGCCGAGTCACGTGTTAGCATTACGTAAGCCGGGGGGCGTCCACAAATCCTTTGTTAACCTTGTTAGGGTTAGGGTCTGGGTAGGGTTAACCGGTTAGGGTTAGGGGTTAGGGTTAGGGTTAGGGTTAGGCTATTCACATTATTAGCACGTGAATGTTTCAGGGATTAGCCTGAGTACATACGTTAGGGTTAGGTTAACGTTAGGGTTGGTATGCTTGCCAAACACCATGGTTAGTAAGTCCGTAACAACGGAAAACGTATGTACCTACCGCAAAGGGCGATATTGCTAAGGTAGTTATTTGGTCACAGTGATCACTGGACCCACGGAATACAGCATGAGAGACGTTACTAGCGAACGCCGTGGTTCCCATCAGAAGGGTACCCCATAGCAACTTAGTTCTATCCAGGCAAACCACTAAAGTGCGTAAGGGACAGGGGTTGGCCGCGTTACTAGAGCCTAAGCCGTTCACGAAGCTACTACAACAAGTCCCAGCGTACGATACACGTTTCACTGGCCTCGAATACCACCGCAAGCGATGGCTCCCCCAAGCGCGCCGAAGCGCAGGCAAGGGGTGCAAGGGGGAATAGCCTTTTCAGGGGCTACACTGGAATTACCCAAAGAGACGGGCCTGCGACGAACCTTTCGCGCAGTGCAATACTGTACCCACAACGGGGTCACGGGATATGATATTCCAAAGGGCTTTGCGTTCGAACTTGCGTTCTACTAATAAAGACTTACCAGAGTCTACTACAAGGAGGGGATGGTGAGTTCTAAGCAACGGTACCTTTTCTGTAGCATTGGTACCAGAACAACAGGGCCTGTCTTGTAGGGAAAATAGTAAACGCACCTAAAAAGGCCGGAGGGACGATTTGATATCCGCGTGAACGTTAGACTCTAACTAATCTAACACTACTAACTAGCAATTACACTGAAAGAAAGCTAGAGAAAGAAATAGAAGGGGGATCGATCCCAAACCATTCTCAAAAGAGAAATATTAATTATGCACAGATCAGTGAGGGTGAGGTTTGACGCCCACCAACACTAGACCGGGGTCATGAGCTCTGTGTGGTAAAACCGGCGGGGAACACGAGCGAGGCGAGCGCAGCGAGCCGAGTGAGTGTTCCTGAGAGGAAAAGAACTGACAGGCGACAGTGGGGATTTCTCCCCAAGACCGTTTCGTCTTTATAGACTCTTCAGGCCTGCTTAGTCAGTAGGACTTACCATTACAATTCTCACAGTGAGAATCGTACGATGCGGTATATTAATCTGATCGTGGGATCAGCCAATGGGAATAATAACTCATTCACACACCGGGGTTCTAAGAAGCATAACCATGTGAAAATGCCGGGGGTCGGACCGTTCTATAATTGTACTAGAATCTAGACCGTTCTAGCCCTACTAGAATCTAGACCAGGGCCTAGACCGTTCGAGGCCTTACTAAGAATAGACCGTTCCAAAAATATACTAGAGTCTAGACCGCTTACATAATCCAGATTACCTAATCCCAAGTCACGTGATCCGGGGTTAGCCGGGGGGACTTACCAAGCAGCCTTGGTTAACCCTAACCCTAAGGTTAGGTTAGGGTTAGGTTAGGGTTAGGGTTCTTCTGTTAGGGTTAGGCTATACAGATGCTTAGAAACCATTAATGTATTCCGATTAAGGATAGTGCTTACGTTAGGTTAGGGTAGGGTTAGGTTTGGGTCAGGCTTCAAACCATACCGGTTAGTAAGTCCGAAACCTATAAATACGTAGCACCTACCGCAAAGGGTATTTTCGCTAAAGGTAACTTATTTAGAAAGGAAAACGGTGCCGCCAACTGTTATAGTTCACAGCACTGCAAGCAAGAGTAAGAGTGGCGAACTTTGGCTTTGCCCTAGACTAATAACTACTCGCAACTTAGCTATGGCTGACAGGGCGAACCCAAGCATAGTACCTCCCATAGGAAGGCTCCGCCAGAGGCGATGCTTTTGAACGCTAGTTCGCGGCTACTGATTCTCCTTAACTCCGTTCAAGCGCAGAGTTTGTGAGTTCTACCAGCCGGCATTGGCGATGTTTTCCCATACATCTAAATACGGATCTCTCCGCGGTGAGCCCCTGCTAACATCTAATTCACCTGACTCGTCGAATTCGAGTATTTTACCGTCCGCACGACGTGAAGTTGATGCAATTGGGGGAGCTTGTGGTTGCTGGACCTGTAAAGGAGGGTCTATCTGACGAATGACATCAGCAGCAACTTTCTCATCGAGTTTTTCCAACACTGTTTTCTTCCAAGTATTAGCAAAGTCAAAGAGATTGCGAGTGCGTTTGCGACTCACAATCACTCGACTGTCTAGGATATTTATTTTCCTAATGTCCGGGACTTGTACGGGGATCCCGCCAGGTAGATCGACATCAAAGCTCAAGCTAAGGTCAACTTTCCCGACTTTGTCTTTGTACCCGTCTGGAATTTGGGGGAAGTCTATGTTATATCTTCCGGCTTCGGATCTTTTGATCCATTCTCGCCAATATCCATATAAAGTGTCGGCCAATCCTTTAGCGTCGAAGTAATTCCAAGCTGTATTATATTCTGTTTTCAGGACTAAAACGTTTGCGTGCTCATCCGTCTCCACTGGTAGTGTAAGACGTGTATCCCAGCGTTTTAGCATATTGTCCTTAAGCCATTTTCGGCACAGATCAATAGGGTAACCACGTTTGGCGTAAAGGGCTACTAACCCCTTTAATGCACGGACATAGTTGTCTTGCGTGCTGCTTAGCGTAGCTAGCCTAGACATCTCCCCGATAAAGGTACCCCTCTTGACATCGAGAGGATGGGCAGATATCCATGGAATTCTTTCTTGATGGGATTGTGCTTTCCGGTATGGCATGTGTTGCAACCTCCCAAATTCGTCTTTGTAGAGGCACATGTCTAAGAATGGCGCGAAATGCGCTGTAGCATCCCATTCAATTTCACAGTTATCGAACTTTACTTTATTAGCCATATAAGATTTAGCTTCCTGCTCATTGGAAGCGTAAACTAAGGCGAGACAATCATCGATATAACGTCCATAAAACGCAATGTTTGGATCGTTTAAAACGTCGGCGTGTAGCTCGTAGTGATAGCCATATAAATTAGCTAAGTCAGGACTATCTGCTACGCCCATGGCGAGACCACGGAGTTGTAGATACTTAACGTTTTGAAACTGTGTTATAAGTTGAGTGTTCCCTGTTTTGAGGCAATTACGGAAGAATTTTTTGCGGAGATTGTCTATATCTTCCGCCTCTTCATCCCAATCTTCGCCGTCATGATAAAAGTCCAGATAGAATTCCCACGTAATTTGTAGGCATTTATCTAGGTCGATATTTGGGTAAAAAGCTACAACATCGCCTGTAACGATGAACCAAGAGTAGCCGGGTTTAAACTTCAACTTACTCAATTTTATCGCCAAGTCCTTGGAACCACGAATGATGGATGGCGCCGAATTTACAATCGGTTTGAGTTTTTTGGAAATGAATTTAGCACACGGATTTTGAATCGCAGAATGACAAGGTATAATAGGCCGGAATTTAACCGGTTGCTTGTGTATCTTCGGTATTCCGTAGAATCCGGGAACGTAGTGTTCCTTGCCAGGCGGTGTTATTTTATACCGGAAAAACGCACTGACTGATCCTTCGTCCATGTCTATATGGTTCTCGGCAAATGTAGCCAAGATATTCATTTCATCGCATTTACGATCGAGAATTTGTCTAGCCTCCATGACGGAGAGCTGTTTATATTCAGCTGGATTGCTAAGACATTTAATCGTTTGGTCTACTAACCAGGTCCGCTCTGACACCGCTATGCCCAGGTTCTTATCAGTGTGAGTAAGAATATAATCGTTACCCACAAGAAACTCATGGATATGGTTTAGCTTAGGACCGAGCGGTTTAGTGACGTCCTTTGCTTCCTCAAGAGGTATCTTACAAATCATATCATTTACGAACTTGTTACCCTTTTTGAGTCCCATTTCCAAATACCACGGTAATACTGGTGGCGCCTTCATACTTTCAGGTCGCACATCGTAGTCTGGGTCGTAGACCCCTCTTTGTTGTTTAAAGAGGAAGTATAGTCTCCAACGAAGTCGGCGTTTAAAATCCCACCAAGATTCTTCGATAAGATTTTTCTTGGTGGGTTGATGAAACATATATTTCATCCCGATACTAAGTTGATACTCTATTTCACGCGGCAAATTCACACCAGGGGAGCGATGAATTTCATTTTTAAATTGGGCGGCGGTTACAATATCTAACGGACTATTTAAAATGATCCATTCTACCGCATCAGGTACAGATAATAAAGCTACTTCATCTGGAATTGAGTCAATGTCACCGTAACGGAATTTTCTAACATACCGTTGCGTACTCAATTCTTGGCTTTGCCTTTCCCCTTCTTGTCCTTCTTTTCCTTGGCGGCCTTCTTGCGAGCGTCCTTGACGGACTGATGTTTCGCGGCGTTGGCCTTGGCCCTGGCTTTTTTGGCCGGGGGCGGGACGTACGGGGTGCGTGTGGGGGGAGACGTTGCAGGAGGATTCTTCTGGAAAAGAATTAGCAAAATGAAAATGCCGGGGGGACATTCCACTTACCTTCTTAGGGGCCGTCTTTTTACCTTTTACCGCGGCCGAGACAGCTTTGTCGATCATAGATTGAATCGACGGGGAGGGACCTGTGGAGGGGCCGGCTACTCCCATCTCGACATCAGCGGCGGCATGGACTACTTTCTTCTTCTCCCGTTTCTCCTTACTTACGAAGTCACGGGCATCGACGATAGATTGAACGCGTAGTCCATAGACAACGACGTCGTTCATCACCTCAAGCCCTAAGGCCTGGATGGACGCGTTGTCCTCCCACCCCGTCACCGTGACCTCTCCAGTCACGGTGTACTGAAGTATCGGCAATTTGGTTTTTGCCGTTACCTCTTTTTGCCTTTCGAGAACGATCGGCGATAAGTCATCAAAGATGACCTGTGGGGTGAGGGCCCGCTCGAGGAAGCCTACCTCATCCTTCTTGGCGCGGATGGAGTCGTTGAGACATTGTCTCAAGTAGGCATTATGATTGTCCAACAGCTCCTTGTGAAACTTGGAGCCGTCGGCAGTCTCCTCGAACCCTTTGGTCAGCTGGACCGCAGGCGCCTTCATTTGAAGGTAGGGAGGGACCGTCCCGGCCAACTGATGGGCCTCCCACTTTGCAAGAGTGGTTCGCGTCGCTGCAAGCTTGGTAGCTGTTGCAGCGATTCCCTCGAGGGGACCGCGAAGGACGTGCCTAAAGTCCTGGGGGACTAAGGCAATCAGGTCGTCCACCGAAGTGGCCGCCTGAAGGCGCAGGTGGCGAACCTCCTTACGCTTCGCGATATCATCGTTAGCTTCCGTGACATTCGCGAGAGGAGAGAGAGCACGCAGCAAGTTAGACGTGTTGAAAGACATTGTTGGAACGACTTGATGAGACAGCGCAGGTAAACACAGTAGAAGCGGGGAACACGAGCGAGGCGAGCGCAGCGAGCCGAGTGAGTGTTCCTGAGAGGAAAAGAACTGACAGGCGACAGTGGGGATTTCTCCCCAAGACCGTTTCGTCTTTATAGACTCTTCAGGCCTGCTTAGTCAGTAGGACTTACCATTACAATTCTCACAGTGAGAATCGTACGATGCGGTATATTAATCTGATCGTGGGATCAGCCAATGGGAATAATAACTCATTCACACACCGGGGTTCTAAGAAGCATAACCATGTGAAAATGCCGGGGGTCGGACCGTTCTATAATTGTACTAGAATCTAGACCGTTCTAGCCCTACTAGAATCTAGACCAGGGCCTAGACCGTTCGAGGCCTTACTAAGAATAGACCGTTCCAAAAATATACTAGAGTCTAGACCGCTTACATAATCCAGATTACCTAATCCCAAGTCACGTGATCCGGGGTTAGCCGGGGGGACTTACCAAGCAGCCTTGGTTAACCCTAACCCTAAGGTTAGGTTAGGGTTAGGTTAGGGTTAGGGTTCTTCTGTTAGGGTTAGGGTTAGGTACCGACCCTCCCCCGAAGGGGGAGGGGAGTAGATGTGGTGATGGACTTACGACAAGTAAACTTGAAGGCGTCGCTGGTGACGAGGCAGGAGCTAAGCTCGAACTGCGAATAAAGAAGTCGGGAGGCGAGGTGGGGACTTTCGTTCCCGGGGACCTTTCGTCTTTATAGACTCGTCAGGCCTCGATGACTAAGAACTGTACAGAACCAGAGATTAATGCCATTGGATGGTAAAAATCATACGATGCGGCGCATTCACACGACCGTGAGAGTCGATCACACGCTCTGCTTCTTGAAGACGGGGACCTTAAAGTCTAGAACGTTCCAGAGGGAGCTAGAGTGGGGTACTAATATTAGCCTAGCGGAGATTAACTCCTACCTATTAAAGAAATGACGGCACCGGGTGTCGGCCCGAAGGCCTAGACCATGTCCTAAAAAGGAGTGGCTGTGTCAGTTCTAGACCCACCCAAATTCCCACGCCACCGGGGCTTGCCGAGTCACGTGTTAGCATTACGTAAGCCGGGGGGCGTCCACAAATCCTAAGTTAACCTGGTTAGGGTTAGGGTCTGGGTAGGGTTAACCTGTTAGGGTTAGGGGTTAGGGTTAGGGTTAGGGTTAGGCTATTCACATTATTAGTACGTGAATGTTTCAGGGATTAGCCTGAGTACATACGTTAGGGTTAGGTTAACGTTAGGGTTGGTATGCTTGCCAAACACCATGGTTAGTAAGTCCGTAACAACGGAAAACGTATGTACCTACCGCAAAGGGCGATATGCTAAGGTAGTTATTTGGTCACAGGGATCACTGGACCCACGGAGCACAGTATGAGAGACGTTACTAGCGAACGCCGTGGTTCCCATCAGAAGGGTACCCCATAGCAACTTAGTTCTATCCAGGCAAACCACTAAAGTGCGTAAGGGACAGGGGTTGGCCGCGTTACTAGAGCCTAGGCCTTTCACGAAGCTACTACAACAAGTCCCAGCGTACGATACACGTTTCACTGGCCTCGAATACCACCGCAAGCGATGGCTCCCACAAGCGCGCCGAAGCGCAGGCAAGGGATGCAAGGGGGAATAGCCTTTTCAGGGGCTACACTGGAATTACCCAAAGAGACGGGCCTGCGACGAACCTTTCGCGCAGTGCAATACTGTACCCACAACGGGGTCACGGGATATGATATTCCAAAGGGCTTTGCGTTCGAACTTGCGTTCTACTAATAAAGACTTACCAGAGTCTACTACAAGGAGGGGATGGTGAGTTCTAAGCAACGGTACCTTTTCTGTAGCATTGGTACCAGAACAGCAGGGCCTATCCTGTAGGGAAAATAGTAAACGCACCTAAAAAGGCCGGAGGGACGATTTGATATCCGCGTGAACGTTAGACTCTAACTAATCTAACACTACTAACTAGCAATTACACTGAAAGAAAGCTAGAAGAGAAAGAAATAGAAGGGGGATCGATCCCAAACCATTCTCAAAAGAGAAATATTAATTATGCACAGATCAGTGAGGGTGAGGTTTGACGCCCACCTACACTAGACCGGAGTCAGGAGCTCCGTGTGGTAAAAACCGGCGGTTGAACATTCAACTAACGCCAATATTTCAAGCAGTGTTAATCGATTCCTTAGCAAAGATAAGGATTTCCAAGCAGAAAAGACTCAAGGGTTCGCAGCGAATATATGGTCGTGCCTTTCCACGTTAAAAACGTAAGTCAGTTATAGCAATATATTCATGTAGCGCTGGTACTAGCGAAAGTACAAGTCACAGATGGGTAGGGTACGCTAACAAGTCGAGGTACTAGCAAGACGAGTTATTGTTGTAGTGTTCCTAATACTACTAGCGTAGCTAGCCATGAAGTCCACGAAAACGTGCCTAAAAACACATATGTCTAAGTGGAGTTCCAAGGAAAGAATCAAGGATGGCAAAGACATTTCCGATGCAACAAATGTTGTTAAAGCAGTCAAATACCATGTTTCACAATATTATTAGATAGAGGTTACAAGACACATAGTAGTAAGCTGCGATTTCCTTGCAAGCGAACAATCAGTGTACATGTATACTAATAATCCCATAAAAATCATTAATGGGAGACAAAGTCTAAAGTGACGAATTTATAGAGGTAAACCACAAAATTGCCGGGGGGACGTTATTAAATAACGAAGGCAAGTGGAGCTCAAGGAGATCAACCCAGAAAAAAGAAATCCAGAAGAGCGTAAAAATACTTATAAATTCACCTAAGGTCTCCGTTGTGAATGATCACTAAGGTTTCCATACAGGATTTTACAGTAGGAAATAATACCCAAGATAATAATCCTTAATGCCGGGGGGCGTCATGACTCAGTTTAATTTAAACCGGAATGAGTCAATTAAAGGACTTGTAATTATATCGATGTACTTTGTTATCCGAAGATGACGTTTTCCAAGGACGGTATTATAAAGTAAGATACGTTTAACCATGGCTACAAGGAGTACTTCATTTTCCTCAATCATGTAGACTCAACGTAAATAAATATCCTATCATCGTGGTACGCTCTGACACTGCGTTCCCAAGGGAGGTCGGACAGGTTACAATCTATTAAAGTAACCAAGACTCTAGTTTAGACCCTATGACCGAGCGTTTCAAAGAGAAAGTGACATCGTAAGGGTGGTCGTTGGGGACACGAGGTGGACTTACGAATACAGCCACGCCTTAATAGAACCAAGCTAGAATCTAGCAGTTTAACGAGTTAAATCAAAATTCATTGATTAAAGGTTAACTACGTTAACTAATGACAGGATACGTTAAGTTAATACTTAAACTTAAAAGTACGACTAAGTCTAATAACATTATTATTATTTAAACTTATTGGTTTTGTCGCTTGTTGACAAGATAATACTTATCACACAATTAAGAGAAACTTAAATGGACGAAGACTTAAGGGAGGGACGCAAGAAGCAATCTTGCATTGGGGATACAAAACAATACTATGGTAAGTATTGAACAACCCTATGAGTCGCGCACGATGGAGTTAAGTACAAGAAAAACAGAGATAAAGTCTGTTTAACAGAGTGATTTGTTAGTGTCTTTTCACTAGGTAATATGCCGGGGGGACTTACCATCACTCTCGTGCTTTGCCTTTACCTTTGTCCTTCTTTGCCTTCTTGGCTGCAGCGTTGGCCGCTTTGACCGCTGGGGTCGCATAAGCGGATTTAGCCTTTGCCCGGGCCTTCTTGGCGGGGGGAGGGACGTAGGGGGGAGGGGTTTCAAGCCGACGCTTTTTAGTTTGCTGGGGCAAAGTTATTAGCGTAATCTAAATGTCGGGGGGACATGAAGACTTACTGAGCGTGTTTGGGGTCGCTTCTTAGGCGACGCGCTAGCCGACTTCTTGACGGCAGCAGAGACGGCTTTATCGACCAGGGATTGGATCGATGGTCCGGGTCGGGTGAGATCCGCCATCTCAGCATCAGCTGCCTTGGCAACTGCCACCTTCTTAGCCTTTTTAGAGGCCTCGATGGACTCTCTTGCTTCGACAAGCGAGATAATCCGGTGGCAATATACCACGAGGTCCGTTAGCATCTCCATAGAGAGCTTATTCGTGGCCTCGTTCTCCTTCCATCCCGTGAGAATTAACTCACCCCCGTCCAAAGAGAATTCAGGTATCTTTGATACCATCTTCAACTCAACGTGGCGAGCCACGACCAAGTGTTGAAGTTCTTTGAACAGGGTCTCCGGGAGGAGAGCCCGCTGGAGGAATGACACCTCATCTCTTTTAGTCGAGATAGAGTCATTCAAACATGCGCCTAAGTAGGCGTCATGTTTCTGCGTAAAGTTGGCGCGACACGCCAACCCTTCGGCAGACTCCCTGAACCCACGCGTCGTCTGCACTGCAGGCAGCTTGACGACTATGTGAGGCGGGAACGTCCCTGCGGCCTTGTGGGCCTCCCACTTTGCTAAAGTGGCGCGAGCGTTCAACAGCTTGGTAGCCGTTGACGCTACCCCTTTAAGGGGCTCCGCGAGGACGTGGCGATAGTCCGAGGGGACCATCGCGATCACTTCGTCCACAGTGGACGCTGCTTGCATCGCCATGTGGCGTGCTTGCATTAAGTGATCAACCTCGTTCACCGGAGGGAATTCGCCGTCAGCGGCCCCCGATGCTTCCCCAGCATGCTGGAAGAAGTGTGAACGAGAGAGAGGAGAAAGGGCACGAAGCATCGATGTAGTGTTAAAAGACATGGTTATGTACTGACTACGACGATGATAACGAACATCAAGAATGGTTAGGGACCGACCCTCCCCCGAAGGGGGAGGGGAGTAGATGTGGTGATGGACTTACGACAAGTAAACTTGAAGGCGTCGCTGGTGACGAGGCAGGAGCTAAGCTCGAACTGCGAATAAAGAAGTCGGGAGGCGAGGTGGGGACTTTCGTTCCCGGGGACCTTTCGTCTTTATAGACTCGTCAGGCCTCGATGACTAAGAACTGTACAGAACCAGAGATTAATGCCATTGGATGGTAAAAATCATACGATGCGGCGCATTCACACGACCGTGAGAGTCGATCACACGCTCTGCTTCTTGAAGACGGGGACCTTAAAGTCTAGAACGTTCCAGAGGGAGCTAGAGTGGGGTACTAATATTAGCCTAGCGGAGATTAACTCCTACCTATTAAAGAAATGACGGCACCGGGTGTCGGCCCGAAGGCCTAGACCATGTCCTAAAAAGGAGTGGCTGTGTCAGTTCTAGACCCACCCAAATTCCCACGCCACCGGGGCTTGCCGAGTCACGTGTTAGCATTACGTAAGCCGGGGGGCGTCCACAAATCCTAAGTTAACCTGGTTAGGGTTAGGGTCTGGGTAGGGTTAACCTGTTAGGGTTAGGGGTTAGGGTTAGGTTAGGTTAGGTTAGGTTAGGGACCGACCCTCCCCCGAAGGGGGAGGGGAGTAGATGTGGTGATGGACTTACGACAAGTAAACTTGAAGGCGTCGCTGGTGACGAGGCAGGAGCTAAGCTCGAACTGCGAATAAAGAAGTCGGGAGGCGAGGTGGGGACTTTCGTTCCCGGGGACCTTTCGTCTTTATAGACTCGTCAGGCCTCGATGACTAAGAACTGTACAGAACCAGAGATTAATGCCATTGGATGGTAAAAATCATACGATGCGGCGCATTCACACGACCGTGAGAGTCGATCACACGCTCTGCTTCTTGAAGACGGGGACCTTAAAGTCTAGAACGTTCCAGAGGGAGCTAGAGTGGGGTACTAATATTAGCCTAGCGGAGATTAACTCCTACCTATTAAAGAAATGACGGCACCGGGTGTCGGCCCGAAGGCCTAGACCATGTCCTAAAAAGGAGTGGCTGTGTCAGTAGGGTTAGGTTAGAGTCGTAGGGACCGACCCTCCCCCGAAGGGGGAGGGGAGTAAGTGTGATGATGGACTTACGACAAGGGCGGGGCTTGATACGTCGCTGGTGACGAGGCAGGAGCAAGGCTCGAACTGCAAATAAAGAAGTCGGGAGGCGAGGTGGGGACTTTCGAACCCGGGGACCTTTCGTCTTTATAGACTCGTCAGGCCTCGATGACTAAGAACTGTACAGAACCAGAGATTAATGCTATTGGATAACAAAAATCATACGATGCGGCGCATTCACACGACCGTGAGAGTCGTTCACACGGAAGCTTCTTATGAACGGGGACCTTGAAGTCTAGAGCGTTCCAGAGGGAGCTAGAGTGGGGTACTAATATTAGCCTAGCGGAGATTAACTCCTACCTATTAAAGAAGTGACGGCACCGGGTATCGGCCCGAGCCCAGACGAATCCAGACCAAGGCCTAGACCATTTCCTAAAAAGGAGTGGCTGTGTCAGTTCTAGACCCACCCAATTTCCCACGCCACCGGGGCTTGCCGAGTCACGTGTTAGCATTACGTAAGCCGGGGGGCGTCCACAAATCCTAAGTTAACCTGGTTAGGGTTAGGGTCTGGGTAGGGTTAACCGGTTAGGGTTAGGGGTTAGGGTTAGGGTTAGGGTTAGGCTATTCACATTATTAGTACGTGAATGTTTCAGGGATTAGCCTGAGTACATACGTTAGGGTTAGGTTAACGTTAGGGTTGGTATGCTTGCCAAACACCATGGTTAGTAAGTCCGTAACAACGGAGAAACGTATGTACCTACCGCAAGGGGCGATATGCTAAGGTAGTTGTTTGGTCACAGGGATCACTGGACCCACGGAATACAGTATGAGAGACGGTACTAGCGAACGCCGTGGTTCCCATCAGAAGGGTACCCCATAGCAACTTAGTTCTATCCAGGCAAACCACTAAAGTGCGTAAGGGACAGGGGTTGGCCGCGTTACTAGAGCCTAGGCCGTTCACGAAGCTACTACAACAAGTCCCAGCGTACGATACACGTTTCACTGGCCTCGAATACCACCGCAAGCGATGGCTCCCACAAGCGCGCCGAAGCGCAGGCAAGGGATGCAAGGGGGAATAGCCTTTTCAAGGGCTACACTGGAATTACCCAAAGAGACGGGCCTGCGACGAACCTTTCGCGCAGTGCAATACTGTACCCACAACGGGGTCACGGGATATGATATTCCAAAGGGCTTTGTTTTCGAACTTGCGTTCTACTAAAAAAGACTTACCAGAGTCTACTACAGGGAGGGGATGGTGAGTTCTAAGCAACGGTACCTTTTCTGTAGCATTGGTACCAGAACAACAGGGCCTATCCTGTAGGGAAAATAGTAAACGCACCTGAAAGGCCGGGGGGACGATTTGATATCCGCGTAAACGTTAGACTCTAACTAATCTAACACTACTAACTAGCAATTATACCAAGGGAGAGCTAGAAGAGTAAGAAAAGAAGGGGGGTAGACCCCGAACCATTCTCAAAGAAGAAATATTAATTATGCACAGATCAGTGAAGGTGAGGTTTGACAGCCCACAAACACCAGACCGAAGTCATGAGCTCTGTGTGGTAAAAACCGGCGGTTGAACATTCAACTAACGCCAATATCGCAAGTAGTGTTAATCGATTCCTTAGCAGAGATAAGGATTTCCAAGCAGAAAAGACTTAAGGGTTCACAGCGAATATAGAGTCGCGCCTTTCCACGTTTAAAACGTAAGTCAGTTATAGCGGTATATTCATGTAGCGCTGGTACTAGCAAAAGTACAGGTCACAGATGGGTAGGATACGCTAACAAGTCGAGGTACTAGCAAGACGAGTTATTGTTGTAGTGTTCCTAATACTACTAGCGTAGCTAACCATGAAGTCCAAAAAGACGTGCCTAAAATCACATATGCCTAAGTGGAGTTCCAAGGAAAGAATCAGGGATGGCGATAATATTTCCGATGCAAACAAAGTTGTTAAAGCAGTTATACGCCATGTTTCACAATATTATTAGATAGGAATACAAGACACACAGTAGTAGGCTGCGATTTCCTTGCAAGCGAACAATTAGTGTACATGTATACTAATAATCCCATTAAATAAATGATGGGAGACAATAGTCTAAAGTGACGAATTTATAAATGTAAACCACATAAATGCCGGGGGGACGTCATTAAATAACGAAGGCAAGTGGAGCTCGAGGAGATCAACCCAGGAGATAGAGGTCCAGAAGAGCGTAAGATTACTTATAAATTCACCCAAGGTTGCCGTTGTGAAGGATCACGAAGGTTTCCATACAGGATTTGGACATAGGAAATAATACCCAGGATAATAATCCTTAATGCCGGGGGGCGTCATGACTCAGTTTAATTTAAACCGGAATGAGTCAATTAAAGGACTTGTAATTATATCGATGTACTTAGTTATCCGAAGACGACGTTTTCCAAGGACGGTATTATAAAGTAATATACGTTTAACCATGGTTACAAGGAGTACTCTCTTTTCCTCAATCATGTAAACTCGACGTAAATAAATATCCCATTATTATGGTACGCTCTGACACTGCGTTCCCAAGGGAAGTCAAGTAGGTTACAATCTAATAAAGTAACCAAGACTCTAGTTTAGACCCTATGACCGAGCGTTTATAAAGAAGTGACATCGTAAGGGTGGTCGTTGGGGACTCAAGGTGGACTTACGAATGCTGCCACGCCTTAATAGAACCAAGCTGGAATCTAGCAGTTTAACGAGTTAAATCAAAATTAATTGATTAAAGGTTAACTACGTTAACTGATAACAGGATATGTTAAGTTAATACTTAAACTTAAAGGTACGACTAAGTCTAATAAATATTTTATTATAAAGACTTATTGGTTTTGTCGCTCGTTGACAAGGCGAAACTTATCACACGATTAAGAAAAACTTAATAGGACTAAGACTGGAGGGAGGGACGCAAGAAGCAATCTTGCATTGGGAATACAAAACAGTACTACGGTAAGTACTGTACAACCCATACAGTCGCGCACGATGGAGTAAAGAACAAAAAGAACAGAGATAAAGACTGTTCAGTAGAGTGATTTGTTAGTGTCTTTTCACTAGGTAATGTGCCGGGGGGACTTACCATCACTCTCGTGCTTTGCCTTTGCCCTTGTCCTTCTTTGCCTTCTTGGCTGACGCTTGGGCCGCTTTGACCGCTGGGGTCGCATAAGCGGACTTTGCTTTCGCCCTGGCTTTCTTTGCAGGGGGAGGGACGTGGGGGGGAGGGGTTTCAAGCCGACGCTTGGACGTTTGCTGGGACAAACGTTATTAGCGTAATCTAAATGCCGGGGGGACATAAAGACTTACCGAGCGTGTTTGAGGTCGCTTTTTAGGCGACACGCTGACCGACTTCTTGACGGCAGCAGAAACGGCTTTATCGACCAGGGATTGTATCGATGGTCCGGGTCGGGTGAGATCCGCCATTTCAGTGTCAGCTGCCTTGGCTACTGCTACCTTCTTGGCCTTTTTAGAGGCCTCGATGGACTCTCTCGCTTCGACAAGCGAGATTATCCGGTGGCAGTAGACCACGAGGTCCGTAAGCACCTCCATAGAGAGCTTGTTTGTGGCCTCGTTCTCCTTCCATCCCGTGAGAATTAACTCACCCTCATTCAAAGAAAATTCTGGTATCTTTGATACCATCTTAAGTTCCACGTGGCGAGCCACGATAAGGTCCTTAAGTTCTTTGAATAAGGTCTCCGGGAGGAGAGCCCGCTGGAGGAACGAAACCTCATCACGTTTAGTTGTGATGGAATCGTTCAAACACGCGCCTAAGTAGGCGTCGTGTTTCTGCGTGAAGTTGGCACGACATGCCAACCCCTCAGCAGACTCCCTAAACCCACGAGTCGTCTGCACTGCGGGCAGCTTGACGACAATGTGGGGCGGGAACGTCCCTGCGGCCTTGTGGGCCTCCCACTTTGCTAAAGTGGCGCGAGCATTCAACAGCTTGGTAGCCGTTGATGCTACCCCTTTAAGGGGCTCCGCGAGGACGTGGCGATAGTCCGAGGGGACCATCGCGATAACCTCGTCGACCGTAGAGGCCGCCTGCATCGCCATATGTCTGGCTTGCATGAGATTATCAATCTCGTTCACCGGAGGGTAAGTGCCGTCAGCAGCCCCCGATGCTTCCCCAGCATGCTGGAAGAAGTGTGAACGAGACATTGGAGAAAGGGCGCGTAACAACGAAGTAGTGTTAAAAGACATTTTATGTACTGACTACGACGAAAATAACATGCATCAAGGATGGTTAGGGACCGACCCTCCCCCGAAGGGGGAGGGGAGTAAGTGTGATGATGGACTTACGACAAGGGCGGGGCTTGATACGTCGCTGGTGACGAGGCAGGAGCAAGGCTCGAACTGCAAATAAAGAAGTCGGGAGGCGAGGTGGGGACTTTCGAACCCGGGGACCTTTCGTCTTTATAGACTCGTCAGGCCTCGATGACTAAGAACTGTACAGAACCAGAGATTAATGCTATTGGATAACAAAAATCATACGATGCGGCGCATTCACACGACCGTGAGAGTCGTTCACACGGAAGCTTCTTATGAACGGGGACCTTGAAGTCTAGAGCGTTCCAGAGGGAGCTACCCTCCCCCGAAGGGGGAGGGGAGTAGATGTAGTGATGGACTTACGACAAGGCGGGGCTTGAAGACGTCTCTGGTGACGAGGCAGGAGCAAGGCTCGAACTGCGAATAAAGATGTCGGGAGGCGAGGTGGGGACTTTCGTTCCCGGGGACCTTTCGTCTTTATAGACTCGTCAGGCCTCGATGACTAAGAACTGTACAGAACCAGAGATTAATGCCATTGGATGGTAAAAATCATACGATGCGGCGCATTCACACGACCGTGAGAGTCGATCACACGCTCTGCTTCTTGAAGACGGGGACCTTAAAGTCTAGAACGTTCCAGAGGGAGCTAGAGTGGGGTACTAATATTAGCCTAGCGGAGATTAACTCCTACCTATTAAAGAAATGACGGCACCGGGTGTCGGCCCGAAGGCCTAGACCATGTCCTAAAAAGGAGTGGCTGTGTCAGTTCTAGACCCACCCAAATTCCCACGCCACCGGGGCTTGCCGAGTCACGTGTTAGCATTACGTAAGCCGGGGGGCGTCCACAAATCCTAAGTTAACCTGGTTAGGGTTAGGGTACGACCCTCCCCCGAAGGGGGAGGGGAGTGATGACAGTGATGGACTTACGAAGAGAAAAGTCCTTGAGTGTCGCTGGTGACGAGGCAGGAGCAGGGGCTCGAACTGCAGGTAAAGATGTCGGGAGGCGAGGTTGGAGGTTTCCCTCCGGTGGACCTTTCGTCTTTATAGACTCGTCAGGCCTCGATGACAAAGAACTGTACAGAACCAGAGATTAATGCCATTGGATGGAAAAAATCATACGATGCGGCGCATTCACACGACCGTGAGAGTCGATCACACGCTCTGCTTCTTGAAGACGGGGACCTTAAAGTCGAGAACGTTCCAGAGGGAGCTAGAGTGGGGTACTAATATTAGCCTAGCGGAGATTAACTCCTACCTATTAAAGAAGTGACGGCACCGGGTAGACCATTTCCTAAAGAGGAGTGGCTGTGTCAGTTCTAGACCCACCCATTTCCCACGCCACCGGGGCATGCCGAATCACGTGCAGCTTACGTAAGCCGGGGGCGTCCACAATCCTAAGTTAACCTGGTTAGGGTTAGGGTCTGGGTAGGGTTAACCGGTTAGGGTGGTTAGGGTTAGGTTAGGTTAGGTTAGGGTTGG